>CM029469.1:9505447-9616351 GCA_017140325.1 Eucalyptus leucophloia subsp. euroa | reverse complement strand
TTTGTTAATTGATCAGAGAGAGATGGAAGCTCATGAACCCTAGAAAATCAAAGCAGGAGAGAGAAAATTTGATCATTGAACACTTAAAATCAAGTGGGTTGCATTCCTTCCGTCTAAAAACAGATTGTCCACGCCCCCATGACTCTAATTAGATGGCCAGCATTAATTACGCCGATTATTAAGCGAAGGAGAATATGATGTTCCTATTCGAAATGAGGATCGGAATAAGTTTGAATTCCTTTTTGCTGAAAATGGGACGTTGGTTTAGTTCTAAAACTCGATGGGATCCCGATCATACCTGCTTCCGGAATTTCGGACAGCAAAGAGAACGAAACTAAACTCGACTTGCTCAAAATATGGCTATGGCTGATTGAAGATATCCTTGTATGAATTAAAGGGAGATTCCACAGTGCTTGTTCATTGATTCATTCGTAAACGTATGTCTATACATTGCCAATTTACAAGTCTATCACCCTTCATTGTCCTTTTCTTCTTCTTGAGGGATTTACATCACCAGAAGAGGAAGAGGTAGAACCCTAATAAATGATCTATTCTAGGGTCATTAGATGAGCTCAAGCTAACCTACATATCCCTCCCCCCCAATTTAGAGTCAAAGGCATCAATGGAGAGACGCGATTTAGCGAACGAAATAGATGTTGCCGGAAAGAAATTATTCGATCAGTGCATTGCGTGTATTAAATTGACTTTAAACCGTTTGATTTGGTAGGTCACACAAGAAATTTATGTGAAATTTGATAATCCAAATTCATTTTAGTATAGACATTACACTAGTTGAATCCTTGCTAGTTGTCAAGAGACTTCCCTACCAACTAAAATTATTTGCACGACCGTGAAGCTCAAAGTCTTAAGAATCAAGACCGGAGCCGAATATGCATATCAAAATGTTAATCTCTACTCAAACTTGTTACGCAGTAACTAAATGAGTGGGAAAGTTCTTGCTCCGTATGGTTGACGTTGACCTAGGGTTTTATGCATGTACAGTATTTATTGCGAAAGGTTCACACAGGGTGCTTTGCTTGATTGGAGGATGGTGAACTGTTTGTCAGTTGACTTTAACGTGTTCCTATTGCCCTGAGGAACACGTTCTTGGTGAGAGCGCCTGAAAGACGAACACGAAGCTTCGATCTCCAGTCCTGAGGAACACGTTCACTTCTTTCCTTTTCGCCAGGTTTCATTCCTGGATTGGACGATGAATGAATCAACAAGTGGCCGCTGCTCTTTCCTAAACGTAAAGGAGCAGGCACAATGAACTATAATTGTGAAAAACCTTGTAGATTCATTCCTATGGTTTGATCCTTCCCGGTAAGACTTGACATCTCCAAATTGTAGTCACTTTTACGCGAGAAAGGGTGACCACCCCAGTTGCCCGATCTAATGTCGAGGTTGAGTAGGGCTATTGCCCGTGTTGACAAGAGATTTTCAAGTATAGCCTTCCTATATTCCTCAATGAAAGGTTATCTAGCTTTCTTTTTCTTTATTCCCCGTCTTAAAACTTATTCCAATTCAACTAGCTAGAGAATTCATGCGGGAAAATTGTCTAAAAAGTCCTAAATTTATTTCACTTTTACTAATTCAGTCATAAACTTTTCAATTGTGATAGTTTAGTCCTAAACATTTTCACTTCTTGCCAATTCAATCCATCTGATCAATTTTAATCGAAATTCGCTGGCGTGGATGTCGTTATGCCATGTAAAATGGCTGATGTTAACGTGGACAATTATCAATAATATTTTAATATTTTTAAAATTTTATTGTTTTTATTATTTTTTTTTTTTTTTTCTTTTCTTGTTTGCTTAGTCCTTTTGTCGGTGGCCAGCCTTTGGCCACAAGCAATGGCCTTCTCGGATGGCCTTGCTTGCCTCAAGCGAGGCACGGTTGGGACGGGCGAGCCCGGGTGAGGCTCGCCCTCACCTAGGTGAGAAGGCGAGACCGACGAAGGTCGACTTCGCCCAGGCCTGGGCAGCCTCACCAAGTGAAGGCAATGCCAAGCAAGGCTACCTTGGCCTAGGCAAGAGCTGACCTCGCCAGATCTGGGCTGGGCAAGGGCAAGCTTTAGAAGTCAGACGATAGTTTCAAATTGGGTATTTTAGAGTTTTGGTGTAATGCCGCCTCCTCGTACAAAGGCTGTTTCAGAAATCTCAATTATGGAGAGAGATCAATGAGACATTGAGATGGAGGAACTCTTTCCTCTCACTAAGAAGCCCTAGATTCAAGAACGTTCAGAGCGATATAAGGCTCTAGAGTGCAATCAACCGCATCGTACCTTTGAAGATGAAGAATGAGCAAATAGAGAGGATAGGAGATCGCCATTACTAGTTGAACTATCAAGCCAATTTGTGCCATAGGTTTGGTGGCTCTTGCTTCTTGTCAAAAGATTCTTTTCTATACACCAATCGGCCTGATAACTCGAGAGGAAACACCCCTCAGACAAGTACCACATCGAAATGCGGTCGTGTTGAAATAAATGTAGCTTTTTTAAATATAAGGGCTTTAGTCTAAGTTATCGCATTAGCCTTAGTTCCTTAGATAGAGGGAGGGAAGGAATGATTTCACATTAAGGGACCAAAAGCAAGCTCCCGATCATCGTGGATCAGTTAAACTAGATCAAATAGCGCATCCAATTGCAAGATTTGAAAAAAAAAAAAAATGGAGTAGGAAGAACCCGTCTACTTAGTAAGCTAAAGTCTTACAAATTATCAAGATTAATTTGGGTGTGTTAAACATAGGTGTCTAATCCATTTGAGGGAGACTTTTTTTTTTTTTTTTTTGCTGGGAACAAATTTCAGGAAAACCGTAGTCAAAACAATAATTTCAGGAAAGCCGTAGTCAAAACAATCTTAAATAATGGACATGTAAAAGGGAGCGGCGGGGGCAAAAACCTACGGTAGATGAGGAAGAGATATGACAAGACAGAATCACCGTCTGAATCTACTTCCGCTGCCTTGGGGTAAAACTAATTTTGCCAGGCTAAGTTCATAGAAGGAATTCATTTTCGTCTATCGACGGGTCAATTAAAATGTATCGTCAACCGCTCTCCCGTAAAAGGAAAAACCTTCTAAAGTGCACACTTACTTTCTAGAGTGATCTGTTGAAGCGATCTCAGAATAGACCCTTTTTATTATCTGATTGGCAATTAACTTACGAAGTGCTCTTGCTCCAGAAGCTAGAGTTTTCTCCACACACAATGGGTTGGTGTAAAGACTCGGTGTCAAACCTTTCCCTGAGGGCTGTAAAAGAGATAGGCCATACTTCAGGGGTTTGCTTCTTCTATTCTCCATGATCGCTATGCTCTTTCAAGATGGATCCGGGCCAATAGGTCGGCATGATGAAAGGGCTAGAATTCTCTAAGGCAATTTGCCTGCTAGCTTCTACTTCATAAACCTCAGTATCAATATGTACCGAAGCTTAGCGCTTGTTATCATCCAGCGCATCACACAAATACTCGAAGGACTCTTTTACCGCGAGGATGAACGATGAATTTTTCTTTTATCCAGTAACTTACAACTAGAGAGCAGTACATTAACCATAATTTGTCCAATAACATGTATTCATTATTGTAATCAATATAAAATTAACGAGGCTCGACATATTGAGCAGCGGATCGAACTCAAGTTCTGTATAGCTTCAACGGTTCTTTTGCGCGAAGTGGATCATGTGTAGACCGATGGACACATTGTTAGATATTTCAGTAGTTTGGAAATATTTACAATAATAGCTTTGATAAAAGTTATGATCGCATTAAAAACCATCATTATTTTAACGATCACATAACGGCTCTTAACGGTCATATAACGGCTTTTTAATCGTTTTGTAACGTTTAATTTATTTCTCAAATAAATCCTCCATTATTTTACAACGGCTCTTTTAACAGCTCTATTTTGTTTGAATATAAGAATAAGATCTCATAAGACACAATTGGTTCATATATATCTTTCTTTTTCTTTCTAGGTTGTACACAAAAGTTGTTCTGTTTCCTTCTAATATTCAGTGCGGAGTATAGAAGAAGGTCTGTTGTATCTTGGGAGGATAGCCGCCGAAGCCTTTCGCACCGAGTTTCGTACTCCAAGGGGCGGAATTATCCTTAAGGACAGTGTTTGCACGCCTCAGACATTTCATTTTATTTTCTAATCTTTTGTAATGTATTCCCAATAATTATTATTATTTTATGTATTCTAATATTTTTTTCCAACAATCTTAAGGATAATTGCCTTATAGCTTTCAAAATTGGAATTGTTGGTGCTTCCACCTGACCTTGGAATTGAACAAGGATTTGGAGATGGTGAAGGACAAGTATCACATATTCTTGGGTGGTTTGTCATGAGAGAGTATCAAGCATTAACACAAAATAGCTTTTGGTCGCTTTGGTAAGGTTATTAAGTTTCAAGTAAGTCGTTTTTTGGAAACTCTAAATTAATGCTTGAAGAGCGTAATTGCCATTTTGGCGCGCTGTTTCCACATTTTGAGGAATCACCATCACATAGGTTGAGATCCTTTCATTCTAATAATTGAAATTTGGCGTCACGAGCTTGTGTGTTCTCTTTAGATTTGATTTGATTTGATCTTGTTAGACATATTCCATGAATGTGTGCTCTTATATATTTACGGAAGGTACTTACAGATTTTCAAAATTACCTATGTAGAAAATCTTTAAAAATGATATAGTGATTCTGTGTGGCTACTAAAAAGAAATATAAAAGGAAAACCATAAAAGAAATGGAAAGAAATCGGGCTAATATTTCTTTTATATATTTATTTTTATTTTGGGGCTTCAATACCTATACTTGTTTTTCCAATAGAAAGTCGGACTTGTGTAGGTGTTTTCTCTCTCAAGTTCGTGATTTTAATAATCATCCATTTAAGATTGGAAATTGGGGCACTTCTCTATTACTTGAAATAGTTTCCATTTGTCCCTAATTCTTCCTATTCTCCTGCTAAAATTTGTTTAATGTACATTCATGAAGCAAGATTATAACTGTTTTTATATGCTATTTAATTTGCCTTTGGCTCCACCTCTAGAATCTTATCAAGCTTGCCCATGTTGGACCAGGTTATATATAATTGTTTTCAGCAAAACAATGGATACTGTCATGTGGGATTTCTGTGTTTTACCACTAAAATTATGCTCTTTTTACCTTATATTATTGTGTTTATAGATTTTGAAAATATGTGTCATTTGACTTTAGAACAAAATTCTTCGGTATTCCTCACAGTGTTGTCCCATCATTCTTGGGAATATGCTATAATGCATACAATCATTAGTCGGTTGGTGATGTCCATGTCAATATGCTCAAGTAAGTGTAGACACGAGTTTGTGTTGGTATTTGGTGGCATATCTCTATTCATGCTTGCTTGGGAGTGCAGCGTAGGCCTCTATCTATGTATATGCTCATAAATGTGTAAAATTATTAAATAGTATTTTATTGTATAATTAAATTGATTACATGTTTTGTATTAAGTATGCATTGTTGAGACATTTTTTGTGATTCATATATAACACTCAAAGGAAGTCTTACAATTATTTGGCGAAATTATTAATTAATTTTGGATTTCTGCTAACCTCTGAGTTTTGGTTAATATTTTTGGAGCAACATGTACTATTGACAGCAATAATGATATTTAAAAAAAAATGTTCTTTGTAAGAATATTTACTTTGCCAATTTATGTTGAATGTCCATTCATGCATGATGATCACTAGAGACTTGATTGGCTATTGCATTGGGAAAGAGAATCCCCTTTAGTGATTGTTGTGGAGGTGAAATTTATTTTTATTTCTTTGCATCCATAGCCATCATAGATCTATATTAAATAAGATTGATGTCTTTTGTGAAATATTTTGTTAAAGGGCGACTATTGTCAAGTTTATTATAGTGGATTTTCCATTGTATTATAAGGATACGGTGATATTAACTAGATCTTGGATTCATATGAGATAAAATCCACTGACAAATATGTGTTCACCCAGTGGAAGTGCTTGACATAAAAGCAATCGAATGAAATTGTGGGGAAATTGTCAATCCTACTAAACCAAAAGTCGACTTGGTTGAAGTAGATGATTTGATGAAGTAATTAATGGAGTCATTCCCATGCTAATATTGTGGCTAATCAAAATTATGGATGGTAGACTCAAGTGCTACCGGGCATATATGTGTAAACAAAATGCCTTATCCTCCTAAGCTCCAATAGATGAAAGAGAAGAAAATATTTACTATTCTTTGGTAAATTGTGAACTATTCAAGTTCTTGAGACAAAGAGAAACCTTTTGTCAAACTCATGAGGCTAAGTAGTTGAGAGACTCTTAGCAAATATTCCTTTGGGAAAATGACACATTTTGTGTTTATACATCATGATTGCCAAGAGGCAATATCCATGCATAGATATGGTAAAAATTGACACATCCGATTGAGGGATGACGTGGTAAAGCAGCTGCTCAATGATGGAATTATGTCAATTAATTATATGAAGTCATAAATGGATTTTGGCCAATCATCTGACCATACATCGAAGGGAATGGGACAAGCCAACTAGAGAAAATCAACAATGATAGTAACCCAAACTATGTGATTGGTAATCCCATGGATTAGGTTCATATGGGTAATAATAAGTCATTTGTTGATTTAGTGCACTGAAAAAAAAAATTACTGTACCTCCTAAGGTGAAAATAGTGCAAAATTGCAAGGAAAAAAAAGGTTGAGCTAAGCTCTTAATGAAATTCCATAGCCATTATTGGTGGTGTATTAATCTGCAATATATACTTGATGGAATCACCTATATAAGTGTGGAGTGGGGCTGCTCCTATGAGATTTTCTGGCAAAAATCTCTAAAGCACTTATGAATAAACCAAGCACGCGCATGGCCTATTAGCGCAAAACCGCGTTGAACAACAATGTTTGTGGGAGTGTAATGTGATTGGTGAAAATTATAATTTACAAAAGAAATTTTTGGTTCATAGAAGTTTCAAACTTCACTAATGATTTCGTGAATTATATTTCATTCTTTTTAGGGTTGGTTCATAGCCTAACAAGCACCAATTCTGATGCATTACTCTCCAATAATCCAGCATTATTATATTTTCTTGTCAAAACTTTCTGAAATATGTGGGGGATTGTTAGATATTTCAGTAGTTTTGAAATATTTACAATAATAGCTTCGATAAAAGTTATGATCGCATTAAAAACTATCATTATTTTAACGATCACATAATGGCTTCTTAACAATCATATAACGGCTTTTTAATCGTTTTGTAATGTTTAATTTATTTCTCAAATAAATCCTCCATTATTTTACAACGGCTCTTTTAACGGCTCTATTTGGTTTGAATATAAGAATAAGATCTCATAAGACACAATTGGTTCATATATATCTTTCCTTTTCTTTCAGCTGGGTTATACATACAAGTTGTTCTGTTTCCTTATAATATTCAGTGCGGAGTATAGAAGAAGGTCTGTTGTATCTTGGGAGGATAGCGAGTTTCGTATTCCGAGGGGCGGAATTATCCTTAAGAACAGTGTTTGTACGCCTCAGACATTTCATTTTATTTTCTAATCTTTTGTAATATATTTCCAATAATAATTATTATTTTATGTATTCTAATATTTTTTCCAACACACATATGGTATACGCACTGTTAAAGAAGCTTGTGCCCTACCTTGAAATCACCACTAACCTCTGCGGGTCGAAATCACGGGGATGTCTCGATGTCGTAAGTTTGTAAACGGGACCACAAAATGAGTAAAGAAACACGAACTGGCGCGAACGTGCCTTTAAGATGTGCTTTTTATTTTTTATTTTTTAGGTGATAACCATTTATGTACCAAGTCAAATCTCTCTCTCTCTCTCTCTCTCTCTCTCTCTCTCTCAGCTGCTGATGAGATTGCAGCCATATCCAGCTGTTCTTGGAGTACTTTAAGAGTCTATCTCTCTATTTCTCTATTCCCTGGAACAAATTTAGAATAGAAATCCGTTTGGTAACGCAATTTATTTTTTCTATTTTTAGAATATAAATCTATTCCAGAAATAGATTTGAAGCAAAAATTAGAAGCTAGACTTTTTAGTTTTTCAATTTTTGGAATAAAAGTGAAAAATTAAAACTCTTTTCATCATTCATTCTCGTCATCGCCCGTCACCCACTTGTCGCACATGGGATACCGAATGCCCACTGCCCGTCACCCGCTGTCGGCCGCCCACTGGATGCCGAACTTCGGCCACCCATTTTCAGTTGTTGGCCACTCGCCACCAAATGTCGGCTGCTAACTGCCGGACACTCACTGCTGAATGCTAGACGTCAGATACCGAACATTGCCGACCAGCCGCCCACCATTGGATGCCAGACTTTGGTTGCCCATCGCCGATTGTTGGTTGCCGGTCGCTAGATACCGCCGTCAAACGCAGGCCATTGGATGCTGCCGCCGAACACCGGACACTAGCTGCCTACCACCGGTCATCGCCACTCGCCACCAGACACCAACCACCGACCGCTCGGACGCCAGCTGCTTGCCGCCGGACGCCAACAGTCATCGCCAGACATCAGACGCCCGTCGCCGGACACCGAGCATTGTTGCCGAACGCTTGTCACCGAATGCCAACTATCGTTGATCCTAGAAATAGAAATTTTATTACGTTATCAAACAAATTTATATTCTGAAAATAAAAATTTTGAATCGTTATCAAACGCGTTTCTTTGCTCAAAAACTCGTCCGAGGTATAGAAATTGAGAAATCAATTTTCTGGCCAAAACTTGGTTTTTGTTCCAAAAATTTTATCATGCGTGCCCTAAATGAGAAAAAGTCGATCGTTTCATCCAAGTTAGTGGTAGATAATTTACATATATTTCCAGGTTTATCAGGAGAATTATGACGAGTTAAACCAGGTCTTCGCCTATATCTAACGACTGAAGAGAGCCACAATGGTGTGTGTAGGTTCTGTCTCCTCTGCTCTCTCTTCTCGATCGTTGTTCTCTTTTTTCAGGCAGAGACTGTTTTGAGACCCGAAGGTGTGCCCGAATAATGCGGGCGGCAGTGACCAAAAATTGCCTCCGCCACCAATGATGCAAATGCAGATGCCAATGGCTCCATATCCTCCAGCGGGGTTAGTCCCGCGCAGTGGACGACGGGTCTCTACAGTTGCTTCGAAGATCCCTCCAACTGTGAGTGCTTTCCGCCTTCATATATGTTTTCTAATTTCAAAATTATGATGAACCAAGTAGAAGTATATCATCATTCTGATGAAACTTTCTAGTTCTAATACGCGACATAAGCAATCCATCCATTTATTTAACTTCTTATGAACTAATTAATTTCTATATTCGTTTACAAAGGCTTCATCACTTGTTGCTGTCCTTGCATCACCTTCGGCCAGAATGCGGAAATCATAGACAGAGGAGCCACTTGTAAGTGCAAATTAAAGTTTTAAACACGCCACAACCATATTTATCAGTTCTTCTCTACATAATCATGATCAGTCGTGCCTGCATAGTTGATTAAAATGTTCCTCGAGCCTAACGTGTACGTAAGCGTGTGACGACAATACATCTGCAGCTTGTTTCATGGGCGGGCTCATATTCTGCTTGCTTGCCCAAGTGGGCGTCGCGTGCTTGTATACGTGCAGTTACCGGACATAATTGAGGGGTTTGCAGTTGTTGCAAGATTTTTGCGACGATTACCTCGAGCACTGGTGCTGTATCCACTGTGCTCTTTGTCAAGATTCCACTTATCTAATAATATTCACTTTTGAAATTTATTTTTGAATGAAACCTTTAAGAGCTTCTCTTCAAAGTGAAGCGGCTGTTGGCACCTAAAATTTGGTCACCCCATTTAATCATTTTTATTTTTGCATAGAATTGCGTATAGGCTGCATTGCCTTTAAATTAAAACAGGGCATACATGTCACTTAGATTTCGTGTCGATTCATCAATGCACGTTAGACTAGAATTTATCTAGTCAGAGTATTTAACTTAATTCGTGTTTTAAAACAGGAAAAGCACAAACAGAAATAGTTAACATTGCATTTAAAAATCATGTCTGGATCATCCATGCATTGTTTGGTCTTTAGTTAAAATTTTGCAGAATACTAATTGTATTCGACATAGTGGAGCTTTGCTTTTGATTTGCTTAGCACATCAAAATTTTTCTGTCGACTCAAGCAATTTATATATTATTTAGATTATCTAGGGTTACATTGTTGCTTGTGAATCCGTATGATCACCCATTGCATGTAATAGTTTAGGAACAAACTTGATCAAAGCTGCTTGCAAAACATTTTTGAAATAAAAGAGATAATGTATTGAAATGGCTGTCACGCTCCAAACCCCGGGTACGCACACATCCATTGGCGATTGATTAAAAATGTGACATCCCAAGACGTGTCGCCGACCCATTCTTTTTATCTTTCAATTAAGCACATGCGGAAGCGAATTAAAAACAACACCCATTCAACAAAGAAACATAGGGATACTAAAACACGATTGCGATTTTCCCATAAAAACCACGACTTATTTATCCAATGTTGTCCCTAGGAAGTTTAATGATTTACAAGTCCTTACACTGGCAACTTCCAACCGACCCTCTCGAAAACCTTAAGGGATTAGGGCAACCTAAACTTCACTAGTGACAAAGCTAGCCAAAATGTGTCACATCTTGTGCCCACCACATCCGCACTTAACAAATCTCCACACTACGGTCCTGAAAAAGGGTAGCCCAGGACGGGATGAGATAAAATCTCAGCGAGTCAAAACCCTAAGCCCCGATTAGGACACAAATTCACCCAAAGGCAGCTTAAATAGGTGTCACAAACAAACTTACCTCGCCTCAGCACATCTCTACACGTTAGCTCATCACATATGCTATTATCAATGCAACAAGCGCAGTTCAATAATCGGAACACATCATTTCAATCACATGGGTCCTGATTATGAGGCCAAACCGTTATGACACGTCCCATATCGTGCCACACAATTTTGTCCCATAATCAGGCGCAACTATCATAACCATGGAGGCGTGTTCTAGTTATTATGACTCAATGGTCACGGCCAACTCAAAAGTTGGCAGTCATCCGGCATAACTAGGCGTCGTTCCGCTCCATCGAGCACGGCATCATCCTGCATATTCATACGCATCAGGACGGCATTCCACACAAGAGCATCGGCCCGACCTCCACCGTGACCGGCATCCGTTGACGTGGAGCATCCGAACTTAATCAAGCATCGTCCCGCATATTCATACGCATCAGGGCATTTAGGTGATCACACGAGCACACCATCAATCAAACCATTTCTTATCTTTCGTCAATTAGCCCAAAATACCACAAGTCCTTTTAAAACAATAAACCTTGCAATTCCTTCTTTTTTTTTTTTTTCAAAGCTTTCCGAAATAAATTCATATGAGGTTACGTATTTGAAATTAACCCGCCAAACTTTACACACATCTAGTATAAAGCCTCATCGTTTTATTGAGCACATCCAGACCTATTTTCTTCTCCAACCACCCCTTTTTGGAAACAATCTTTAGTAACTCCTTTTTTTTGTTCAAAACTTTTAGAAATAAATTCATAAGTGCTCACGTACTTAAAATTAATCCGTCAAACTTTGCATGCACCTAATTTAAAACCTCGCCGTTTTATTGAGAAAATGAGATTTGGTGTCCAAACCCAACACCTAAATTTTCTTTCCATTTAAAGGCCCAAAGGCCATCTCTAGCAATAATAATAAACAACCAACATAGAGCAATCAACCACATAGTATCACGCATTAGTTCTCAGAATGCCCCACAAGTCAACCACATCATAAAACATACAATTTCCAGCAAGCAAGACACCAAAAACAACCACAAAACCACAACCAGCCTTAACCGGCAGAAATTGGTTCACTCACGCGTCTACAGAATTAATTCTAGAAACATAACCAAATGAGTTCAGAAAATTCTCAAATTTGAATATGTTATAAAGAGCACTTAAATAAACATTTTTTTTGAGACACCTTAACCTATATCTTCCTAGAATGAGAGCAGTAATTCGCTCAAGTCATTACCAAAACTGTATCCGTGCCCAGAAATTCTGTTTTCCAAAATCAGTTTAGTTTGAGGTCTAAAACATGTCTGTTTGCTCTAAAATTTAAACTATGTTAAACTAAAAGATGTGAGGAACAACTTTTATGAAGAAACTCTTTCGAAAATCGAATCTCAAGAGTTGATAAAAATCCTTTCAACACCTAAAGGTCACAGGTTCCAGCACAATCTGAGATTCTGCTTTGCATGTAACGAAGCTAAAATCTTATTTATTAAAATCCATAAAATATTGAGTAAAATATATGTCAATAGCTGAAGATGTTTATAACATTTTTCAAGAAGAAATAAATCTCAAAATCGTGACGCATTTTAACCCACAAAAATCGCAAGCGGCAAGGGTCCAGTAAACTGATCTGGAGAGAAATCCACTAAACCAAGCTAAGCCACCATCATTTGTACTAATCTAACCAACTAGATTAACATTAATACATCTTAAGGCTAATCTAACCAAACTAGATTAACATTAATACATCTTAAGGCTAATCTAACCAAACTAGATTAATACTAATCCATCTTAAGGCTAAACTAACCCCATAAGCGCAATTAACAACCTAATCAAGGATTAGGGAGTTAACTCACTGGAATTTGACGGCGGCAGGCTCATAGCGACGGCAACATGACGGCGAAGAGAACCCAAGACTACCATGTCTCCAAAGGAGGCTCAATGGCGGAGGAAACGGCCAGGTGAAGCTCACAGCCAAAGCTGGTTCGTTTCTGTGGCTGAGCTGGTCAGGGGCTGCGACTGGGCTGAGACTCGAAGCTGGTGGCCGCGGGTGGTGGTGCTGTGTGCGGCTAGACGGCAGAACGGTTTGCGGGAGTCCCGAGCGCTAGACGGGCTGCTAAGGGAGCTGGCGTGAGGAGCTGGGGGTTTGTTGAAGTTGCTGGTGATGTGAGCGTTGGGTGATGGCTGGCTGCCGTGGAGGTGTGAGGGTGGTGGTAAGCTGGTGAGGTGTGAGGTGGTGGGGTGTGGTGGTGTGGTGGTGTGGTGGTGGCAGCAAGAACGAAGGGAAATAGAGAAGGGCTGGTGGGTGAGTGCGGCAGCGGGGAAAGGGGATGAAAGAAATGGAGATGGGCGGTGGTGAAAAGAGAAGAGAGAGGGAAGAAATAACGTGCGTGAAGAGAGAGGGAGGAAGTCGGCTGAAAAAAAGGAGAAGGGAGACTCATGCACGCATGGAAAGAGAAGGAATTGGAGAGAGAGAGGAGGGATGAAGGAAGTCAAATTGTTGGCCAATGAGAGTCCAAGGGAAATATCAAGCCATTCAAGTGCCAAAGCCTCAAAAGTCTTCTTCCTAAATTGTCAAGCATCCCTCCAATGGCTATTTAGCTCTCATTTTACCCAAAATCAACCCTTTTGGCAGCCAAATAAATCCTTAAAGCAGCCCATCCGAATTTCCATTGTTTTTCTCTTTTTGCTGAAAACCGATTTTTTCGTAAAATTCTAGACTCGACGAAAATTCTCCGAAAGATGAGATAACGTCCTATAAATAAATCGTGACCCACTCGAATGTCCGATTTCCAAAACTTAATTCAATTTTGTGATTAAAATCGACTGTACGCGATTTTAGTACAACCTAACCTATTGGGTATATTTGAGAGATTTTAGCTAATTTGACCCATGGTCGATAATTTTCTATCCATGTTTGTGTATCTCCGACTCGTAGACGACTCTCAGTTGTCGTAAAAATTGCAAGGTTTCAATTACATGTCCCGAATATAATTTCGATAGAAAATTGGGTTAATTCCGTTCGACGCAAATTTCGCAATCACGCGGAATCACCTGCAATTCAATTACGTGATTCCATCGAATTGATCTATATCCAATCACAATTCGATTACAACGGTGTCGTATTGACCCTTGCTGATTATTATGGACGAGCAGTCGATTTCCGATTGAATTCTCTAGTCTGTCACGTTTATATCCCTTAACGGCCTCTCCTAATAGATTAGTTAACTCAAAAGTGGTCAGTTCCGAGTAAATTAACCATAAGCATGTCGATGAAACGGCCATTTCATTTATTCGAGATGGGATCGAATTTCAAGATGTCACAATGGCGCTATATTTATCTAGCGTAATTAAGTTCACGTATTTATGAAATCTTTGATTCACAGATGTAAATTGTTCTCCCGCATATTGCTTGGGTTTCTAATCAATCGGTAGTATATTAGTAGATTAGTGACGACTCTTAATTTGATTGATTTGCATTGATCTAATCAAAATTCAGAAGTAGTAATTGATATGAACTTGAGAAAGCCCGCACTAGTTGACAATCACTTTAATGAGGACCTTTCATACTTGCTTAGTAATCCGTTAACTTTTCAATAGTTCACTTTTGAGAAAGTCACGACAGATAAGGGTAATTTCATACATTGTTCGGAGGCCTGTTAGCCTTAGCACTTTAGCACGCTTTGTCGCAACCACAAAAATTTTGGCCCATTAGTTCGTCGCTCCATGCTTTGAAGGTCTTCCCTTAGGTAGAATAAAATTCTAACCAATTGTAATTTCTTAACTATAGTCATCGTCAATTGACTTTCCTAGGCCAATTAGAATCTACAAATTTTAATTTACTGATAAACACGTGCCAAAATTGCTAAAACGTGATAAAAGGAAAATTATAATTGCCATAGAGAAATTTACTAAACGTCATTCAAAATATGGCAATTTTTGCCAATGGTGACAAGCAAAGAAATAAATTATAACTTGTTAGTTCAACCATTCCATTACAATGGCATAAGAAATGATCCCAAAACAATTCTTAGCAACATTTTTCAGTAGGACAACATTAAAATCAAAGGAACTCAAAAAGATGACACAAGAATTTTGGACATGAACGCATTCAACACAACTCATCAAGCCATCATTGTTTGACTCATGGGCGGCATCATGGCAACCTGCTGCTGCTGCATCTGCTGTTGTCTCTGAACGTTGCCCACCCATCCTGTCCAAAAGTAAAACAATAGAATGAATCACACAATTTTTCAACTGGACATGAGATATGTCTGATCTCTTTTCAACTTTGAATGTTTGTTCAACTGGTTTGTCCTCGTATACCTTGCTAAATGAGAATCCTTTGTATAGCTATTATAAGTTGACTCTAAGAAGGAGTAATCAATTTACCAATGGCCGGATCCCAGCCTCGGCGGTTAAGTTCTCTGTACTCTTGGCAAAGAGCACAGGGCTCGAACAGGAAGTGGACGATCCAATCCGGAGCAGGCGACTCCACCAGCCCAAACTTGCTCCTGAGCTTTGATCGGAACGTGCATGAGTAGATGCATGGCAACCCGATGAAGCAGCCGATCAGCGCATACATCATTCCAGCCGTCGCACAAGCTACGATCATCACAACACGCCGAAAAAGCAATAAGTTATGCAAGTGATTTCGGTCAAGACATGATGAGTTGTTTCTTTCTGTTCTTTTTCCACTTACTGGTTGTGCCGTTGTCTATGAGCTCTGCGACCTGGCCGAACGTCAAGCATGGGAAGAGGCACGTTATAACAGCTGAAACATGAGAGACATAATACGTATTAGATACTTGATCCTGATAATATATGTTGTCATTGCCACGTAAAACTAAATTACTCATTTGTCAAAACGACGAACCTGAAGAGCAAGGGAAGACATTAGAGATGTTATGAACGTCAGTATTAAACTAACTAGCCTTAGTTATCATCGTGACACGCATATAAAAGTAGGACAACGATGCATGTCCACAAAAATAGCCCGATTTGGATATCAGACACTGTGAAAAAACGGTTACATCATTTCTTTGGTAAATTTGTGTGATAATCTTACCGTTCAAGGGATCGTCCATGCAATCAAACAGCCCTGTCGTCCATCCTTCGGTGTTGACGTTGCCCATCATGTTCGCCTGCATTGGAATTCCCTGAGCCGTGCTGTTGTGTCCCTGGACTCCCGGCCTGATCGGCGAAGGTGGCACCGCAGCGTACTGCACTCCTCCGCCTGCTGGTGGTGGGAACTGCACAGGCTGAGCAGCCGACTGTTGTTGATAAGCTTGGGAAGGAGGATACGGCTTCGGTGGTGGCGAGTTTGGAGGGTATGCCTTTGGCGGTGGGAACTGCACTGGCTGAGAAGCTGATTGTGGTTGCTGTTGTGGAGGGTATTGTTGAGGTGGCGCCGCCATCGGAGGGTAGGATGGCTGCTGCTGCGGTGGATAAGCCCCTTGATTTTCATAGGCTGGGTTCAATTGAGGGCTTTGAGGCGGGAACTGAGCCACAGGCTGAGTGGGCGGTACCGTGGCATAGGCCTGGTTGAATTGCGGCGGTGGCGGTGCATTCTGCGCTAGGCCGAACTGCTGTTGCTGCTGAGGTGGTTGGAACTGTTGCTGCTGCTGCTGCTGCTGCGGGTCATTTGCAGCGTCGTTCTGCTGGTATTGCAGATTTAGGCCGTCGTTGTCGCCTCCGGATTGGAGGGGCGGATACAGCTGGTCGGGTTGTGGGTTTGGATTGTAGTAAGCTGGGTTGTTGCTGTTGCTGTTGCTGTTATCATCGTATGAAACCTGGACATTATACTGAATTTGGACATTGCAATCTGCTTGGTCTTGCTGGTAATTAGAAGAGTCTGCTTCAGGGTTTCCCATTGTAGCAAACTCGAGAGCGAGAGAGAGAGAGAGAGAGAGAGAGAGAGAGAGAGAGAGAGAGTACTGGAGAATATACAAATGCATGAGGGTGGAGCTCTTATATCGTGAGAGCTGGTCGTGCTAAGATTGAGAATCATTCCCACTTGCTACGGAGCTGGTCGTGCTAAGATTGAGAATCATTCCCACTTGCTACGGAGCTGGTCGTGCTAAGATTGAGAATCATTCCCACTAGCTACGGAGCTGGTCGTGCTAAGATTGAGAATCATTCCCACTTGCTACGGAGCGGGTCGTGCTAAGATTGAGAATCACTCCCATTTGCTACGTAAGATAAGACAAGTTGTAGTCGCAGTAGGCAAAGCTTTGATGAGAGAGAGAGAGAGAGAGAGAGAGAGAGAGTTGACGCTGACTTTTGAGAGGGGGATGATAATGCTGCTGCTTTGGAAGGTAGCGAAGTCAAGAGCCTCCGCGCAATTACGGACTAATCCCATCGTACTGATCATTCCAATCCGTTTACTTTGACCGAAACGACAGTGCATGAGAATACTAGTTGGGCCGCAACCCCCATGTGCCACATATATCTATAGATCTAATCACAATTCTGCCCCCAAAACTTTTTTTTGTCTTAGAGAAAAACCCACAACTTTAAGTCCAATCCCGATTCTACCTTGAACTTTTTTTTTAATCTCTGAAAAAACCTTAAAATTTAGAGCTAATCCCAAATCTGTCCTAAATTTTGTTTTATCTAAAATAAAAATCACAAACTTTCAATCTATTCCCAAATCTACCCCGTGGTCCAGTTCCAACTTGATGCAGTATTTCACATCAATAACAAATTCACATCAACAAGTTGACATTGAAATTTATCTCCAAAATGAAACCATTCTAGGATATGGAAATTAGAATTCATTGATGGTCATTTTTGGACAAAGGGTTAATGGAGACAGATTTGGACTAAAATAAAAATTAGTGATTTTTCTCTTAGACAGAAAAGAAGAAGTTCGGCACAGATTTGGGACTGAATCTAAAGTTTTGAACTTTTTTAAGATAAAAAAGTTCAAGGTAAAATTGAAATTGGATCTATATGTATAGATATCTCGAATCCGATGTGAGAACATCAATTCGGGTTATGCCTCCACGTAGGCTAAATAATGTGGAATCTTATGGCATTTAATTAGCTTTACGTATTAGACAAAAAAAAAAATAGATTTTGGGGATTGCTATCTCTTATTTATTGGGGAATGCTCGCTTCGTGGAATTAATTTCTCAATATTTCCGAGATCTGTTACCCATTTTCTTTGTTTCTCCTGAGGAAATTGTTCCTCTATATATAAATCTATGTGTGTGATGTAAATCATGATGATGGCAAAAGCATTTTTAGGGTTACAAGACGGATCGAGCGTCCCTTGATGATATTGATGCTTTGTCAA
Source organism: Eucalyptus leucophloia subsp. euroa (assembly GCA_017140325.1). Taxonomy (NCBI): domain Eukaryota; kingdom Viridiplantae; phylum Streptophyta; class Magnoliopsida; order Myrtales; family Myrtaceae; genus Eucalyptus; species Eucalyptus leucophloia. Next base: position 9,598,251 of record CM029469.1, on the reverse strand, counting down.
TTGATCAGAAAGATAGAAGCTCATGAACCCTAGAAAATCAAAGCAGGGGAGGGAACATTTGATGATTGAACAGTTAAAATCAAGTGGGTTGCATTCCTTCTGTCTAAAAGCAAACTGTCCACGCCCCCGTGATTCTAATTAGATGGCCAGCATTAATTACGCCGGTTATTAAGCGAAGGAGAAAATGCTATTCCTATTCGAAATGAGGATCGGAATAAGTTTGAATTCCATTTTACTGAAAATGGGATGCCGGTTTAGTTCTAAAACTCAACGGGATCTCGATCGTACCTGCTTCCGGAATTTCAGACAGCAAAGAGAACGAAACTGAACTCGACTTGCTCGAATTATGGCTATGGCTGATTGAAGATATCCTCGTAGGAATTAAAGGGAGATTACACAGTGCTTGTTCATTGATTCATTCGTAAACATATGTCTATACATTGCTAAATTACTAGTCCATCACCCTTCATTATCCTCTTCTTCTTCTTGAGGGATTTACATCACCAGAAAGAGGAAGAGGTAGAACCCTAGTAAATGGTCTATTCTAGGGTCATTCGATGAGCTCAAGCTAGCCTACATATCTCTCCCCACAATTTAGAGTCAAAGGCATCAATAGAGGGACACGATTTAGCCGCACGAAATAGATGTTGCAAGGAAGAAAGTATTTGAGCAGTTCGTTGCATGTATTAAACCGAATTTGAACTGTATAATTTGGTGGATCACACGTGAAATTTATATGAAATTTGACAATTCAAATTCAATTTAGTATAGATATTATACTGGTTGTATACTTGCTAGTTGCTAGTTGTCAAGAGACTTCCTCTACCAACCAAAATTATTTGCACGACCGTGAAGCTCGAAGTCAAGGCCAGCTCTCTCTCTCTCTCTCTCTCTCTCTCTCTCTCTCTCTCTCTCTCTCTCTCTCTCTCTCTCTCTCTCTCTCTCTGAGATGAAAGAGACGAATAAACAGTTGTCTTAAAAATCAAGACCGGAGCTGAATACTCATATCAAAATGTTAATCTCTACTCAAACTTGTTATGCAGTAACTAAATGAATGGCAAGTTCTTCCTCCGTATAGTTGACGTTGACCTAGGGTTTTTTGCAAGTTTCACACAGGTATCTTGCTTGATTGTAGGATGGGGAACTAATTGTCAGTTGACTTCAACGGGTTCCTATTGCCCTGAGGGACATGTTCTCGGGGAGAGAGCCTGAGAAACGAACACGAAGCTTCGATCCCCAGTAGAGCGTTCACCTCTTTCTTTTTCGCCAGGTTTCATTCATGGATTGGACGATGGATAAATTGACAAGTCGCTGCTGCTCTTTCCCAAACGTAAAGGAGCAGGCACAAGGAACTAGGGGTGAGCGGTTCCCGGTTCCTTACAGGTTCCGCTTGGAACCTGGAACCTACCCTCGGGTACAGGTTCCTCATTTTTTGGAACCTGGAACCTACCCGTCAGAACCAAGAACCTGGAACCTACCCTGTCATAGGTTCCGGGGTCGGTTCCAGATTCCAACAGGTTCTTTATTTTTTTTATTTTTCATTTTTAGATAAAAAAATGGAAAAGAATGCAGCAATAATAACGACATAGCCATGAATCTTGCAACCTGATGCTAGAACACACTTCACATGCTAAACTGACTTGAAGCTATTGAAGATGCCCAATAAACTGATGTTACTCTCATTTAGACATTGCAGATAGCAAACCAATACCACATAAGTTGAAATTCCTCAGAATTGACACAACTAAAAGCTCCCCAATGTTTGGAAGGACGACCACTAATAATCACTACCACACTATGAGAACAAGCACCACCGTGACCTCAACAAGCACTGAACAGGAAAAGCAGGTCCAACACAAGCCTATAAGTCTCATCTAAATAAGAAGATCAGGCCAATCATTAGCAGAACCGATCAAAGGCACTGAACGTTGAACACAATGTGTTGTAATCAATGGATAGAACAAAAAAATTAGATGGTAATCAATGGATAGAACAAATAAAGAAGGCTTCCTACCAAAACTTTTGCCTGCCTCTTTTCCCATCGAGAACTCGCCTGCAACAGATTAGATGGTAATCAATGGATAGAACAAATCAAATTTAAAGGAACTTTCTGGATAATCATACAAAGGAAGGAACTCCAAGCACGCAGATCATGCAAAACAAATCATTTAGAGAAGTTTCATATGTTTTGAAGGAAAAGTTCAGATCTGCCATAGCAGCCAGATTCTGCTTGAGCTACAAAGAAAGTCCAAGCTCTGTCATATTCACGCACTAGATTCACCAACAGGACCTAATCTAGAGAACTAAGCAATTTGCATGATATGCCCTGTTCTGAGTACGCTCCCTGGTTAGAAGCTCTAACGGTCCAAATGGATTAGACAGCTCTTAGGTTTTGTGATAGAAAGTAACATAAAGTAGAAGTGATACATGAGAGAGATGATGTTACCTTTGGAAAATAAAGACATTGCAGCAAATTCGAAGCTTCGTGGATGCCTCCCCTTCAATCTCGTCATTCTAAAGCAGTATAGGGCAGTCAAGAGAATGAATTTGCAACAAATCACTTAGTTCTCCAGATTAAGTCCTGTTGGTATATCTAGTGCATGAAGATGACTGAACTTGGACTTGTTTCTTTGTAGCTCAAGCAGTTTGTGGCTGCTACTGCAGGAGCTAAATTTTCCTTCAAAACATATAAAATTTCTCCAAATGATCTGAAGAAATTTGGAGAAATGTTATATGTTTTGAAGGAAAATTTAGCTCCTGCAGTAGCAGCCACAAACTGCTTGAGCTTCAAAGAAACAAATCCAAGTTCAATCATCTTCATGAAAACCTTGTTTGCATATTGCATGAGATTCACCAACAGGACCTAATTTGGAGAATTAAGCAATTTGTTGCAAATTCATTTGCTTGATATGTACTATACTGCTTTGGAATGATGAGAGTAATAGGAGAGGCATCCATGAAGCTTTAAATCTGCTGCAATATCATTATTTTCGAAAAGTAACACTATCTCTCTCATATGGCACTTCCACTGTATGTTACTTTGTATCTTGAAAACTTGACGGGTGTGTTATCTTAATTTCTCTATCACAGACACAATCCAGCAGAAGTTTGGTAATATAACCCTTTCAAATAGGGGACAAGGAAGCAGGTTAAATCCTCACTAAAATCAACACCACTATATCCAGAAGATACAGTTGAATTGAGTCTAGAATTTCCAGTACAAAATGACATCACACAAAACCAATCGCAAAGGATTAGGGTCAAATGACAAGTCATACTCTTACCACTCTAAAGACATCCACAGACCCCGATCCCATTCCTGAAAGCATCATTGCAACCTGTCATCATTCAAAAGAACCCTTTAGCAAGAAAAACAAAAGGCAAGGGTTGGACCAATCTAATCAATGAAAAGCAAAAGAAAGTGTCATAGACATCATCCTACGTTAAGGAAGACACTGTAATGGTCAACTGGACACAATCCTGTAGATTATAAAACTTACATTGACTCTCTCTACCCTGCGCATTTCATCTTCAAGAAGAGACAATTGTGCAGCAGAAGTCCAATGGATGCAATCAACCGGACTGAATTACAGAAGAATCTGATAAGTACAAATCCTCTGGCCATACTTTGACATTCAATGTAACTTTTGAAAATGCCAATTTAATATACCAACAAGTGAAAGAGCACAGAAAAGCCATGCCCTAATACCGACATCATATTGAAAAGAAACAATAGGAGTCGCACTCAAATGCATTTGATGTTGGGAGCAATTCATGGGAACCAAAGATGGCATTTAATAATAACTGGAAAGGCAACAGTGAAATTCCCGGATGACACAAATTATTCGAAGAAATCAATAAGTTCCACAGGAATCTAATTGGATATATCTACATGCAGCTGTATAGTAAGATCATTTTCAGCAATGCCAACATAATCATCATTGTCAGCTATAAAGATACAATTATAAAGGGAAAAGTCCATCCACGAAAGCTACAACATTCCAACTAAAAGAAAAGGCAGAATCAGCAAACACGTACCAACTATCAATTGCCTGCTGAACTAATTCAGGATTACCGCACTGGCTGTATACTCTAGCTCTTCCATAGTCTTCTTCAATTGCAAAGACATCAGGTGCTACATTGGCACAGTTTTTACAACCTAGGAGTACATAAAAGGTACTAGAAGTTTAAAGCATATACACTGTGTCTGCACTTCGCGTTGTACCTGAACGATTTCGGCGACAAAAATTAGGCCACAAAAAAATAAAATAAAATAAAAAGATGGCTTTTTTTGGACAAAACATGAAGGAATTGGATATGAACCTGATGGTGTTGTCGGTCCGCATGCGAATCCAGTGAGGGATGGGCCTATTTAGCCTCATCCTCTTCACCAGCTTCTTCTTGATCTGGCGACGGCAAGCACGCGGCGACGGTGGCGCGACGGCGACGAAGGCACGAGTCTCACGGCACCAACGGCGGCATAAACGGCACACTGAAGACGGCGGCAGCCGCGACTCAACCCACAGCCAAGGGGGGAAGAGCTCAGTTCGAGCGGAGGTGGTGACGGTTCGGAGCAACGATGGCCCGGACGGCCGAGCAAGCGGCAGCAAGAGGTGGTGATGGTGGCTTGGGGACGGCGGCGGTGCCTCACGGTGACGCGGACAACAAGACAGCTCGTCGGGCTCAACGGTGAGACGGCTTGTTGGACGAGCAGTGGGTGGTGGGGGTTCGGTGGCCAAGAGGTGATGGTGAGTAGGGCATGGGGCGGCGGTGTGGTGGTGGGTGAAGCAGAACCGGCGAGAGGAAGGAAGAAGAAGAAGAAGAGGTGGGGGGGTTCGGCCGAGAAAGGGGGAAAAGAGAGAGAGAGAGAGAGAGAGAGAGAGAGAGAGGAAAAGAAAAAAGTGGGGGACAGGAAGTGACGTGAGGAGGAAAAAGTGGAGAAAAGAGAGAGAGAAAAAGAAAGGGAAAGGGGGAAAGTTGAACAGAAGGGGGGAAATCGCGGGGGAGGAATTAGGGTTTTTTTATTTTTTAACTTTGCCGGTTCCGGTTCCTCAGGTTCCGGTTCCTGTGGGAACCGGAACCGGAACCGGGAACCGGAACCGGTCCTCTTAGAACCAGGAACCGGAGGGGAACCTCCTCCGGTTCGGTTCCGATTCCCGGTTCTACCCGGAACCACGCTCACCCCTACAAGGAACTATAACTGTGAAAAGCCTTGTAGATTCGTTCTTATATTTCGATCCTTCCCAGTAAGACTCGACATGTTCGAATTCTAATCGCTTTTACACAAGAAGGGGTGACCACCCCTAGTTGCAAGAGCTAGCGTCGAAATAGAGTAGGGCTATAACCCGTGTTGACAAGGGCTAAGGTTTTCTAGTAAAGCTTTCTTGTCTTCTTTACTATAATGTTATCTAGCTTTCATTTTCAGTATTTTCCATCTTGAAACTTATTCTAGTTCAACCAACTAGAGAATTCATGCAGGTAATGAGAAGGAAGTAGAAGCATTCGGGTAAATTTTGATGCTCTCCACACCAAGGAAGCACATGGTGGCGCCACCTCTCCAAAGCAAAATAAGATTTCATGAGATACGTCACAAAATTCCACCCGGTACCAAAAAAGATATAACCATGGAAGTTGGACAACAGTTTCAAATTGGGAATCAAAGCTTTGGTGTAAACGGCTACTCATCATAACGAACGCCATTTGGTAAATCTTAGCTATGATGAGAGATCAATGAGACATCGAAATGGAAGAATTCAGAGATCAATGAGACATCGAGATGGAGGAATTCAGAAATCAAGTGCAGTAGCTTCAAAAACGTTTGGAGCTCTATGAGGCTCTAGAGCGCAATCAACCGCATCGTGCCTCTGAAGATGAAGAATCAGCAAATAGAGAGGAAGGGAGACTGCCATTACTACTTGAACTATAAAGCCTATCAGTGTCATAGGGTCTTAGTTAGAATAATCCGAAACCTAGAACCTAAAACTTGGAACAAATTTTAATGTTTTTCTTGGTCCATGTCTCTGTGCAATCCTTCGATATTTCATGCTGTTCGATAATAAATGTATAATCTGAAAGTACTAGTTTGAGTTTTCATTTTATGACTAAGATTTTAACTTTATTAATATTCATATTTTTAATATGTCTAAATATGAGCTTAGTTAGTGAATTGTAATCATTCAAATAATAATATAGGTGAAACTTAGATAAACACTGGAACTGATCTTAGAACCTATGACAGGGTAGGTTTCAGATTTTTTGGTATGTAAGGTAGGTTTCAAATTTCAAAAGATGAGAAACCTGTCCCAACGAGTAAATTCCACGTTCCAAGTGGAGCCTACGTGGAACCTGAAGTCACTAACTTCGAACTAAGCCTCTCAACATCAACATACCAATGCATGTAAGACATATATACAAGAATGTGGGATATTTCAACAACCACAAAAATAAGCATTATGTCATTCCTGACGTTTTTCACCTTTGAGTTTACCAGAATATCGCTTATCGTTTACTTCTATTTTTAGTTGCTTTCGTTTCTCATGTTTTAAATTGAAATTTCTTGGAGCTCTTTCTTCCTGGGCGGGTATAGCCTTGAAGCTCCGTTTGTTTCATGAAATAATTAGTTAATAACATATGTTTTCATTATGGACAATAATTTACATATTTGTTCATTCATTTTTGTGAACAATACAAATGACCGTTTTTCGGAAAATATTTTTTAGATAATTTATTTTCCGTTAAACAAATGAAACCTAAGATTTTCTTCTGCGTTGTAAAGATCCACAGCTTCCATAAGCGTGTCCACCCTGGCTACTTGTCAATGAATTGTTAAGTAAGAAATATCTTAATCAAGAAAACTGTAGTTTGACCAAGAAAAAGAAAGAGTAGATTGTCGTTTGAACATAACGAAAAGTAAAAGATTCTTCTGTATTATGTAAAGGCATCGGCTAGAAAGAAAAAGTAACGAGCTTCTGTTCACAAATTCTTAATTTGACTGATTACTCGATCTATGAAAAATGAAATATAAATCATGGATCAACTAAGCCCTCTTGGAGGCTTGCTTAAGGATAAGAAAGAGGAATCTCATATAAATACCATGGAATAAGGTTTGATCCTATTCATGAGATTTTCCTACTGGCCAAGTCATTTCAGGGCAAGCGGATCATTTATGATAAAAAAAAAAAAAAACAAAAAAAGAGGAGCTTCACTGAAGGACATAGAGAATTAAGAATTCTAATTTGTTTCATTCGAAGAAGTAGCATGCATCCCCGTCATCTTAAATTGATGAGTAAGCTTAGTTCATTTAAACATATAGAAAGTAGGTTGTAGTTTTGAACATAACCAAAAGTAAATGATCCCTTCGTCTTAGTGCACTTCTTCGGGTAAGCACGCGTCCTCATCATCTCAAATTAGGGACGAAAATTTTTGTATTTGTAATAATTCATTCTATTTGGCTAATAATAGCTAGCCGGCACTAACGTGAACACTAGTTGTTCGGCCAACATTGATGCGGCAATTTTTTAATAATTTTTTGTTTATTTTTTTATTACTTATTTATTTACATTTCCTTTTCTTTTTCCCTCACCGACCACTAGGCGAGGAGCATGAAGCCCTTACCAACTGTCAACAAGGGTTACAGCCCTCACTCAATTTTGCTCAGATCTAGTTGAGGCTAACCTCACCATGGCCTTGCTGGTCGAGGGCGAACTCAGCCCGCTAGCTGCTAGCAAAGCCATGGTCACCTTTGCTCACGACTTGTAAGGTGTTAACCAATTGGTTGCAAACCTCCCTTTAAAGGGCCCCAATTGCCAAAGTGAGTAGAATGGGTATGACATTTCATCGAGCAACTGAAAGGATCAAAGTGATGTCGGGTTCGGACGTGGCTTTGCCTTCCATCTCAAGGCGTTGCCGCAGGTGAGGCAACCTTATCTGGAGCCTCACTAGCCATTGTGGGGAAAAAGAAAAAGAAAGGAAAAGGAAAAGGAAAAATAAATATAAATTTGAAGAAAATAAAAAAAAATTAAAAGATTGCTACATTAGCGTTGGCCAAACGAACGGCGTTCATGTTAGCACTGGCCTCTCTCTCTCTCTCTCTCTCTCTCTCTCTCTCTCTCTCTCTCTCTCTCTCTCTCTCTCTCTCTCTCTATATATATATATATATATATATATATATATATATAGGCTAGCCATTGTGGGGAAAAAGAAAAAGAAAGGAAAAGGAAAAGGAAAAATAAATATAAATATAAATATAAATTTGAAGAAAAAAAAAAAAATTAAAAGATTGCTACGTTAGCGTTGGCCAAACGAACGGCGTTCATGTTAGCACTGGCCCCTCTCTCTCTCTCTCTCTCTCTCTCTCTCTCTCTCTCTCTCTCTCTCTCTCTCTCTCTATATATATATATATATATATATATATATATATATATATATAATGCGCGCCCACGCACGGGGTGAGCATGGTTTGATGGTAAAACCTGGAACCTAAGAACCGGACCACCAAGAACCTATAAGTATGAGGTTTTAAAGTATGTAGGATAGGTTCCAAGTTCCGGCAAATGAAAAACTTATTTCGACGGGTAGGTTTCAGGTTTTTGGAAGAACTTGGAACCAAGAACCTAGTAATGGAATAAGTTTTGATATTGTTCTTGGTCCATGTCTTTATGCGATTCTTTGATATTCCATGCTGTTCGATAATAAGTGTATAATTTGAAAGTATTAATCTGAGTTTCCATTTTATGACTAAGATTTTTACATTATTAATGTTTATATATTTTTGTATGTCTAAACATAAGTTATGGTTAGTGAATTATAATCGTTCAAATAATAAGAAATGTGGAACCTTGGTAAACCCAATAACCGATCCTAGAATCTATGAGAAGGTAGATTCTAAGTTCGACGATATGCAGGGTAGGTTCTAGATTCCAAGTAAAACTTATACGGAATCTGAAACTGCTCACCCCTAATGCTAATCGCTATACTCTTTCAAGATGGATCGGGGTCAATAGGTTGGCATGATGAAAGGGATAGAATTCTCTAAGGTAATTTGCCTGCTATCTTCTTCATAAACCGCAGTATCAATATGTACCAAAGCTTAACACTTCTTATCATCAAGCACATTGCACGAATTCTCGAAGGACTCTATTAACGGACACTATTAACACGAGGACGGGATACGAATCTTTCTTTTATCAAGTAACATAAAACTAGAGAGTGGTGCATTAACCTTAATTTGTACAATAACACGTATTCATTGTTATGATCATTAAAAAATTAACAAGGTTCAACATTTTGAGCGGTGAATGGAACTCAAGTTCTGTATAGCTTCAACGGTTCTATTGCAGGAACTGGATCATGAAGAGACCGATGGACGCATACGGTATACGCACTGTTAAAGAAGCTTGTGCTATATCTCGAAATCGCCACTAACCTCTGCGGGTTGAAATCACGGGGATGTCTCAATGTTGTAAGTTTGTGAACCGGACCACAAAATGAGTAAAGAAATGCGAACTGGCGCGAACGTGTCTTTAAAATGTGCTTTTTTTTATTTGTTACGTGACAGCATTCATGTGCCTAGTCAAATCTCTCTCTCTATCTCTCACGTACCTGCTGATGAGATTGCAGCCATATCCAGCTGTTCTTGGAGTACTTTAAATGAGAAGTAGTCGATCGTTTCGTCAAGTTAGTGGTAAATAATTTACATATATTTCCAGGTTTATGAGGAGAATGATGACGAGCTAAACCAGGTCTTCGCTTATATATAACGACTGAAGAAAACCACAATGGTGTATGTAGGGTTCTGTCTCCTCTCCTCTCTCTTCTCGATCGTTATTCTCTTTTTTCAGGCGGAGACAGATTTGAGACCCGAAGATGTACCCAAATAACGCGGGTGGCAATGAGCAAAAATCGCCTCCGCCACCAATGATGCAAATGCAGATGCCGACGGCTCCATACCCTCCGGTGGGGGCGGTCCCCGAGCAGTGGACGACGGGTCTCTGCGGTTGCTTCGAAGATTCCTCCAATTGTGAGTGCTTTCCGCCTTCATATATGTCGTATAATTTCAAAATTATGATGAAGCAAGTAGAAGTATATCATCATTCTGATGAAACTTTGTAGTTCTAATACGCAACATAAGCAACCCATCCATTTGTTTAACATCTTAAAAGGTTCACCTTATGAACTGATTAATTTCTATATTCGTTTACAAAGGCTTCATCACTTGTTGCTGTCCCTGCATCACCTTCGGCCAGAACGCTGAAATCATAGACAGAGGAGCCACTTGTAAGTGCAAATTTAACCTTTGAACACACCATATCTAGTAGTTCTTCTCCATCAGTCGTGCCAAAATTGTTGAGTAAAATGTTCCTCAAGCCTAATGAGAACGGATGTGTGTGATGACAATATATTTGCAGCTTGTGGCGTGAACGGGCTCATATACTACTTGCTCGCCCATGTGGGCGTCGTGTGCCTGTATACGTGCAGTTACCGAGCAAAGTTGAGGGGTCTACACTCGCTGCAAGAAGATCCATGCGCCGATTGCCTCGTGCACTGGTGTTGCATCCACTGTGCCCTTTGCCAAGAATATAGGGAGCTCAAAAACCGAGGATTTGACCCTTCCATTGGTAAAAGTTCTTCTGAAATCAAACCGCGATTGCCCGTGTGCTCTTTTACTTAACCATATTTGCTCGACCAAGCTAATTTTGGCGAAGATTATGTATTATTTGTCATTGCTACGCGTCTCACGATGCTGAACAACGTACTCAGTATGAGTTGATCTCATTTTCCGTCGTTTTAGTAGCGAATCGTTATGAGCGATCTTTGCACGTAAAAATCGACGCCGCACGAGATCTATTTTGGTTGAAGATGGTCAATTTCTTTCTCTTTTGAGCTTCCAGCAACAAACTGAAGTTATGTTCAACCTTTCCTGTCTTAGCTAATGTTGATGATCAACGTATTGACTTAAGCTTTTCCTTTTGGTGATTCATGATGTGATATAGGTTGGGTGGCCAATGCCCAGAAGATGAACCAAGGTGCCGCGACGATGCCTCCGATGACGCAGGGCATGGGTCGTTAACTTTGCTTTCGAGGTCCATCCAATCCACAAACTGTCCATGTGCATTTGGCGTAAATGTGAGCTTCGGGAGAGCTTGTGATAGTCGATCATGAGCCGAAAGAGTCCCCTAATTTATTCGTTTTTCCTATTTTTTCCCAAAAACATGATTGAATGTCTGTAATAATTTGTTTCATGGCCCACTTGTTCGCAGTTTTAGTTGTATTTCTGATTTGTTGTATTGGACATTGGAATTGGTTGTGTTAGTTTGAAGAGGGACATGCGTATGAGGACAAATCAAGCTTATCTTATGCATTTTATTTTATTTTATCTTTTTGTCGTCTCAGTAGAAATCTGAAAGAGCTGGTCAATGTTAAAAGCTATTGATAAAGAAAAAGTTACCAGTCATTTGATTTTTCAGTAATTTGGTAGTAATATATTGACAATTTTATAATATTACTAAATCTTTTTGGGAGTTCACAAATTGTCAACTTGTTTTAATCTTTCACTAATTTTTATTTATTTTCTTACCAATGCCTTAAATTACCAACTTCCTTGTGAATTTATCAATCTTTCTTTGAATGAGTTACCAACCTTTTCCGATTAAATTAGCAACTAATTCTTGAATTACTAACTCTCATATGAGTTACTTATCAATATTTATTTAGTTTTGTAGTTTACCAACTTTTGTTATCGTTTACCAATTTTTATTTGTCTCTCTTACAAACTCTTTAAATTTGTCAACTTTATGTAAGCATACCGCCTTTTATTTGTGTGGTTTACTAGTTTTTTCCATTAGGTTACCAACTAGTTTTGTTATACTAAATCTCATTTGAGTTGTTTTTTGCGTTTATCTGTCTTTCCTTTAACTTACCAACTTTCTATTGAGTTACCAACTTTGTCTTATTTACCAACCTGTTAAATTTATCATTTTTTTCTTTTTTTTGGCCTTTTATTTTTTAATTCAAGTTAACTAAAATTTAGGTTAAAGAAATAAAATTTGGACTTTCACGTCGTTTTAGCCTTGTATTTTCTGTTTTAATGATGTCAACCTCATTAGAAGAGAGAAAGTTTTTTTAAAAAAAAAAAAAACCATGTTGGTATTTGGTGTAAATCTAAGTTGGATGGAGTTAATGGAAATAATTGGCAACACCAATGATATTTTTTAGAATTTGATTGTATTTTTTGAAAGTTTAGAAGTCAACTTTTTGTGATAAGTTTGAGGACACTTATCCCATAAAAGTACTTCTAGTTCACTTACCCCTTAAAAATCCTAGCAATAAAAGTACTAGAAATACTAGAAAGTGTCAATTTTAATTCAATTGTGCTTTCGTAAAAAGTTTTGGGATAAGTGTGCTTGAAGTCCTAATATTTGTCACGAATTGAGTTCCAAAACTTTCAAAATTACAATCAATTTATAAAACTTATCAAATTAGTGTAATTAAGTCATTTTGCTAACTTTGTCCAACTTGGCTAATTAAAAATGTCTATATGATTTTTTTTTTATTATTTTCTCTCTCCTACACGGCATTGACATCACTAAGACATGAAATGTAATGCTAAAACTATGGCATTTTAGTTCAAATCTTACTTTTTAACCCTAATTTTAGTTAAATTAGATTTAAAAAAAAAAAAAAAGGTCTGAGTTTTAAAGAAAAAGGATAACACAAACAAAAGAAAAAAAAAAAAACAAGGGCTACAAGGGCTATTAGGCCTACTATCGCCGAGCATTGCCCCACTATCGCCAGCCGTAGCGATGATGGGGTGACAGTAGTAAGGCCTACAGGCCCTCACCAAGTTTTTTAATTCTTTTTTTCTTAAAAAAAAATAGCCTTTTATTTTTTAATCTAATTTATCAAAAAAATTGGATAAAATAAAGTAATATTTGGAACAAAATAATGTTGTTTTAGCCTCATGTTCATAATTTAGTGACATCAAAACCATGTAGGAGAGAGAAGAGAAAAAAGAAAAATCATGTCAGCATTTTTTGATGGCCAAGTTGGACGAAGTTTATAGAATAATTTGATTGCATTTTTTGATGTCAGCATTTTTTGACAAAGAAGGACACGAGTCTTGTCCTAAATGAAAAGAAAAGCTAAAAGAAGAATAAACCAAAAGAATAGAAGACAAAAAAAAGGTAAAAAAAATAATCTTAAATCGAGAGCAAAACATGTAGTTGACCTTAGTCTTTGTCGTAAAGTTAGAATCTTAATTGATAATTTTTAAGTTCCCAAAGCATGCTAAAACAAGACCAGAAAAATGTAGCCAATTCAAGATAGTAAGGGGTGTCTGCATTAAAATAGGGGTAGAAAATGCACAAGTCTGTAAGAAATTACAGCCAGTTTTAGATTACCCAATGTTATTTGAGTTACCAATTTTTCTATTCCCTCACTTATCAACATTTTTCTACAATCAATAACCCCCTAATTTTTTGTTACCAACTCTAATTTGACTTAGTTACCAATGTTTTTTTTTTCTTAAATTACCAACTTGTTTTTATCTCTAACAAATAACGACTTCTTTATTATTTATCAACTTTCGGTTATTTTCTTATCAATACTTCAAATTACCACTGTTATGTCAAATTATTAATCCTTGTTGGGTGAATTACCAACTTTATTCTCGGTTAAGTAACCCAACAAAGAAGCTTGTCAATAAAAAAAAAAAAATCAAGTAAAAACCAATGTTATTTGAGTTACCGATTTTTTTATTCCCTCACTTGCCCACATTTTTCTACTATCATATAACTCCCTATCTTTTTATTACCAACTCTAATTTGACTTAGTTACCAATTTTTTTTATTTAAATTACCAACTTCTTTTACCTCTGACAAATGACAACTTAATTATTTATCGATTTTTGGTTATGTTCTTATCATTACCTTAAATTTTCTGACTATAATATCAAACTATCAACCCTTGTTGGGTGAATTACCAATTTTATTCTCGTTTAAGTAACCTAGCATAAAAGCTTGTCAATTAAAAAAAAAAATCAAGTAAATGATCGGTAACTAAATCCAACCTAAAACTAGTTGTATAATCTAATTTAAAAAAAAAAAAACTGAGAAATCACTCAAATAAAAGTTAGCAGTATCACATAAGAGTCAGTAAATTTAAGAAGTAATAAAAAAGATAAATTAACGCTAGTAAAAGATAAGATAAGTTGATATCTAAATTAGGATAACTCGCTAACTTTTCTCCCATTAAATTACCGCTTAATATTGGCCTATCAAATACGATTTCAGTTACTCACAGGATTTTTGTGAAATAAGCCTACTTAACTGAAAAATGACATTAACACCACGAATTTATTTAAATCTTGTAATGATGTGGCGAAATATCATTGGGTTTTTAACAGGCTAATGATAAACATATCTAGCTGTTCCTCGAAGACTTTCACCATATCTAGCTGTTCCTCGAAGACTTTCGCCAGGGAGAAACCAATGTGATTGATTTATTAACATTGCCTTCATCGATCATGGGGAATTCCGAGGAGCTAAACTAGCTCTTTGCTTATAAAACGATTGAAAAAGCGACAATGGTAAACATAGGACTGTCTCTCCTGCTCTTTCTCTCTCTCTCTCTCTCTCTCCTCAATCGTCTTCTCTTTTTTCAGGCAGACAGTTTCGAGACCCGAACATGAGCCCGAATAACGCGAGTGGCAATGGCCAAAATTTGCCACCGCCACTGATGATGCCGACACCGATGCCGACGGCTCCATACCCTCCGGCGAGGGCAGTCCCTGAGCAGTGGACAACGGGTCTCTGCGATTGCTTCGATGATCCCTGCAACTGTGAGTGCCCTCCGCCTTCATATACGTTGTCTGCTTTCAAAATAATGATGAACCAAGTACTGATATATCATCATCCTGATGTAACATTCTAGTTCTAACACGTGACGTACACGATCCATCCTTTTATTTAACATCTAAAAGTTCACCCTATGAACTGATTAATTTCTATAATCATTTACAAAGGCATCGTCACTTGTTGCTGTCCCTGCATCACCTTCGGCCAGAACGCAGAAATCATAGACAGAGGAGCCACTTGTAAGTGCAGATTTAAGTTCTAAACACGCCATGACCATATTTATCAGTTCTTCTCTACATAATCACGTTCAGTCGTGCCTGCATAGTTGATTAAAATGTTCCTCGAGACTAACGTGAACATATGCGTGCGATGACAATACATCTGCAGCTTGTTTCATAGGCGGGCTCATATTCTGCTTGCTTGCCCATGTGGGCGTCGCGTGCCTGTATACATGCAGTTACCGGACAAAATTGAGGGGTTTGCACTCGTTGTAAGGAGATTCATGCAACGATTGCCTCCTGCACTGGTGCTGCATCCACTGTGCTCTTTGCCAAGAATACAGGGAGCTCAAAAACCGCGGATTTGACCCTTCCATAGGTAAAAGCTTCTTCGGAAATAAAGTCATGATCATCTGCGTGTTTATAACGTTCCATATTTTCTTGATCAAGCTATTGGTTGTGAAGAACATGTATTATTTTTTATTGCTGCTTATCTCATAATGCTAAAGAACATACTCAGTATGAGTTGATCTCATTTTCAGTCGTTTTAGTAGCGAATCATTATAAGCGGTCTTTGCACGCTAAGAATCGACGTTGCATGAGATCTATTTTGGTTGAAGATGGTCTGTTTCTTTCCCTTTCTGGCTTCCCCAGCAAACTGAAGTCATGTTCAATCTTCTCGGTCTCGGCTAATGTAGATTATCAATGTATTGACCTGAGTTTTTCCTCTTCGTGACTCTTGATGTGATAAAGGTTGGGTGGCCAATGCCGAGAAGATGAACCGAGGTGCCACGACGATGCCTCCAATGACGCAAGGCATGGATCGTTAACTTTGTCTTTCGAGGTCCATCCAATCCACACAACTGTCCGTGTGCATTTGACGTAAATGTGAGCTTCGCGAGAGCTTATGACAGTCAATCTTAAGTCGAAAGAGTCGCCCAGTTTATTCGCTTTTCCCATTTTTGCCCAAAAACATGATTGAATGTCTGTAATAATTTGCTTCATGGGCCACTTGTCCGCAATTTTAGTTGTATCACCCTTGTTGTACTGATTTGTAGGATTGGATATTGGAATTGGATGTGTTAATTTGAAGAGGAACATACTATTGAGAACAAATTAAGGTCATGTCATGTATTCCTTTTTTCTTGCCGACTATTGAAGTGCAACCAGTACTATCCCCGTCACACTCCTCTTCTAACACCAGAGGATTTATTTTTTGCCGTGTCAATAGAATTCTGAAAGAGTTGGTCAATGTTAAAAAGCTGTTGGTTAAAATAGGTTACCAGTCACTTGATTTTCCGTTCATTTAGCGGTAATACTTTGTCAACTTTATGAAATTACTAAATCTTGTTGGCAGTTCACAAATTGCCAACTCTTTTTCTCCTCTTTTTTGTTTTTTAATATCTTTCATTAACTTTTATTTACCTTTCTTACTAATGTCTTAAATTACCAACTTCCATATATATTTATAAATCTTAATTCGAATAACTTACTAATTTTTCTCGATTATAATAGCAACTAGTTCTTGAGTCATCAACTCTCATCCTACTTACTTTACCAATTTTTAGGGAAATTTTCAAATAAAGATCTGAAATGCTCTCACTTTTTCAAATAAGGACATGAAACAAATTTTATTTCGAATAAGAGTCTGAAATGCCATTATTTTTAAAAATAAAGACCTAAAGTGCATATATCGATTTCAAAAAATAGCCTGAATTCACCATATAAGAAGGGCAATTTCCTCTTTTTCAAATTTTTAAATTTTTTTCTTTTTTCTTTCTTTTTTTTGTTTTTTCTTTTAAAAAAACTAAACAAAAAACAAAAAAGAAAGAAATAAAACACTAGCCGCCACCCCATCGGCAATGGGGCGGCGGCGAAGGCTGGTGGGATTGCCGACGCTTGGGGAGGGCTAGCGACCCTAGCCAACCAAAGGCGAGGGATTGCCCTCACTAGAGGCAAGTGAGGGCAGCAACCCTCTCTTAGATCTAGGCAAGGGTTGCCAACCGTCGCACAGGCTTGGCAACCCTTGCCTAGTGTCCTCGCCCTCTAGTCGACCAAGGTTGCCAACCCTACCTTAGGCACTAATGACCCCGCCGACATTCGTCGCAGCCCCATCGATGATGGGGCAACAGCCACGTGCTAGAGGGAGCACCCTCTCACCTATATTGTCTCTTTTTTTTTTTAATTTGTAATATAATTTAATTTGTATTTAGATGAAAATACACTTGAATGGCTGATGAGCTGGTGAGGCTGGACCCTTATTTGAAACGGTCATAACCACTTCAAACCCTTTTTTGAGACTAATATAGACACTTTAAGTTATTATTTAAAACAAAGTTCACTTTAGGTCTTTATTTGAGGAAATGAAGACACTCCCGAGTCCTTATTTGGAATTTTCCCGAACTTTTATTTAGTCTTTCTAGTTCACCATACTAATTTTTATTTATTGTGCTTACAAACGCTTTAAACTTATCAACTCTTACATAAGCATACCAATCTTTATTTGTGTAATTTATCAGTTGCTTCCTTTAGGTTACCAATTCAAGGGAATATGGAGTATTTGCCGTAATACTGGGGTGGAAAAAACGCTAGTCTATAAGAAATCACGACCGCTTTCATATTACCCTATGTCATTTGAGTTACCAATTTTTCTATTGACTTGCCACATTTATCTCACTCACTTATCGACAGGGAAAATTACCAAAAAAGTTCTAAACCTATTACAATTGTAATAGTTTTCAGTCATAAACTTATTTTTTTGATCAATTGAGTCATAAACCTTTTACAATTATTCTTGATCGTCCATCCAAGCAAAATTAGCCGGCCCAGCATTGATGTGGCGGCGGCCGGTGCCAATGACCTTTTTTATAATAATATTTTATTTTTAAAAATATTTGATTAATTTTATTATCTTTTTTTCCTTCTCCCTCTTCCTTCTTCCTCCCGGACCGAGGCGATCCAGCAAGCTCACCTCGCTAGTCAACAAGCTCGCGCTCAACGACAGGGGTTTCACCGCCGGATCTAGCGAGGAGGGCCTTGCTAAACGCGATGGCGAGCCCCCCTCATTGGATCGGCGAGGGCTCGCCTCACCCGGCGACCGCAAGGGGAAACCTTGCCAAATTCGGCGGGGGCTCACCTTGTCGTCACCGAGAGCGAGCTCATCGACCGGTAAGGTGAGCCCACCAAATCTCCTTGTCGATCCGGCAGGTGAAACCCCGCTCTCGCCTAGCAACGCCGAGGCGAGCTAGCCCGGCCACGTCAATCCAATGACCAGCTAGCCCTCCCCTTTGGCCGATCGTCGACGCCAAAGGAAGAAGGAGGGAGGAGGGAGAAGGAAACAAAAAAAAAAAGGAAAAAAAAAAGATAAAAAAGTTAATAAAATATTTCAAAAAATAAAATATTATTAAAAAATGGTCGCGACGCAACCGGCTGCCACGTCGCCCGGCGCCCAGCCAATTTTAACTAAACGGACTAATCGGAAATAATTGTAAAAGGTTTAGAAATCAATTTGTCAAAAAAAAAATAAGTTTATGACTAAATTAGTACAATTGCAATAAGTTTAGGACTTTTTAAATAATTTTCCCCTTCGACATATATCTACAATCACATAACCACCTAATTTTTGTTACTAACTCTAATTTGACTTAGTTACAAATCTGTATTTTTTTTTCTTAAATTACTAGCTCGTTTTATCTTTGACCAAAAAAAAAACTTATTTTATTTTTTTATCAACTTTTAGTTATTTTCTTATTAATACTATAAATTTACTGGCTACTATGTGAAATTAACAACCCTTATTGGGTGACTTACCAACTTTATTCTCAATTAAGCAACCCAACATTAAAGCTTGTTAATAAAAAAAATAATTGATCGGTAACTAAATCAAATGAAAATTGATAACTAAGAACTAGTTTCAACAAGTAAGTTTTGGGTTTTAGGTAGAATTGAGAACATAGAATAAATCTTCATGTTTTTCTTGTTCCATATATTCATGCAATCATGCGGAGTTACATGGTGTCCAATGAGGATTATGTAATCTGAAAATACTAGTATTAGTTGTGATTAATGGATTATAATAAATGGTTGTCATTAGAAGTGATGATTCACTAAATTGTTCAACTAAAAATATATACAAAAGCTGGGTAAATCTTGAAACTGACCCTAGAACCTATGATAAAATAGATTCCAAATTCCTAAGTATGCAGGGTAAATTCCGGATTTCAAAAATTAAGCCTCTCCCTGTCACCCACATACATACACGCACCTGCCAATGAGATTGCCGCCATATCCAGCTGTTCTTGGAGTACTTTCATTGAGGAGAAACTAATGGACTTGGCAAATTAACTTTTCCTTCGTTCCCCATGGAGAATTCCGAGGAAAAACCATGGTGGTTTAACTAGCAGTGTCTCTCCCGCTCTATCAATTCTCGACCACCTTCTCTTATTCGGGCAGAAACATTTTCAAGACCCCTCCGCTGACAATAATGCAAGCCCCGATGCTCATCGACCAAGACCCTCCCATGGGGGCGGTCCTAGGAAGTAGACGACCGGTCTCTACAGTTGCTCCGAAAATCCCTCCAATTGCGAGTACTTTCAGCCTAATTCAACGGACATCTTAATGGAACATATACTCAAGTAGAAAGGCCACTACTCATCAGAACGACCCAGCCCATCTGTCGTTTCGGCTTCCTTGAAAATAAAGGGAAGAAAAAACAAATGAGAAAACTATAAAAACGAGAATTTCTCGTGCCGTTTTTGGTCGATCGATCGTGTGGCAAGGCCATTCCCTGGTAACACGCCCGGCGTCAGATCCCCGCGCGCTGAATTGAAGCGAAAGCAACGACAGATCTCCGACGAGGCGCCCGACGAGCTCCGGCGGTCCAGATCCGGATTCCGATCATGGAGCCCCCTCAGGGCGGCGGCGTTGGCGGCGGCGGCGGCGGTGGCGGCAGCGGCGAGCGGGACAAGTCGTCGCCGATCACCGTCGTCTCGAGCTTCTGGAAAGGTTCGATCCCGACGTCCCCCTTCTTCCTCCTTCCTCCTCTTGCCGTCGAGTGCATTCGCGTGTCTTCACGGACATCGAGCGCATTTCCGCGCGAGGAGCTTGTCGTGTGTGCCGATTGCGGTGGTGGAATCTCGTGTTCGGTTATCGGTGTTGTGTAGGTTATAGGTTAGCGTAGCTTGTCTGGGATGTTGTTTTGCTTCTTTTGGTGTCGAATCTGAGCTCGCAATGCTTCGGTTAGCAATCATATGGTGTGATGTTGAACTGAGTGAGTTCGATCGAATTACCGAATCGGTGCGCCGGTTACTGGAACAGATTATGATCTTGTCTTCTTTGTTGGTTACTTTCCCGCTTCTGCCTTATAGCTTATGTGCAAAATGTTGTCACTGGTTCTTGATGAAACTGTTTTGAAGTTGCTTTCTCGCGAGCTAAGCATTAAAGAGCAATGATCGTGCTTTGTTTTGTGTATTGCTGTTTTTGATCGAATCATGCTACGGGAATGATATTGACTTCACCCCACTCTTTTCCTGTCTGTAGAGTTTGATCTGGAGAAGGAGAAAAGCTTATTGGATGAGCAGGGGCTGAGGATCGCTGAGAATCAAGAGAACAGTCAGAAGAATCGACGCAAGCTTGCAGAGAGCACTAGAGGTATATCACTTCTTGCAAGAGCGAATGTTCTTTAGTTCTTTTAATTTACTTGGTTGTGATGAAGAAAGGCGGATTCTTTTAATCTTGCAAATTTTTTACTGACAAATATAGGAATTTCTTTTGGGTTTGGGGGGAAGGGGGGGGGGGGGGGCGTGTGGTGTTTGTAGGTCATAATTTTGCCTCTGCATTTTTTGGTATATTGCTAATCCTGATGATGATGAAAGAAAAACCTGTTCTTATGTATCTGTTCTTTTCCTGCTTCAGACTTCAAGAAAGCTTCTCCAGAGGAAAAGCTAAATTTGTTCAACTCCTTACTGAAGGGATATCAAGAAGAAGTAGATAATCTTACCAAAAGAGCCAAATTTGGAGAAAATGCTTTTCTTAACATTTACCAAAAACTATATGAGGCTCCAGATCCTTATCCTGCTCTTGCTTCAGTTACCGTAAGTACCAGCGCATTATTTTGTCGTCTGGTGCCTGTTGGATCGGTAGCTGCCTTCTGATTCATTTTTCACTCTGATTGCAATAAATGAGTGGTATCTTTTTTCATTTAGCTGAGGTATCTATATAGGCATGACTGTCTCATCTTGGATCAAACACCCATGGTTTCATTCGTTTATTCTAAATGTGTCCTCTTTTTGAAATTGAGGAAGCATCTTCAGTGTCCAATATTTCTACATACTGCCAGATATTATTATATCATTGCTGGAGTGGCATTGAGACATATTATGTGTAGTTCTTTCTGTTTCTACGCATTAGTCTTCTGAGGAGTTTGTCCCTGTCTGCATGCAGGAACAAGACTTGAAATTTTCGGAATTGGAAGCTGAGAATCGGAAGATGAAAGTTGAGCTTGAGGAGTTCCGGACGGAAGCTGCTCATCTAAAGAATCAACAAGCGACGATTAGAAGACTTGAAGAACGTAATCGCCAGTTAGAGCTGCAGGTTAAAAAATCGTTAGTTACTTGTGATATGTTATTTTTTGTGCTATGTGATGTAGTGTGCGTATTTAACTAATTACGATGTTGAGGTCTGCTTCCTTTTAAGCTTTAGTTACCTTTAGGCTTGGGAGTGTCCAAGTGTGAAACTTGCTTTCCTACGGTTTAGTTATAGTCTCAAACAACCAAGCCTTATTTATTGTTGGCAATTGATGGCCAATGTGAATGCAGATGGAGGAAAAAGTGAAGGAAATTGTGGAAATTAACAAACGCAACTTGGCCGAGGAGAATCAGAAAACCCTTGAAGTCTTAAAGGAAAGGTATTGTCTTCTTCTCAACATGATAAATACATCATTTAAAATAGTTACTGGTTAGAAGAGTGTCAAGCAACTGGGTTTAAGTTCCTTTTTCAGCTTCAGCATGTTCTTATATCAAAATATCGTTTTTCTTTCCCAAATTCATGCTCAGTTTCTGATTTTTCTGCAGGGAGCAATTACTGCAAGATCAACTGAGACAAGCCAGAGAAAGTGCTTCCAATATACAAAAGTTGCATGATCTTGCACAAAGCCAATTGTTTGAACTTCGTGCTCAATCAGGTATTCTGCTTGGCTAGAGAAATTAGATTTGGCAGTCCTTCTCAGATGATGAGATTATTTTATGCATAGAGATAGTAACTAAGACCACAAAACTTCAATTATCCTGTTCTTATTGTTACTCTTCTTCCCATTTGGCTTGGTAACATATACAATTTTTTCAGATGAAGATCAAGCATCAAAGCAGTCAGAGGTCACTCTTCTGATGGATGAAGTTGAAAGGGCCCAAACGCGGCTTCTTAGTCTTGAAAGGGAAAAGGTGCTCTTCCATGCCTGTAGCACAATCAGTTTCCTTACTTATGGGTGATTTCTTTGGATATTTCTCTGTGTTTTGTTGTCTAGTAGGATTTGATTAAATGAGGTCTTTTTGCCTAGTTAAATTATACATCGACTCTTATGTTTCTTCACAGTGATGTTTATTGGCTTCTTGTTCTTCTGGATATTCTGTAGACTTTTAGATAGTCCACATGTCGATACTATCATAATTATCTTTTTCTGTCTCAATAAGTAATTTTATGAATTCACAAGAGGTTGTTTGTGAACTTTATGCACTCTTTTGGAAAGGAGAGGAGGGGGGAAATAAAAATGAATGTTTGAAATGGGGGAAGTTCGAAACTCTTAAACGGAAGGAATTCAAAATTTTTTATCCCCTCCTTCTCACGAAAATTTTAGATTCTCCATTTTCTACACACTTTCACCCCTCCCCTTTTTTTCTTTTTCCCCCTCTTCCCTTTCTCCTTTCCCAAGCAGAAAGTCATCTGATAAGGCAAGGAAGACTGGTACCTAGCTTTCAGTTGTAGTTGTCTGACAGTTAAAATCATACATCTAGCTGCTTTTTCCTTGCTACTCATTTAATTGCAGTACGCACATACATGTTTGTTAGAATAGGAGCAAAACGAGGTTTATGATGTTGAAGTTGTTCCATAGTGTGTTTAACACGGCATGCACTCTCGTACAGTGGAAATGTTATTAAATTTTGCAAGGTAATGCATGGTTTCTACATTATTCTATATTCTTGTTGCACAGTTGAAGTCTTCAGTTGTTTGTAATATTTCCTGTGAGAATATGCAATATACAAACTTTGAAGAAAATTAAATTAAATTGCATACTGATTCACTTGCGTACATATTTGATCATTGCAGGAACTTTTACGATCTCAAGTTCAATCAGCACATGATGAGCCTGGAGCTAAGAATAGGTGAGCTACGAGGATGGAAGTGAGGAAAATACTTCATCTATGTGATACAACCAACTTCATGCTAAAATAATTGCTTTTCAAAAAGGATTTGTCGGATGTGTAATAAATTTTTGGATATTCAACCTCTTTTATTAACTTAGGTACTTTTAAACATGAATCTGTGTGAAAAAGCTCATAGAATCATATATAACAATGGATATCTCTTGGTGATTCCAGTCGATATGTAAGTTCTTGAAGCATAGTTAGTAATTTTGAGTACATTTGGTAGTATCAGTGAGTTATAAAATCTAGCCCTTTGTGCTCTCTCTCTCTCTCTCTCTCTCTCTCTCTCTCTCTCTCTCTCTCTCTCTCTCTCGATCTTGGTCTCAATCTGTAAAACGTAACATGGTCAGGGAATTCTTTGCTAGTGTTTAACTAATCTAGTGAAAGGACTTTACAGTTGAACTTCAAGGCTGCTTGACAAGGATTTGGAATGAACTTGTAACTGTGAATTTTCACTTTAGAGAGTCTGTTGTACGATATGGATGCTCTTGAACTCAAATGTGTAAGATGATTATTTTTTTTCTTAAATTGTCATGAGTTCATCAATCAGAATGATTTCCTTGCGTGTGGCATCTTTCAAGTTTCAACATGTAATGGCTTGCCAAATAATTTGCAGTGACAGTTTGGACTCAACCAGTATCCTTGAGAATTCTTTGAGTGCCAAAGAGAAGATTATTTCTGAGCTGAACATGGAACTTCACAATATTGAGACCACTTTGTCTGCTGAGCGTGAACAGTACATGAATGAGATTAAGAAATTGAATGCAGCTCTAATTGAAAAGGTATATGAGTCTGCTATTTTTTCTCCCTCATATAGACAGTTTCTGCAGATAATCTTTGAGGGCCTGCATAGAAGTGTTCTTGAATGCCAATTTTTAGGTTTAGATTAATTTAACTGCCATATCATGTGCTGCAAGACCATTGTCCTGTTACATGAGATCCAAGCATCTTTTAGGCCCTTGCATTTTCTACGCCTTACAGTAATGAATGTGAGAGAGAGAGAGAGAGAGAGAGAGAGAGAGAGAGAGAGAGAGAGAGAGAGAGAGAGAGATTAGCATTCTTGATGCGATGATATTCTTGATGTTTTTTGGTTGAGAGAGCCTCCTCCCTTGTTGACCAATTACTAGTTAAAAAGAAATAATTTATGCTAAAAATGATGTGCTTGTCTCCAAATGCTTTTACCCATTTGCATTACTGATTGATCTGCTATCTATTTCTCCTCTAAATGCAATTAGGATCAAGCCCTTGAGGAGATGAAGAAAGAGCTTAAAGCGAGGCCAACACCAAAGTTGGTTGATGATTTGCGCAAAAAAGTGAAGATTTTACAGGTATATGCATGTACATGATCTGCTTACTGTTCGTGTCAAGAGATAGCTTCATCTAATTGTCAGAATGAGGAGGGGATTAACATTGAAAGTTTTCTGGAGCATCTCACGTGGCAAGTGTTGCAACTCCTAGAAGCATTCGCTGTTATTCAACAGTCGTAGCAAAAACGCATGATCTTGCGGATATCCAGGTCATGTAGGGAATAAGCATCTGAATAGTTTTCCCTCCTCCAAAAATTAACTGGATATATCTAAGCCCATTCCCAGGAATATTGCATCCAAAACTGAAGGGACAATCTATGTCTCCTACTTAGTCAATAAGGAAGACAAAAAGATTTTATCTTGGTTATCGCATGAGTTGTTAAGAAGTGTGCAACTTTTGTTTCTCTGTCTCAATTTGTTGACGAGATCAATTGAGCAATCCATTTTGAGGCCATGCATCTTTTACAAGACTTTGTGTCATGCTCCAGTTTGTCATCCTGTCTTCAACATAAACATGTTGTATATGTGCCTCAAGAACAACCTATTGTGGATTCATACCTCTGTCAGCTATTTGTGGTTATATGCCAAGCCTTTTTCCATCTTGAGGACAACTGTCAGTATTTTGGTTACTTTGCATTGCTGATGGTGTCTTGGCTTCATTCCCCTTATTGCAATTTAGGCAGTGGGTTATAATTCAATTGAGGCTGAGGATTGGGAAGTAGCTACTAGCGGTGAAGAGATGAGCCAAATGGAGTCTCTTCTTCTTGACAAGAACAAGAAGATGGAACATGAACTTACCCAGTTAAAGGTATTTTTACTCCTTGTCCCTGGTTTCCACTATTTTCGTGAACTTTTGCGCTTGGAAGGTGATAAAATTTATTTGGTAGGATGTAGTCTAACTTGTTATGTACAGATACCCGTTTTTTTTTCCTTTTTTTTCCATTTTTATTTTTATTTTTGGGAAAAGTATGCTAAATTTTTAGTTCTTGCTTATAGTATTATATGGTATATTAAAAGGTTGTTAAAACCCAATCTTTCAAAAGTTGTTTTGCTTCATAGCAAATAGCTTGCTCATGACACTTTGATTAGGTCAAACTTTCGGAGAGAACATCTTCGCTAGAAGCTGCTGAAGCCAAGGTTGCAGAACTTGCAGCAAAGGTTAATGAGCAACAGAAATTAATCCAGAAGTTGGAGGATGATATTTTGAAGGTTGCATCAACAAACTTGTGATACTCACAAACTGTTATGTGCCTTTCAATTTCATTAATGAAGACTTTTTCCCCATGCAGGGCTATAGTTCCAGTTCCAGAGATCGTAAGGGCTCTTTATTTGATGAGTGGGATCTTTCAGAGGCAGGTGCAAGTCAGCAATCTGAGGTACCTCTCCTATTTGTGCTTTTGAGTGTTTCAATGAATTTCCAGATGTTGTCAAGTCTCAGGGTGTAGCCCGAATTTGACATCTGTTATTAAAATGTTCGTCCACCTCTGCTGCATGTCAAACTATGACACTGCTCTTGCGCACTGCATACTGAATAAATGACTAAGAGAAGAGTGCTATAAAAATTTCCAAGTTTGACCTTAGTACTTAATATGCGTTATTAAAGACTCCCTGACCTCTTCTTGCTAACATAGACACATGAATTGATCAGTAGGCCAGCTGGGCCAACTCTAGCTATTTAGAAATGTAGATGACTGTGCCTGGATTATCCTGATCACGATGTCAAGTGTCAATTTCCTGTAAAGCACAACCCTGAAGAAATTTATCTAACTCCAACCATGGAGCCTGAGGACAATCACACTTTGTCTTTTGCCACTTCTGCTGCATGCTGAGTGTAATATCTTGGTGCTGATTCAAACCCTAATTCATACAAACCTTAGGTGCAGATTCTAACTGCAGTTCAAAACAAACATGTTCCACCATCTTCATCTGCAGAAATGTAGAATCAAGCCAAATGTTCTTACTGATAGTACTTTATCAGATCATGGGGATCTCTAGTTAATAACATTTTCTTGACATCCTTTTTTTCTGCAGCAGGGTGCTGAACGTATTTCCCCAGATCAGGAGCAGAGCTCAATGCTAAAGGTGATCATCAATCAGAGAGATCGATTTAGAGCGCGATTGCGAGAGACAGAAGAGGTACTTTCACCTACGTAGCTCTAACACTGCTCCACCATTTCTGTGTGATATAATTTTCGTCTTTTTTGGACCCTTAATATGGTGGTTGAAACTTAGTGGAATGTCAAACTATATCAGGAAATAAGGCAGTTGAAGGAGAAGATAAGCATGCTAACCGTGGAACTAGAAAAAACAAAAGCTGATAATGTCAAACTCTACGGGAAGATCCGATATGTCCAAGATTACAATCTTGAGAAAGTGGTTTCTAGAGGATCCAAGAAGGTGGGAACCTGCATCTCTGTATAGTTACCTTCATCTTATAGTTAATTATTCTTTTGTAACTGAGAATTTCTTTATGATAAAACCAGCAGCACTCTGAAGATCCTGAAAGTGGTTTCAGCTCAGATGTTGAATCCAAGTATAAGAAGATATATGAGGATGACATCAACCCATTTGCAGCATTTTCAAAAAAGGTTTTTCTCAAGCTGTTCTTATTAGTATTGCTTGCATTCATCGGGCCATCAGAAGGGCTCAATGTGATCTGGTTACATATATATTTTCCTTTAGCAACCAATGGTTGATTTATGGTTCTTGCATAGTTGTTGACTCACAATTTCATCCGTCATCATCTTCCAGCAATCTTACTCCTGTTTTTAAGAAAAGCATGAAACTAAAGAAAATAAACGAATGAGTGGCAAAGTTGAAAATGGAGGTAGAGAAACTATTTTTCTTGTAATCTTGATTGGATTGGGATGACATAGAAAGGAGAGGAATGGAAGGGAAAAATCAAATTGAAAGGGGAAACTACAGTTTTGTCCTTCAAGTAATTGTAAAATGCCATTTTGAAGGTTAAAAGTAAAATGACTCACCTTCTTTCCACTCCTCTCCAATTTTGAAGATATCATGTTTTGTGGGCCCTAATTAAGATTTCCTTTCCTTCTCCCATAATTTTCTTTCTTCTCCCAGACGATGGAAATATTTTTTCCATAGATCAACTTTCAGTTCTCCCAAACAAGGGATAAAGGCCATCGTGTATTGAGCACTGCCCAAGAGATGAATGTACAATAACAATTTTGCATTGCAAGTCTCCGTAAATGATGAATGAAGTCAATGCACATAATCAAATGTCGGTGATCAATTCAGATATAAATTGGCGAGAGAGAGAGAGAGAGAGAGAGAGAGAGAGAGAGAGATCGGGCCTCAAACAGAAAGATCAGGTCCTCATTCCGCGACATAAAATGGCCATGAATGTTCTAGACCTCGGGAGCCAGCGAGCCAACATCTTGTCAGGAAATTCTTTTCTGCATCAATGTGTGATTTAGCTACTTATCAGTTGTCTTATAAAAGATACTTGAAATGGAGACTATCTAATGCAACATTTGGCACGAGCAGGAAAAGGATCAAAGATACAAAGAATTGGGTTTCAGGGATAGAATTACCCTTAGCAGTGGACGGTTCCTCCTGGGAAACAAGTATGGCTCTGCAACTCTGTTTTCAGCATTCTGATCTTGGCGGGGCTGTACTAAAGGAAAATTTGGCATTGCAGGTATGCCCGGACTTTTGCATTCTTCTACACTATTGGGTTGCATGCCCTGGTCTTCATTTGCCTCTACCGGATGTCCGCTTTGAGCCATCTCAGGTAACTATGATCCTACTACTTTGTTCCGATAGTTTAATTTCGTCTCCTCTGACTCAAGATATCCCCCCTGCAGCAATGTCCCTGAAGAAACTCTAATTGGAGACAAGATTCAGGACCTTCCCCATGCACTTTAATCCCCATTTACGTTCACTGTCACTGTGTCTTTTCTTATTTCCTTGGGGTCGGGAGTAAACAGAAAAGTTTTCCACACCTGGTGTATATAACAGGAAACACCTTCCGTTTTTTTTCCTTTAAAATTCCATTGTTTTGCTTCACTTTGGTCGCCTGGAGATGTAATTATATTCGAGTAACTAATATGAGGCATAGCAGATGTGGATAATTGCAGAGGAAAACGAATCGAAGAGAAAAACAGAAACGACTCTCTCTCTCTCTCTCTCTCTCTCTCACGGAGGATGTTGAAAATGATATGATGAAAGCAGTGTCTGAGTTTTAGTTGTCGCAGCAGCGATGATGGATATCACAATTTGATAGCTAAAATGCTTGTGTTTGCAAAAGGGATAATTACGCAAATGATCTTTAAATCTTGACTCAATATGAATTGTCTTACTTAAGTTTTTAATTTGATCAATTTGATTCTCGAACTTAATGTTCAATCTAGTCTTTAGACTATATGGAAATATCCAATATTATTCTTCTATTAATTCAAGTGCAGGGATTACGTTGAATATTTTCATATAATTAAGAAATTAGGCTAAATGAAATTGAATAAATTGGAAATTTAGACAGTATTGTGCATGAAGCTAAAGTTTATGGATCTTATTGAACAAATTGAAAGTTCATGAACAAGATTGCACATTAGATCAAAGTTCAGAGACTATTTATGTTAATTTCTCATTGCTAAAATTTGTCATGTTGATCCTAGTCCCAGAGTGCAATGATTGCCTTATTTATTAGAGGAACATCGATTGCATTTGGTCGGCTGAACATTGTAATCGGATAGAACAAAATTAGATAGGATAATGGTAAACCTTTGACACCTCTCTGTTCTCTCTCTTTGAATCCTCTACCCTTTGGCTCGCATTTATTCTTTTTCTATAAGATATGTATCAAATAGCAGCGGACATCCTATCAGAGTTCAGCTGACCCTTCACGAGGTGTTGTGTGAACTCGATTTCCATATGAAAACTAGAATGCTCCAAGTTACCTTGGTTCACAATTTGATCTTGTATGACAATAGCGTCCCGGTCTAATTTACTAGCAGAGATAACAGCTATACAAGAGACATCTCAGCGAAAACACTTTACATTGAATGAACTCTGCATGATGGCTAATTGAAATGCGAGAAAGATACTGCACATGGCATGATCAGATTCTGTAAAGGCTTGGTTTTATAAGCAACATATACAGCTGCATAAAACAACGTCAAGACACACTCAGCCACGGCCGGAGCTGTCGACCTCATTCACTGGGTGCTCTTAACATCCCAAATCATCAACGCCAGTAAAGAAGCATCCTGAGTCGAGAAAGACAGCAATGTTATCAGGCCAAACGATTTGGTGCTCAAAAAGCATCGGAAGGGCAACATTGTTGGTGAAAATGCACGCGTCAAAGCATCATGCAGATAAAGAACACCATTTTAACCTTAGATTATAAAATTAGGTTCGCAACCAATTTTCTCCAAGATGTTGTTACCCAGCAACATGACTTTCTCCTCTGAACTCTGTTTAATATCAGCAGAGCGCATCCACCCATCCTTACTTTTCACGTTCCAATGCACGGAGGAAAATCTAGCAATGCTAAATCGATAATCCGTGAAAATAATCACCTTCAGGGAGTGGCGCGAAAGATTTCCCACAGCCCTTCTTCACGACTTCTGCATCATTCGATAGAACAAGATTGCCTCCAGAATCACTTCCTCTGAAGAAAGAAGCGCTTCCATCAACATCCTGCATGATTAAGACAACAGAAAGGATTAGATAGATCGCAGCGGAGGGAGAGATTGAGAGCTGTATCCCAGAATGAAACCACGAAAATTATCACTACTTACAGCGGCCAGAAAAGCGGTTTCGGGGGGCCGTCGAAGAGCACAAGTGAAAACTTTCCAGTGATGTCTCTCGTGACTTGATCGGAAGGGTAAGGCCTCCGATTTGTCGGAGTTCGACAAGCTTCTATGAAACCATGAAAAGTAAAACGACATAGGCAGAGTAGGAGACAAAAACCAGTTATTCTTGAAAAAAAAAGGATCCTTAGCACCCTCATACGATTGTCTAATGGTAGGGGATAACCTTTCTAATTGAGTTAAAGTCACTTTCTCTCCCCCACTTGACGTACTCGGTTCTCATTTCTTTAGCTTATTTGGTATGTCGCGTTCTCTTTTTGGCTTCGACATACCAAACAAGCAAAACATACACCCAAGACAAATTGAATTATTCGGACCCCTCATTTTTAAACTTAAGATCAGAGACGCACACACAAAAAGAAAAAAAAAGGAAGAAGAAGAAGAAATTCCTTTCCCCTTGGGCCATTGTATATTTCTTTATTCGACACAAATGAAAGCGGAAGAATTACCTGTTGAAGACAAAGCAGTCCTCGGAGACAAAAAGAGTTGGAAGCATTACCTGATGAAGAAAAAGCAGTCCTTGGAGACATCTTTTATCACGGCCGGATGTGTGATCCATTTCAGTTGTCATATATGGAAGCCAGGAATTTCTTGGATGAGGGGCCACTGGTCGTCAGTGGGTTTTGAGCATCGATCTTTCAGGATCTTACATCCATATATTCCCATTGATATGAGGGAGCAAGGGAGACCATCCTCTGGCAAGTACCTCAACTTCGGACAATCGATAATCGCAAACGTTTTGAGAGAGGAAAGATGGTTACGAAGACCACTTGATAGTCTTTCCACATTCCTCATACTGCAAATGTTAAGAGAGGTTAGAGAGGAAGGAAAGAGAAGACTCCATGCATCTTTGTCCTGCGAAGGAAACCACCCATTCTCTCCCTCCCCTCCCATGCAAAAGTCAATTTCCAAATGCTTGAGGGTTGTGAGCATGCATAAGCCCCATTCTTTCACTGGCCGTTCCAGATTCTCGCACTCTATAATTCTAAGCACCCGCAAATAGGGAGGTAGACCTCCTTGGGGAAGCATTTGATATTTTGGCATCTCTTAATGTCTAGCGTCTGGAGGGACGTAAGATGATGCCACTGATTTGGTAGGGACTTTATCTTTGGACAATTAACTAATTCAAGATGCGACAAGGTGATGGGAAGGGGAGGGAAGTCCTCTATCTCCAATGCCGGACAATGAAGTATATCCAAACGAGTGAGATGGGAGAGTGTGTGAAGATATTGTGGTATGCTTCCCAAATTCTTACAATCGATAACTTCCAGTGACTCCACTCCCTTGCAACCTTCAATATGAAGTGTCTTCAAAGCAGGATATCTACCCTTGGCAAATGGAAAGGATGTGAGAGAATCACAACGCACTACCTCAAGAGATTCAAGTTGAGACATTGGATTATTGCTGCTAGGGTCATCTAGAGGAATAATTAGTCTGATGATTTTTGGACAATTATTAATTCTCAAATGTCGGAGTGTGTGCATGTTGGTTGGAAGCTTTTCTAAACTCTCGCAAGAATATAAATCCATCATTTCAAGGTTGTAGGGTAGTTCTATCTCTCCTTCTCCCGCAACAAAAGATGTGAATTGAGAACACATTCCGATGTATATTCTCTTGAGGCAAGTAAGATTTTGCGTTTCATTTCCATCTTGCCACAAGTATGTTAGCTTGTTACAAAATAATACTTCAAGCTCCTTTAGGTTGATCAAGTGGCTCATAAACCCATGGTCAAAGCAAACAAGGTCATTTACACTTTCAATTTTGAGAATGGTTAAAGAAGTTAGGTTGACCATGCTCTTTAAGATCTCTCCTTCTCTAGCCATGAAAGATTTGAACCGAGGACAAAAATTGATGGCTAATTTCTAGAGGCAATTAAGAGTTCGCATTTCATCTCCATCTTGCCACAAGTATGTTAGCTTGTCACACTATCTTATATGAAGCTCCTTTAGCTTGACCAAGCAGCTCATAAACCCATGATCAAAGCAAATGAACTCCACAAGATTCTCAATTTTGAGTATTGTTAAAGAAGTTAGGTTGACAAAGCTTTTTAAGATCTCCTTGCTACAATCCTTAAGGTGTAACTCACAAAGAGATGAAAGACAAACCTCACTGGTTGAGTTATTTAAATGCGAGCTTGAATGAATTTCCAACTTTATGAGATGATCAAGTCGGCATGGCAATGTTCCTATCAACTTAGGACAATTTCGGACAACAAGATGCCGAAGATAGGAGAATGGTACTTCTTCTTCTTGGCCTCCATCATAAAGAGACCAATCTTTCCATACCGACATCCTTTCAAACTTCAAAGTTGTCAAGGATGGAAAAGGCATTTTAGTTCCATAAAATTCAAAGCCTATATTGCTTATTGCCTTTAAACCTTCAAGAGATAACTCCTTGAGTGAAGGTAGTTGTCCAAGTGATGGTAGCGATCTAATATTAGGACAACAATGCAAGCACAAAGACACTATCTTAGAATAGGATTGACCACCTAACCATGATGGGAATATTCCACCACCATAGCACAAGATAGTGAGATTTTCAATATTAATATGAGGTTGCAAAGAGTGAAGCACTTGTGCTTCACGCTCATCTTTTCGAAGATTTTGAAAATCTATATCCCAAAGCAAGATTAAGTTGCTAAGGCCTTCTTTTCAAACAAATTTGCATCAAGTGCATCTCTAACTTCTTCCACCTTTTGTAGTTTTGATATGAGTAACTCTCCTTGAAGATGTGGCAAGTTCTTCAACTCCTTTAACTGTGACCCTTTCTTTGGTCCTACCACAAACTTGGACAAGATAATAAGATTCTTCAAATTACCGATACTTGATGGCATCTCTTTTAGACTTTCCGTACCTCTAATGTCAAGAAACTTTAAGTTGACCAATTTAGTGATATCTAGAGGCAACATAGAAATGCACGAACAATCTCTTAAGATCAAAGCTTGTAATTTGCACAGTGCATCAATTGACTCAAGTAGCCTTTTGATCCAAGTATAGAGAGATTAAGATATCGAAGATGTTTTAAATCACCAACACAATTTGGTAGCTCTATGATTCTACAATGGCATAACGAAAACACCCGCAAGTACTTCAAGTTTGTTAGCAAATCATGCAACACCTTTTGGGAAATAGATATCTTTACTTTAACTCGATTAGTAATAAGCATTAAACTTCTCAGTACCTTCATTCTACCATATGCTCTCAAGCTTTTTGATGTAACATAATGTGGTGAGACAAATGATGCATAACGAGCTTTCTCTTCAAAAGAGGTGTCATCTTCATCACCCATTACTTGAGACTGCCTAGAGGGATAGCACATCATGCTCGCAATTGACTGTGCTAGGTCATTCAAAAGATCGTGCATCAAAAACTTCGATGTGTGAACATTGGATTGTTGAAAAAAGGATCTGGATACTAACTCGTCGAAGTAATTCCGTCCTAATCTCAAGATATTCTTTTTTGCTTTTTGTTCATCTAAAAAGCCCTCTGCTATCCATAAGAGTGCCAGCTCGTCCCTCTCAATTCGTAGTCCTTTGGAAATATTGCGCAGTAGACAAAACATCTCTTCAAATGAGAAGGAAGATGCATATAGCTCAATTTCAAAACTGGAAGAACCTCATCTTTGTCTTCTGTCACTAAATCCCATATTCTATTATTAAAGATAGCCTCCCATTCGTCGGGATTCTCTTTATTACATAGGAGACCACCCAACATCTTCGCAGCCAAAGGTAATCCCCTACATTTTCCAGCTATTTTCTTGCCTATTATTTCAAGATCTAGGTGCCCGTCAAAATTTCTTGCTCCCAAAGCATGATGGGCTAATAAGCTAGTACAGTTATCAATGGACAACTCTTTCAAAAGATATGGCAAAGCTCTTGTTAGGGAAACAACAGGGTGGTTACGTGTCGTAATGATGATCTTGCTTCCCTTAGCCCCCTCTTGAAATGGCCTTAAGAGGGAAGTCCATTCTGCGTACTTCTCATTCCATACATCGTCTAAAACCACAAGAAATTTCTTTCCAAACAGATTATCTTTCAACTTAACTTGAAGCCAGTTAAGATCTTTGCCCTCGCAGGACAATTCACTTATGAACTGCAAAATTGTCTTCGTTATGTTGAGAACATCAAAAACATCTGAAACACAGACCCATGCTCTGGTCTCAAAATAGCTACTCACTCCAGGGTGATTATACAATCGTTGAGCCAAGGCTGTCTTTCCAACACCACCCATCCCAACTATGGGGACTATGCTTAAAGTATCATCAGAATTTTGGACATCACTAATCAATCGTTCAAGTAACTGTGCTTCTTCCTCCTCCCTGCCAAAAAATTGAAGTTCTGGCAAAGAAGTGCTGGGGAGCCTTTTGTTGGTGTTGTTGGATCTGTCCGCAGCATTCTCTCCCAAGCTCAGGTGAGCCTTCCTAGCAAGAATTTTTTCCAGCCTACCATTAATCTCTTGTACCTTGGTTTCAGACACGAGAGAGTACGATTGGCTAAAGAAAGAGAACTTCCTTTTCCATTGACCTCTGCTTGTGCTAGATTCTACCTCGGACTTGGCTTGAGTGGCTTCAATCTCAAACTCATCGAGCAAGTCTTCCATGGCATAAGCCAAGTCCCTAACATCGTCCAGCCACAGCTTCACTTGACGGTCACCACGCAATTGCTTATCCTCC
Organism: Eucalyptus leucophloia subsp. euroa; assembly: GCA_017140325.1. Lineage (NCBI taxonomy): Eukaryota > Viridiplantae > Streptophyta > Magnoliopsida > Myrtales > Myrtaceae > Eucalyptus > Eucalyptus leucophloia. The sequence goes on along the minus strand of CM029469.1, from coordinate 9,562,952 downwards.
GCACCATCAAGCACTACACTGATTGTTTTTAACATTTCCTTCCACTCATCAAGCAGGACGGCGTTGATTCCTTCTCGTTGTGCATAATCCAATGCCAAAGAAGTCAACTTGTCGAACAAGACCTGAAAGAAGGAACCCAAAAAGATCTCTCCAATGGCCATGGGTGAAGAGTCTGAAGAGAACAACGAGAGCTACGAGGAAACAAAGTGACAATGAGCTAATGAAGAGAGAAAACCATGAAATCCAGGAAGACCGAGGCTTTCACCGGCTAAAAAGATGCAACAAAGACCAAGACTTTCTTGGATGCTCATCAGAGGATAGACAAATCAAAGGAAAATACTTTTGTCGGCAAGTGCTTGTTTCGTAATATTAAGAGAATATACCCAGCCACTTTACAAGATACCATGTACCATCTTTGTCTAAAGAGTGAAGCAAATTCAAAAAAGCTAATGGGAAAGAAACTTTCAATAGATTCTAGGAAGACCAAGACTTTGCGGGACGCAGATGGACTGTGGTGATTCACTTTTCAATCAGCATCCAAACGCTTAAATTTTTCACAAAATTAGGATTTTTAGTTAATTTCTTTAATAATATTAGAAACGTAAGCAGTACTAGAAATATGGGCAAGAAAACAAAAGAAAAGAACTATTTCTTTTTCATTAGATTGAAACAGAAAAAGCCTGAGCAAAAACCAAGATATTTAATTTGTAATGACCATATAGATCATGCTCTTTTTTTATTAACGTAACAAACATCGCCAAAATTTAGACCAAAAATAAAAAAGCAAAACATTACCCAAAACACAAAACATTTTCTATCCATTCATTTTATGAAAAATATGACGTTTCTAGAAGCCATTTTTATAGGAAAATAATAATATTTTTAAATATCCGGTTAAAACCTAAATTTGAAGTGCAAAATATTTTTTCCGTGTGGTATATGATTTGATTTTCTTCAATGCACTCCTTTTGATTCTTTTTTTATCTTTATTTTTTTGCTCATTTTATTTTTTCTTTTTTTTCTAAAACATTCAAATTTTTAATTATTTCTTATCTTCTTTTGTTTTCTTTTTCTTTTTCTGTGCCGGTCACTGGTCATAGCCTTTGGCGATGCTTGAGTATTGTCAATTTAGTGAGACTCGAACCGATCGCCAGCCTTCATCGTGGTCATCCACCAATTGAAGAAGACAAAAAATTAATAATTAATAATTAATAATTCGAATAAAAAATTAGGAAAAATTCAAAATAAGGTCTCGAAGTGCATTTATTTTTTTAGATAAATACCTAAAATGGACATTATTTCAAATAAGAAACAAGTTCATTATATCAATCTCAAAGAATAACTTGAAGTGGTTATATTTATTTTAAATAAGGGCTTAATCTCACCAACTCACCGGTTGGCAAAAAATCCGACAAATTAGAGGTATTTTCGTCAAAACACTATTTAAATTTAAATTAAATTAGATTAAAAATTAAAAAACTAAAAAAAAAAATTTGAGGCAAGAGCCTCCTACCAATGTCACCGGAAGGGTCATTGGTGCATGGGTAAGGGCTGGCAACCCTCACCAAAGGTAGGAAAGGGCAATGACCCTCTACCAAATCTAGGTGAGCATCACCTACCCTCACCCAGCACCCCTAGGCCTAGGGTAAAGCCCGAGGTCACCTAGTTGGCACCTACGCAAGGGCCAATGACCCTCGCCTAGGTCGAATAGGACTAATCAATTCTTGATGCGGTCCGGTTCCAAGGTGGAACCGGGAACCGGACCAAGAGGACCGATTGCCAAATTCTAGGAATAGGAATTGAACTGACCGGTCCTAGAATGAAGAACTGTACAAACTGACCAGTCTGATCCAGTCCGATGGAACCTATAATTTGCTATTTCAGGCAAAAGAAAAATTGAAAAATGTGGTAGCTAATCGATTCGAGTTTGAGAGGGGAATGAGCTCTTCAGGCGTTCTCTCTCTCCACTGTCCGTGCATTGCTTCTTGTATTTCCAATTTGATTTACAGCTCCCTCTGTCGACATTTATGGCGAGAGATGGAAGAAAGGACATTTCTTTGTCTGATCTGTTGGTTCGTTTAGCGGGTTGATCATTGATAGCAGTGACACTACATGGGGTGGTGAACCCTCTTCAGTTTCACATCATCTCACTGCTCAAAATGAAGTTCTCACTCGGTCCCGGTCGTAACCTTAAACTGACTCGCCTGTCAGAGCCAACCCAAAGGCGTTAAAACGGATAATGGCAAACCTCCAGGGGACCCCTAGGGTTTGAACCGCCCATCCCCCGAGCCTGAGCAAGCTCTACTTCCCCAGGGTTGCCTGAGCGCGCATCTTGCAATGATGGCAGCCGGTTCAAACCTCACTGCTCAAAATGAAGTTCGCACAAGCACCAGGAATTTCAAAAGATGGGGCAACCGAAAACCCCTCAAACAGCTCTTTGTTCGCCTCGAAAAACGGCATGGTGGACTCAAGGCCGCTGATATCAAGATTCATGGCCAAAACCTGTACGAAAAAAACTCGGGCAACTAAATAACCGCAGACAAGACCATCCGCATGAGACAAGTCGTTGGATCTGTCCGCAAAGCAGTGCTGGAGAGCCTTTTGTTGGTGCTGTCATCTCTATCAGTAGCATTCTCTTTCTAGCTCAGGTGAGCCTTCCTAACAAGAATCTTTTACAACCTGCCATTAATCTCTTGGACCTTGGTTTCAGACACCAGCGAGCATGATCGGCTAAAGAACGAGAACTTCTTTTTCCATTGACCTCTGTTTGTGCTAGATTCTGCCTCTGACTTGGCCTGAGTGGCTTCAATCTCGAACTCATGAAGCAAGTCTTCCATGTCATAAGCCAAGTCCTTAACATCTTCTGGCCACTCGATGGTCACAGCTCAATTGCTTGTCCTCCGCACTATCGAGCACTACATTGATTGTTTCTAGTTGTGCAATGTCCAATGCCAAAGAAGTCAACTTGTGGAACAAGAGAAGGAACCCAAAAAGATCTCTCCAGTGGTCACGAGTGAATCAATCACTATAATCTATAGAGAACAACAAAGGCTTTCGGGGGAAAGAACACTAAGAATGTCAAAACTTTCGTACAGCACTCACTTGAGTCTCAAAACTTTTTTTTTCGCTTACTTGAATACAACAAATTTGAAAAATCAATCACTCGAGTGCCAATTCCGATTTGCCTCGCTAGAAAATCCGACGTAAACGTCGATCATCCGACATGGTGACAACGGTTGTTCAACGTGGCTTCGCCAGTGTCATGTGCACAATTTTTAAATATTTTTATCATTTTATTATTTTTATTTTTTGAATTTTTATTTTTTTGGCTTTTTTTTTTAAAAAGTCAGCAAGGGTATTGGGTGAGGCCATCAGGATTTCACCAGCTCTAGGCGGTAGTAGGTGACGCCGCCTCGCCTGTGGCCGACGAGGCTGCAAAGGCCCTAGGCTAAGGCGCCCGGCCTTGCCAACCACAAGCAATGCCGCCCAAAGCTGGTAGGGCCGTGAGGGTGGTCCTCACACAAGGCCTTAGTAGCCGAGGGCGAGGCAGCCCTCGCCCAATCTAGGCAGGAGTCACCGGTGACCCTCTCTGGCCCTAAAGAAAAGAAACTTAAAAAATCCACATAGGATGATTTGCTGGAATTAACACTCAAGTAATCAATTTCACTCCAATGTGGCACTCAAGTGGGCAAAAAAAAAAAGATTTAGTACTCAAGTAAATACCGCACAAAAGTTTGGCATTCCTAATGTTTTTATCCCGGCCATGGGAAAACAAAGTGATGGTAAGCTAATGGAGAGAGAAAACTATGAAGTCCTGAGAGGACCAAGACTTTTACCGGAAAACAAAGTGATGGTGGGCTAATGTTGAGAGAAAACTATGAAGTCCAGGAAGACCGAGACTTTCGCCTGCTCAAAAGATGCAACAAAGACCAAGACTTTTGAGGATGCTTGTTTCATAATATTTAGAGAATATCCCCAGCGACTTTACTAGATACCATGTACCTTCTTTGTCTAAAGAGTGAAGCAAAAGTCAAAAAAGCTGATGGGGAAAAAAACTTTAATAGATTCCAGGAAGACCAAGACTTTGCCACAATTAGCATCCAAGTGCGAAAATTGATATCTTAAAATGACTCATAATGCAGACTATTTTTTAATTCGAAACACTTAAATATTTCACAAAATTTGAATTTGTATATATTTTCTTTAATAATATTAGAAACCTCAGCAGTACTAAAAATCTGGGCAAAATAACAAAAGAAAAGAACTATTTGTCTTTCGTTAGATTGAAACAAAGAAGCCCTAAGCAAAAACCAACACATTTAATTTGTAATGACCATATAGATCATGCTCTTTTTAATTAACGTAACAAAACGTCGCCAAAATTCAGACCCAAAATAAAAAGCAAAACATTACCCAAAACACAAAACATTTTATATCCATTATTTTCAGGAAAAATATGGTGTATCTGGAAGATATTTATTATGAAGTTATATAAAAAGAACAACATTTTTCAAAATTTGACTAAACCTGAAATTGAAGTAGAATATATTTTTCGCCGTTTGGTATATGATTTTATTTTCTTCAATGCACCATTTGATCCTTTTTCATTTTGTTTAAAACATTCAAATTTTTAATTAGTTTTAATTTATGTTCTCTTTTTTTATTTCTTTTTCTTTTTTCTCTACCATTTGCCAGCCACAACAATAGCTAGCAAGTTGAGGGCTTGAGCATCGTTGATCTAGTGAGACTCGAACCTCCTGCCCTTCGACAACGCTCGAGTGTCACCGCCATGGCAAGCTCAGCTTACCTGTGGTCGATAACCAGACAAAGAAGAAGAAAAGAGAAAAATCAAAAATTTGAATTAAAAAATTAAAATTTTTAAAATGAATAGTAAAAGAAAGATGAAGCGGATAACATGTTCCCCACTTTTGATAGTATTTTATCCACTAACAAAAAATATTTTTCATGATTAGTTTATTTTTCATTAAACGAACCCAAAAATTTCGAAAAACGTTTTCCGAAAAATTATTTTCCATGAAATGAGCGAAGCCTTTATTTCATGGATTTTCCCTCTCTTCATCTTTGTTCACCACCATCATGTTAGGTTCTTCACCCATATAGGAGCAAGCATAGTTTGAGGGTAGAACTTGAAACCCGAAAACTTGACCGGTGGGAACATCTAGGTTTCAAGTTCCAAGGTAAGCAGTGTAGGTTTTCAAGTTTCAAAAAATGAGGAATCCATTTTAATAGATAGATTTAGATTCTTAGTTGGAGAAACTTAGAACATGGAACCCGGAATCTAGAACTTGAAATAAATTTTAATATTTTTGGTGGTTCATGTCTCCATGCGATCCTCCAATATTCCATACCGTTCAATAATGGGTATGTAATCCGGAAGCACTAGTATGAATTTCTATTTCATAACTAAAATTTTTACTTTATTAATGCTCATATTTTTCATATGTCTAAATATAAGTTATGATTAGTAAATTGTAATCGTTCAAATAATAATTTAGGTGGAACCCGAGAGACCCTAGAACAAACCCTATAACTTGTGACAGAGTAGGTTCCAAATTCTAGAGTATGCAGGGTAAGTTCTAAGTTACCAAAAATAAGGAACCTGTTCATCGAGTAGTTTTTAGATTCCATATGAAACCTTTATGGAAACACCTTTAGTTTTGCTCCCTTTAAAGTTCCATTGTTTTGCTTCACTTTGGTCACCTTTGAGATGTAATTATATATTCGAGTAACTAACACGAGGCATAACATTCGATCCAAAAAAAAAAACACGAAGCATAACAGATGTGGATGAATGGAGAGGAAAACGAATCTAAGGGAAAAAAAAAAAAGAGAAACGCCCCTCCCCGCCCCCTCATGACGGTTAGGAGGGATGTCAAAAATGATATGATTTAAGGAGTGTCGGCTTTTAGTTGTCGCAGTAGTTACGATGGATGTCAAAATATGATTGCTAAAATGCTTGAGTTGCTGAAAAGATAATTACAAAATTGATTTTTGAACTTTCTTTCAATTTATAATGTCGTCCTTGATATATTAATTATATTTCCGTTTGGTTAGCGAAATATTTTTTATTGGATAGATTTAGGTTAGATACAATAAAGATGAACATTCGATACCTCGTGTTCCTCTGTCCTTGAATCTTACACCCTTTGTCTTTGGCTCACAATTTTATTTTTTGAAATTTTTTTCTCCGATAGCAATAGACATCCAACTAGGTATATCTCACCCTCTAGATGGAATTTTCTTTTTATGGACGATATTTGCTCAAAATCTTTTGTTGCCTCAAACTCCAAATAGAAATTAACCCATAAACCAAATATAATAAACATAATTCGAGTTATGTCCGACCCACTAAATACGGCCATACCATTTGATGAAGAAGTTCTTTGTTGTTCCTTTTGTCAAAGCTTTCTTTCTCGTTTCTCAAATCAACGATTCTTATAACTCTTGCTTAATTGTTATATCTCTTCCGCGAAAATAATTAGAAGTTTGATATTCTCGAGATTTCAGTATGCAGTACACCAAAACCTTTGGCCTTACAAAGGGATTCGTGGATCGAAAATGCAATTCGCGATAGAACCATGACAACATAACGAGAGCGCGTAAGCTCTCGACTTTCTTTCCTTCTTCAATAATTATTTTCCATACCTATACTCTTGTTATTATAAATAAGAGGGTTTCCTGTGCATTATCGATATCCAATTGATAAGTTACATTTTTTTAATATAAATATTAGCTCAACTTAATTTGTTAGAAGGCTTTATTCGTTTCACGAAAAATAAATAAGAGGATTTCTTGTGCATTATCGATATCCATGAAAGTGTTTTCCAGATTTTCTTACGTTTGATTCACAAAAAATAAACAAGTCAAGAAAAATATTTTCCATCAACAAAAAATTAACTCATTTTATTTATTTCAATTTGAATGTTCTATTTTCTTTTTCTTTTTTAATTCAAATTTTTAATTCTTTTTCTTTTCTTTTTTCTTCTTCTTCGACCAATCACCTGCTATGGTGAAGGCTAGCGATCAGCTACAAGGAAGTTCAAGCATCACTTGAGGCCGCACGAGGCTTAAGCTTGCCAAATCGACAACACTCAACCATCTTAAAAGGGCAGCTAGGCTTTGGCCTCACAAATCAATGACACTTGAGCATCACCAGAGGCCGATCATTGACCATCGCCATGATCGACGACCGATCGAGGAAAATAAAAGGAAAATGAAAAGAAAAAATAATTAAATTTTCAATTAAAAAAGAAATAAAAGGAAAGAAAGAACGTTAAAAAAAATGACTAAAAAGAATGCATAGAAGAAAATCAATGGAGGAAAATATTTTCTACTTTATTTTAAGATTTCAGCCAAACGCCAAAAAATATTGTTATTTTCTAGGTGAATAACTTCATGAAAAATATTTTTCGAAAACGTCATATTTTTTCCAAAACGAACAGCGCATAAAATTCAATCATAACAAAAGGGCCTAAAATTCCTTTAAAAATAAATTTTAACTTGAATTTCAAATTTGGTTCAAACTTTTTTATACAAAAAAAAAAAAACATAATTTTGCTTGAGTCGCAATTCTAGCCAAATATGTTTTGTCTCATAAAAAAAGCACAATCTTTCAAATGGCATTAAAATGCAAAAATTGGTATTTTAAAATGGCTCATAAATTCAAACTAAGGTTTTTAAAAAAAAAAAATATATATATATATATATATATATATATATATATATATATATATATGAAACACTTAAATCTTTTCGCATAATGCGGCTGTGTACTTTAAATTTTTAATAATATCATAAACTTAAATAGTATTGGAAATTTGTACAAATAAAATAAAAAAAGAATCACCTTTTGTGTTTTTGTTATATTGAAAGAAAAAAACTAAGCAAAAATTAAAATATTTAATTTCGTAATGTCCATAGATCATGCTTTTTTTAGATTAATGTGACGAACATTGCCAAAATTCGAGCCCAAAAGAGAAGAAAAAGCAAAACATTGCCGAAACTTAACCTCGCCTGCCATGGCGATGCCCCATGGGCCATGGCCAATGTCCCATCGGCGATGAGGCGGTGGTCACGGGCAATAAAGCTGGGGTTTTATTTTTTAAATTTTAATAAATTCAGTCTTTTTCTCTTATTTTAGTTTTTATAAAAAAAAAGAAAAAAAATGAAAGAAAGGAAAGAAAATAAAATGTAAATGAGAAGAACCCATATAATCATATTATCAATTCAGGCCCTTATTTAGAAAAATGATCATATTTTAAACTTTTATTTGAAAAAATTAGAGCCGTTCAAGCACTCATTTCAAATTTCCCCAAACATTAATTCCCACAGATTTTCCCTCTTCTTCATCTTCGTCCACCTCCCATGCGAGGGTTTTTCACCCCGCAAATCCTTCGTCCACCTCCTAATTCGCGACCGCAACTGTGATAGTCGGAGCCATCGCCTCCTCCGTCGCCGCCCTCCGTTCCCCGATTCGCCACCGCCCCTTCCTCCTCCCGTCAGGCAACCCTCACCTCGCCTGTTCGCTATCCCTCCGCCGCGCAAGTTGCCGAACCGGTCGGAGAACGATGATGTCCGAGCAGTTCTCATCATCGCCGCCGCCGCCGCCGCCTTCTTCTTTTCTTCAGCGGCGTTTTCTTCGTTGGCCAGGCTGTCGACGGTGACGTCGAAGCCGAGAAGCCGCTGCAGAAGCGGCACCCGTGGCTCATCGTCGGGCTTGGGAACCCCGGCAAGAATTACGGCGGGACCTGCCACAATGTGCGTCCCCTCTCTCTCTCTCTCTCCCCTCTTGTGTGCGTATGCGAGAGGAAATCTCTGCCGATGTAATCCACGTGATGTGTGAAAACGAGCTTCGTTTCAGGTGGGTTTTGAGTTTGTAGATACGATAGCCAAAGCCGAAGGGATATCCATGAGCAGCGTTTCTTTCAAAGCCCTCTTCGGAAAAGGTCTCGCTTTGCTTGCCATACTCTCTTCCTGTTTTGGGGCCGTCCACGGGCGCGACTTCTCGCGGCGAAATTCTACTAGGATAAATGGTGAAAGGTGCTTTCTCCCACCATTTTCGCAAGTTTTGAGGTTTTTGTGGAAATGAGAGATGCAGGACCAAGTTATGGTTTTGCCAATCAATGTAGATGACTGTTTATATTTGTTTAAGCAATGGTAGGTTTAGACCCGTTTGCGGATAAACTCGACTTAGCTTGGGGTTCGTAATTGAGTAAGTTAATGCGCTCTGTCGATTGAGAGTATTGAAAATAGAAGAGTCTTGCTGCCGTAAAGAGGCGCAATTTTATCTTTGCATATAGGATTCAGCATCACAATAGTGATCTCTGTGTCAAATAAATGGAGATCGCATTCATTTAGTTGGATAGCTGGAAGGGAATTAAGGTTAGCTGGATTCTAATCCTGGAGCTCCAGTGGTTCATGCATTGTGTAAGGCTGCTTCTAGTTATGGGTCTTTGTTCTTGTCTCTATTAAACAAGAGGACAATTTGTAGTTATATAGTCCTTCCATTAATTCAAGATTATGGAATATATTGAACATTTCCATACTATTCAAGGATTGTATTGAATATTTACCCGAAATTCAAGGATTTTATTAAACAAATTAAAAGTTTATAGATCACACGGCATATTGAGCTAAAGTTTAAGGATCACATTGAACAAATTAAAAGTTTATGGATTAAATTACACATTGAGCCAAAGTTTAAGAACTCATTGTCCAACCAAGCAACTTGGCGCACGTAGCCAAGCGAGCGAAAAAAAAAAAAGAAAAAAAGAACGGCTTCTTGAAACTCACATCACAAGCACAACAAGGCAATCGAAAACACCTCAAATAGCTAGTATCAAACTTCACGGCTAAAACTTGTAAGAAAAAACTCGAGTGATTGAATGACCGCAAACGAAAGACCATCCACATGAGACAAGTCGTTGGATCTATCCACAGAGCAGTGCTGGGGAGACTTTTGTTGGTGCTGTCATTTCTACCCACAGCATTCTCTTTCTAGCTCAGGTGAGCCTTTCGGACCTAGGCAAGTCCTTAAAAGGCTCAAGGAGGAAACAAGTGGGAAAACCATTCTAGGGTGGGAGACCCCACGCTATCCTCCGTATTCCCTCTCTGTTGGGAATAGAAAGATAGACAAAGAATTTGGGAGCCTCACGGTAGGGAAAGGATTTCGGTCCTAGTTACCACCGGATAGGCAAGTATAATAACCTCCCATGCTTGGAGTGAGTGAGGATGGGTGAAATGTCCATAACTGAGTCAACGCGCCTTACAGCACGGTACCTAACCACCGATTGACTCTGTTCCCCTGGTTGGGTAACGCGCTGTAAGGCGTGCTGACTCAGTTGGGGAGACTTTTGTTGGTGTTGTCAGTTCTATTCGCAGCATTCTCTTTCTAGCTCAAGTGAGCCTTCCTAAAAAGAATCTTTTCCGACTTGCCATGAATCTCTTGTGCTTTGGTTTCAAACACCAGTGAGTACAATCAGCTAAAGAAAGAGAACTTCTTTTTCCACCGCCCTCTGCTTGTGTTAGATTTTGCCTCTGACTTGGCCTAAGTGGCTTCAATATCGAACTCATTGAGCAAGTCTTCCATGTCATAGGCCAAGTCCTTAACATCATCCAGCCACAACTTCGCTCGATGGTCACCACTCAATTGTTGGTCCTCCACACCATCAAGCACTACATTGATCGTTTCTAGCATCCCCTTCCACTCATCAAGCAAGACAGTGTTGACGCCTACTCGCTGTGCATAATTGAATGCTAGAGAAGTCAACTTGTCAAATTCCAATGGCCATGGCCGAATCAATCGATGTAGTATGTAGAGAACAACAAAGGCTATTGGGGGCCGGGGGGGGGGGGGGAGGAGGAGAGGATTAGGAGTACCAAAACTTTTCATTCGAGTATTAAAATTATTTTTCGCTCACTTAAGTACCATAAATTTGAAAAATCGATTACTTAAGTGTCAATTCCAATTTGCCTTGTCGAAAAATCTGACGTGGACACCAATCATCCAACATGACTTCATCGGCGTGACGTGGACAATTTCTAATTTTTTTGTTATTTTATTGACTTTTTTTCTTTAGGACCGGCAAGGATAACCGGCGACCCTCACTGGCTACAAAACCCTCACTCAAATTGGACGAGGCAGTCGGGACCTTGCTAACTGTGCGCAATGCCGCCTTGCCTAGAGTCGGTGAGGTTGCGATGCCTAGAACCTTTACAGCTAGATTTAGGTGAGGGCCTCCTTACCCTCACTACGAAGGCCCTAGGTGAGGGCGTCGTGGTCTCATTGGCCACGGGTGACACCACCCAAAGCTAGCAAGGCTGTAGGATGGCCCTCATGCAAGGCCTTTGCGATCGAGGGAGAGGATCATCGATGACCCTCGCCAGCTCTTAAATAAAAGGCAAAATAAATTAAAAGCAAAAAATTCAACGAAAAAAAATTACACATAGAATGATTTTTCAGTTAAGTAATCTATATTTACTGTGATGTGGGACTTAATTTGGCAAAAAAAAGAAAAAGATTTGGCATTCAAATGAATATCATATAAAAGTTTTGGTCCTTATAATGTTCTTAACCCAATTATGGGGAAGCAAAGTGACAGTGAACTAATGAAGAGATAAAACTATGAAGTCCAGGGAGACCAAGACTTTCACTTGCCAAAAAGATGCAACAAAGACCCAGACTTTTGAGGAAGCTTGTTTCATAATATTTAGAGAATATCCCAGCAACTTTAGTAGATATCATGTACCTTCCTTGTCTAAGAGTGAAGCAAAAGTCAAAAAAGCTAATGGGGAAAGAAACAATAGTCGATTCCAGGAAGACCAAGACTTTGCAGGACGTAAATTGGCTGTGTTGATTCACTTTTCAATCAGATCCGAGTGCGAAATTTGATATCTTAAAATGATTCATAAATTAGGAATTTTTTTAGATCAAAAAACTTAAATATTTCACAAAATTTGAATTTGTATATAATTTCTTTAACAATATTAGAAACGAAAGCAGTACTAGAAATCACGGCCGGAAAACAAGGAAAGAACTAGTTGTGTTTCGTTAGATTGAAACAAAAAAGGCCCTGAGCAAAAACCAAGACACTTAATTTGTAATGACCATATATATCATGCTCTTTTTTATTAACGTAACAAAACATCACCAAAATTCAGACCAAAAATAAAAAACAAAACATTACCCAAAACACAAAACATTTTATATCTATTTGTTTCACGAAAATATATGGCATTTTTGAAAGATATTTTTCAAGAAGTTATTTTATATAAAAATAACAATATTTTTTCAATATTCAATTAAAATCAATATTCAATTAAAATTTGAAGTTGAAGGGAAAATATTTTTTGCCGATATCTGATTTGGTTTTCTTCAATGCACTCCTTTTGATCCTTTCTTCATTTTTATTTTCCTTTTAAAAACATTTGAATTTTTAATTTTTTTAATTTTTTTTTTTTTTCTTCCTTTTTTCTTTTTTTTTTTCTGTCAATTGCTGACCACAGCAACAATTGGTGAATTGAGGGACGAGCTTACCAATCTTAGCGATGCTTGAGTATTGTCAATCTAGTGAGACTCAAACCTCTCACCAGCATAATTGACATGGCGAGTTGAAGCTCATTTATGGTCAATCGCCAACCTTTGCCCTAGTCATTAATCGATCGAAGAAAAGAAGAAAATTTAAAAATTCGAATTAAAATAATTAAAATGAAAAGTGAAAGAAAGATAACATTTTCCCTACTTTTAATATTTTATCTATTAGCAAAAAAAATATTTTACTTAATTAATTTATTTTTCATTAAATGATTCCAAAAAATCCGAAAAACGTTTTTTAATATATTTTTCACGGAACGGACGGCCATTAATCGACGGATTTTCCCTCTCTTCATCTTCGTTCGCCACCACCATGTTAGGGTTTTTCCACCCTGCAAATCCTCCACCTGCAACAACCTTGAAGCTCCCCAATTCGCGATCGCGACTATGAGAGTCGGAGCTATCGCTTCCTCCGTCGCCGCCCTCCGTTTCCCGATTCGCCGCCGCCCCCCCTTCCTCCTCCCCTCCTCCGACCACCCTCACCTCGTCGGCTCGCTGTACCTCCGCCGCGCGCGTTGCCGAAGCGGTCGGAGGACGATGATGTCCGAGCAGTTCTCCTCGCCGTCGCCGCTGCCGCCGCCGCCGTCGCCTTCTTCTTCTTCAGCGCCGTTTGCTTCGCTGGCCAGGCCCACCGACGGCGACGTCGCAGCCGAGAAGCCGCCGCAGAAGCAGCACCCGTGGCTCATCGTCGGGCTCGGGAACCCCGGAAAGAATTACAGCGGGACTCGCCACAACGTCCTCTCTCTCTCTCTCTCTCTCTCTCTCTCTCTCTCTCTCTCTCTCTCTTGTGTGCGTATGCGAGAGGAAATTTCTGCCGATGTAATCGACGTGATGTGTGAAAACGAGCTTCGTTTCAGGTGGGTTTTGAGTTTGTAGAGGCAATAGCCGAAGCCGAAGGGATATCCATGAGCAGCGTTTCTTTCAAAGCCCTCTTCGGAAAAGGTCTCGCATTGCTTGCCATACTCTCTTCCTCTTTGGGACCGTCCCGGTCCACGAGCACGAGTTGAAAGATTGTGCTTTCTCACGCCCATTTGAGAGCTTGTTGCATCCGAATGCGACGCCATTTTCCGAGTTTTGAGGATTTTATGGAAATGAGGGATGCAGGACCAAGTTGTATTTTTTTGCCAATCTGCGTAGATGACTGTTTGTATTTGTTTAAGCGATGGTAGGTTTAGACCTGTTGCGGATGAACCCGACTTAGCTTGGGGCTCATAATTCAGTACGTTAATGCACTCCGTTCGATTGAGAGTAGTGAAAATAAAAGAGTCTTGCTGCCATAAAGAGTGGCAATTTTATCTTCGCATGTAGGATTCGACATTGCAATAGTGAAAACCTGAGTTGAATAAATGGAGATTGGATTCATCTAGTTGGATAGCTGAAACGGATTTAAGGTTGGCTGGATTCTAATCCTGGAGCTCTAGTGGTTCAAGCATTGTGTAATGCTGCCTCTAGTTGTGGGTCTCTGTTCTTGTCTCTGTTAAACAACAGGACGATTTGTAATTGTGTAGTTTTGGTGCATACATGGAAAGGCGTCTTTCCCTGTAGATTGTTTCATCAATCATAATCCTTACAGGATTGATTTGGTTTTGTAGGTTTCATAGGAAATGTCCCAGTCATGCTGGCCAAACCACAAACATTTATGAATGCCAGTGGCGAGTCTGTAAGCTATCCTTTACGGATTTGTATCTTGTTGATAGAGGCAGTATCTTTGTTTATCTGTATAATTTTGGCTGATAGGTGGACCACATTTTGTAGGTAGGACCTATTGTTTCATATTATAAGATCCCATTGAAGCAAGTACTGGTGGTAAAATCTTGTCACTGAATCAAACTTTATGGTACTTGAAATTTCTGATGCCACGATGTTTATCTTCAATGTTTACTTCTGCAGGTTTTTGATGACTTAGACTTGCCCTTTGCAAAACTGCGCTTGTTGCCAAAGGGTGGACATGGTGGACATAACGGGTACCTAAACCTAGTTCTGCAATCCTTTTTTGCTTTCACTTCTCCTATAATTTGTTAGACAAACATAGTATCAATACTTCGAGGAAGGCATCATTGACATTCAAGGCACCCCTGCCATTGTAGATTTTGGGAATATGCACCAGCACTGTACCACTTCATATGCTATATCTGGCAGACCTGATCTTTGATAGAAATTTTTGTGCCAAGAATTTTTCTCACAGAGGTTTACATAAGTTGTTATGTTCTTCTGTAGAAAGCAGACAACTTAATAATTTTATTATTACCTTTTGTATGTATTGCTTAATTACAATTTGGTTTTATAGGATGAAAAGCGTGATTAATCATCTAAAAGGGAGTCGTGATTTTCCTCGATTAAGAATAGGTGAGTTTCCAAAGCACTATAAGACAAGTAAATGCCTGTTTTGTCTTTTAATGACCATGTGTCAATAGGCATTGGGCGGCCCCCTGGTAAAATGAACCCGGCAAGCTTTGTTATGCGGCCATTCAATAAACAGGAGCGTGAGGAGGTATGTAGAAATACTTTCTTGTGAAGCTATGGTGGAGGTCACTGTGACATGTGTTCTAATTGTTCGCTTCCAAATCTTCGCAGTTGGATTTTACATTGCAACAAGGTGTAGCGGCTATACGGATCCTTCTGCTGGAAGGATTTGATAAGAGTGCAACATTTGTAAACAGCAACAAAGCAATGGAACAACTCAGTTGAAAAAAGACATCGAATTCTTTTTCCAGACAGAAGAGACTCTGCTGTAGCCACCGTCAGAGAGACTTCGCTCTGTAACGCGATTTTCTCAGGCGGCCAGCAGAGGTTTCTTAGGCAAAAGCTGGTTCAGATGATTCGATGCAACAGAGAACATCTTCATTTTTTTAGTTGCTTTACTGATTATTTGGGTCTTGGTTCATAATTAAATCAAAACGTACTTTGATTCTTCTTCTTTTACAAATCAGAACTGAGATGGAAAGAGTTCTTATAGGTTCTTATAGGCTTTTGCAGTTTTGGGTCAACCCCAAAGGCCCTAATTCCGGGGAGGGGCATATATGACAATGGCAAATTTAAACTTCTTTTGATTCTTCCTTGTTTAATGAATTTTCCCCACTTTATGATTGAGAGAAAGGTGGGAAAGGGTGACCAACGTTGGTGATCCCTCTCGGCCGTTACTAGCAGTTGGAATGCTCGGTTTGATTCACTTTAACAAAATGATTTATGCATACGGACAATTTAGTCATTTTTTCATTATATTATTTTTTGCAGTGCAACCAATATAAAAGACAATGTTCAAGAGGACTCGATCACTTGTTATTATTGCAATACATTTCCACTTTGAAGATAATTTACCTTCTTTTTCTTCTTTTTTTTGGTATTGAAGATAATTTACCTTTACACTAGTGATTCTATACATTTAGATCTGACAAAAAATATGTATTCGTTAATGGTTTGAGTGGATTACCCTATAATGCAATTACAATGGCCACAGTTTTTTGGTCAACAGCTAATTATTGCACGTAATCAAGGCAAAGATGATATTCCATGTAATAATATTTAGAGAGCGTCTTCTTTCGAATTTGCATAATCATGATAGATGTTTAGAATTTTTAATGTAATTGACTTCTTCATATTTTAGTTTTTGTTTGGAAACATCTTTTGAAAAATCATGCAGTGATGGCATGAAAAATAATTTAAACAAATTAGAAATTGGATTAACTAAATAAAATGAAAGTTGAGTAGGTGAAATACATGGACTATAATGTAATGACAAATATTAAAATTATATACAAACCGAATGCATTCATTAAAATTAATAGATGACTCTTTTCACCCTTATTTTTAAGGAAAATTGTTCAAAAAATTATAAATCTATTGGTAATTTGGTTTTAAATATTTCGATTTGGTCAATTAAATCTTAAATCTTTTGACGGTGTGTCGATCTAGTCATTTCGGTCAATTTTGGCTGAAAATCATTGACATGAATGCCAACCAACTTATTGCATGATCGGTAGTAGGTGGACAATTTTTATAATTTTTATAATTTTTTTTCTTTTTTTTTTCTCATTTTCCTATGTCTGTCCACAGCAAGCCTCTTGGATGGTGTGGCCATGCCTCGATTTAGTGAGGGCATCATGGCTCTTGGCCAATGGCTAGTGATTGAAGGCCATGATGCCTTCACTTAGTGCCAACAACTCCTGCTGATCATGGTCAACACAACAAAAAATAAAAAAATAATAGAAATTCATAAAATTTATTAAAAATTTAATAAAAATTATCCATGTTAATATTACCCATGATACATAAATTAGTAATTTCATGCCAAAGTTTATTGAACGGACTATATTAGGAATCCTTAAAATGTTTAAGATTAAATTGGCTAAATTGAAATATTTGTGATTGAATTAACACTCGCTTAATATATTTATGATTATTTCGGAATGGTTAATATTTTGAAAAATCTCAAACTGATGCACTTATAATAAATTTACTCCAAACTAAGTTTTTGATCCCCAAAAATCCTAAATCAGTATACTCTTGACAAATTTATCTAAAACTAATGCACCTTGACAATTTTATCCTCAGTTAGATTTCGTTAAATTTATTGTTGGATTCCGTAAAATTTTATTATCAAATTGCTGAATTTGATAACACGTGACATTTGATTAATGTATTAATTTGTGATTTTTCTCTCCCTTTGTCAAGATTGTATCAATTTTGTGATTTTTTATTATATTAATCCAATTTTAAATGCATCGATTTGAGATTTTTTATGGTCAAAAAAATTAATTTGAATTAAATTTATCATAATTGTACAAATTTGAGATTTTCTGTAGTCATGTAAGGTAAATCTATCATAAATGTATTAGTTTAGGGGTTTTCAAGATATTAATCCTTTTGGTGAGTTCCCCCTTTTATTATGAGAGATATGCTATTTTATTCAATAAGGTACTACCAATTCTTTTATGAAATTTATTCAATTGTTAGATTTATTGATTAATAAATTTTTGGCCGGAGATTTATTAATTAACTGTTGAGTTTTTTTTTTTTTTTTGGGTCAAAATTTAATCGTTGAAGTTATAAATAAGGGTCTCCCTCTTCCATTTTAAACTTCTTTATGTCAATTTCCAGGCATTTCTAGTTGCTACTGAAGCACAACGGTCGAGGGGTCGAACCTCTCTCTCTCTCTCTCTCTCTCTCTCACTGCGACTGGGAGCTGTAAAACCCTAACGAGCTTTTCCCCCCGCGAAGCTCGAGATCGTTTCCCGCCCCTCGCCGGTTTCCCCTCCCGAACCCCGGCGATCATGTACGGCGGCGGTGAGTCCCTTCCCTCCCTCCTCCGCGTCCGCCGCCGCCGCCGCTCCGGCGACGCGTCCTCCGCCGATTCTCAGCTCGACGCCCGCCCCGCGGTTTTCTCGTGGTGTTGCTGCTGGTCTCGCGCGGGGCGCACGCGGTCGGGATTGACGTTTGTCTCACTCGCCGGAATTTTCTGTTTCCTCTTGCAGATGAAGTGTCGGCGATAGTCATCGACCTGGGCTCGCACACCTGCAAGGCTGGGTACGCTGGCGAAGATGCTCCCAAGGCCGTCTTTCCTTCGGTGAGTTGTTGCTCTTTTCCTTAAGCGAATTGGAGTGTAACGAGTTCGAGGGATGGCAATGCGGCTGCTGTTGTGCCGGCGGTTCTTGGTTTGCGGAAAATTGTCCGTATTTTGGCTCATTTATGCACCAATTGAGCTGTCAGCTGAACTGGGTTAGGGATTAGATCAAACCTCTCTATACAGTTGTTCCCCAATTTTATTATTCTGTAATCTGTATTTTGTTCCTCTTGGGGGTAAGTACTGGGTGATGTCGTGGACCTCCAGTTTTTCCAAGGCAATAAAGATTTAGGGGTTGTTAACATGGATTGGTGTACTGTGATTGTGGTCGAGAGGATTTACATAAATATAATGCCTTTTATTAGGTTGTGGGGTCGATTGATCAAATGGAAGTTGACGATGCTGCAAATACCGACACAAACTCTGGAGCAGCCATGGATGCTAAGAGCAATGCCAAAACACCTGATTCTGATAAAAGTAAGGGAAAGCGGAAATTGTACGTGGGATCTCAAGCTCTAGGATACCGTAGGGATAACATGGAGGTCAGCTACTGATCGTCTACCGTTATTCTGAATGTGGACATGGGTGCCATCTAATTTCTTACCAAAGCACCTGCAGTGTTGGTGATATGTGGTGTCTTAATGCAATTTCATTGTCCATTCCATTTTTGGTCAGGTCATATCGCCTTTCAAGGATGGAATTGTCGCGGATTGGGATATCGTGGACAATATATGGGACCATGCTTTCAGGTAGTTTATAGTCAGAAGGGACACACTTCAGTAGGTTTTATATGTGGCTTGCATCCTTGATCTAAATTTTGCATTGAATAAATGAGTTAATCTTCTCCGGGAGTCAAAACCTGTTCCACTATCACAGTCATGACTATGTTTCCATAACTTTCATTTTTATCTTTTGGTCCTATTCCGGCAAAAGCTGGAATTTCCCATCTAAGCCCTGAATACCTTTTAGTAAAAGGTTAGTTTACTGGGGCGTAGCTTGTACTGTCTAAGAATGATGGCTATGAGAAATGTAGTATGTCATGGGCATAACATGATCAAGAACCAATATATGTCACTAGCATAACATGGTCAGGGAGCTCAAAATCATGCCATGTATAGTCTATTGAGGTATTATTGAACTTGAGCTGTTTTCCTGTGGGATTATATCCACTGTACGGGCTCTATATGAATAGAACTCGGCTATCTGATCATGATCAGAAAATTCAAAATTCATTGGCCAATTCTTTTGGTGGGTATGATAGGGTTATCCTACTATAAGTTTGCATCATCTTCAAACTCAGATTGAGGTTGGTTTTGTACTCTGGGTCCTGTAAATGTTAGTTTTTGCTCCAAAGTTCTTTAACTCCTTCCGCGATAGAGTCCAAATGTTACGCAAGACCATGATGATACTATGCCAGAACCCAGTGGGTTCACTTTAGAGATTTTTGCAGAATTGTTGTCTAAGAGGTTGGAACCACATTGCTAGATTTAAGCATGAGCTGAAGGTTGTCTTTTGCTGATGATTTAGTGGTCGGATGATTCACCTCTACATCAAAATGAAGCGCTATATTGCAATTTATTAGCCAAGGATATAGCCTAATCATTAGCTGGAGAAGGGGGACTAATGAAAAGTTGCTTACATATTCCTAGAATAGCCGGAAATTAACTGTGTTGTTGGATTATACAACTTATGTGTGTTCATCGGATCCTTCATGTGCCTTGATGCTTCTTTTGATATTGCATGATTGTTTCTTTCAATCCAAGTTAATTTGCCAGCATAAAACAAACATCAACCCCCCCCCCCCCAAAAAAAAAGAAAAAAAAAACCCACCCAACGTGCACACGCGCACACATACACACACCTACCACTGACCGCTCAGAGAGAGGATTTTAAGTGTATAAATTCTCATCTTTCCTCTTTGGAGTTTTCAAATAGGCTGGAAAACTAGTGATAAAAATGAGGTGGCCCAAAGGATTTCTAGATGGTCTCTTGTTTTTCGATGTATCTGGTAACTTTGTATTGCAATATTTCCTTGTTCCTGCTCTCCAGTCTCTGCTAAGAGAGCAGCCCTGGTATGTGGATTAGTCCTACATCTGAAATTTGTTGAACCTCTGTCTCATTTTCTTTTCAAGAAAGTTATTGCATTTTTCAGTTTAATGCAGTTGTATTCTCTAGTATTTTAGATTTTTGATGTTTATTATGCCCGGTCCTTTTCTTTTGCAGGGAATGTCTTCTAATTGATCCGACAGAGCATCCAATGCTTCTTGCGGAGCCATCTTCCAACCCTCAGCAGCAACGAGAAAAGTAAGTAAATTGGTAGAGAATATGAGGCTGATGCATGCCAGACTGCCTTACCCAATATCTTCGTGCTCTTCATTACTTACCAAATATAAATTGATGATTGAGCTCGATTGACATAATTGACAGGGCAGCTGAGCTTATGTTTGAAAAGTATAAAGTTCCTGCCTTGTTTTTGGCCAAGAACGCTGTATGCCCTTGATCCTTCCTTTGCTGAACTTATTATGAACTTACTCTGTCCCTCGATTTTATGTCGCGTCACATATGTGAGGTCCTCATTAAGTAAATTTTCATGCAGGTCCTCACTTCTTTTGCATCTGGGCGGGCCACTTCCTTAGTAGTTGACTGGTACAATTTTTGACCTTCAACTCTTGATCTTATTCAGTTCTCTGTCGTTGCCTTATTTCTAATTGTTGGGCTCTCTGTCTATCTCTTTTTTTTTTTCCTCCTCTAATTTGTGCAATTTCGAACCTGTAGCCTAATGATTGTACAAATTTTTAAGTTTTTTGCATTACTCAATTTTACATGCAGAATTAATAACATTTCTGCCTTGTAATTTTAGCCTGGATGGTTTGACTTACATCTTTTAGTGGCATAGTTGGTTTTAGAGAACATTTTCAGGGCTCTTTCTTTACAGAAAAATTTTCAAATTTTATATTTCACTTGTAACATTTCTATATTGTAATTTTAGCTGGGATGGTTTGACATACATCTTTTAGTGGCTTAGTTGGTTTTAGAGAACATTTTAGGGGTTGTTTGTTTGCAGAAAAAATTTCAAATTTATTTTCATTTACATGTTAGGAGGAAAATGATAATGGAAATGTGTTTTGATGCAATGGGTTTTCAGTTTTCAACTGAACAAGGAAGTGGGTGTTTTCCTTTTTTTAACTAGAAGAGTGAAAACGGGTTTTAGTTGTTTTAAATTTTTCATCTCAAATGACAACGCAACTTCTCTTCCATCTTTCTCTCTCATCTTGAGTTTTTCTTCTTTTTCATCGACTATTCTACAGTTGTTCATTTCAAGATAAAGCTTTATTTGACACTTTTACAGGAGCTTGAAGCTTCCATAAACCTGTAAAGCTTCAATCTATAAACCTGTAAGGCTTTCAAAATATTTCAAGCTTCAAAAGAAACAAGAAAGAAAAAAAAAAAAGCTGGTTTGCTTAATTGAATCTGGAGTTGAAGCTGGAGCTTTAAAGCTCCGAATGACGACGCCCAAGATCTTCTCTCTTCCCTTTGTTAGTGGTCTGACTCTGAAGCTTTGGTTCAAAGAAGTTGTAGCACTGTTGGAGCTTTAAGAATCTTCACATAAGATTTTGCTAAAATGGTGAAAGAAAATCCAAAGAAAATTATCAAAAAAATAGGAAATAGAAACCTAATTAGCAATTTTTTTTACAAATACTTTCAGGAAATAAGAGAACATTGAGAGTGTGTTCATCTTTTGTTTAATCGATCCAGAATATTTGCACATAGGACAACTCTTTTTATCGTGAAGATAACACCACCAAACATGTTTTCAAGAAAACAGAAAAATGAAAATGAATACTGTTTTCCTTTTCATTTTTACTGAAATGATTTGGCATACCAAACGGGCCCTTCAGTTTTAATTTTCATTGGAAGCTTTTCTATCTGCACAAATTTGTACTTATTTTTTGTCTTTCATCTCAAAGTATGCTTTAAAATCAGTTGAACGTTTTTCATAGATTTTGGATTCTAGTTTCAGCTTGAAAACAGTTATGAAATCTATCTTGTTATTTTCTATTTTTTTACTAAACCTGTTTTTCACCTTACAGAAGTACCGAAAGCGGGACAGGCAACTAAAACAATTTTTGACTTTTGCCTATAGGAACTAGAGCATTTTTAATAACCAAATGCACTCTACAAATGCCATTTTGCTTTTTGTTCAAGTTCAATCCATAGAATTGCTGAACTTGTTGACTTGACTGAATATTAAACATATAGAGTTGCTTGGTCTTGAAAATTGTGCATGTCCTTTTTTTTCCCATGTTATCATATGCTTCCACGAAGTATAAGCATTCCTGGAGATTTATTCAGTTTTCAACTCATCCAATGATGATAGGAAGCACTCACATAGGAATAGTGTAAGTGCGACATATATCACCAAATGACAGCTCACATCTCCTTAGACGGAAAAGCATGAGAAGGAAGCGTATGTCATTGTATGTACATACTTGCAATATTATAATTGTGACAAACAATTCATTATTGGAGAAATAGGGCTAATTTGACCTTTTGCTGGACTTTTAGATGATGTTAGAAGCGTATGTCATTGTATGTACATACTTGCAATATTATAATTGTGACAAACAATTCATTATTGGAGAAATAGGGCTAATTTGACCTTTTGCTGGACTTTTAGATGATGTTAGTCCATCTTGTGTAGTCAAGAGTTTGAGGTAAAAAATGTCATGGACAAATGCATGATTCTCCGTGGAACTGGCCTATAAAACAAGTCATATAATATGCTCATATGTTAAGCCAAGCTCGCAAAGTGATGGGTCAGTCTTTTGGGCAGTCGAGCTACAAGGAATCTAGTCGTAGGCCATGGCTTTGTGTGATGTAGAGATGCCTTTGGAATAATCTCTAATTTTTTTAATGTCTGCTATATATTGCATTTATTTACCTCTTTCTTACTAGATTGAATATTCTTCTACTGCTTGCACTGATTCATGTCAATGAAAAACTGAAATTTTCAGTGGTGGAGGATCGACTACAATAGCTCCAGTACATGATGGTTATGTTCTTCAAAAGGTGCCGTCCTTTTTCAGCCTTTTCAAATTGTCGATTGTCAAATGGTTCCTTAGTGGATTTTTGCTCGACTCTTTCATACCAGATTGCTAAAATTCCCTTTCTTCAGTATTGGCTACTTAATCACCTTCTTTTCGAGCATAGAGTATATGATTCTTGAGATTAGGCAGGAGTGTTTGCTCTTTCCCTTATATTATCAACACATATAAGTGTAATATAAAGGGTCGTTTCCCTGTGCAATAGTGTTTCTGTTGTGATAAGATGACAGATGCTACCTTCAATGGAGGTTCATCAATGTGCTGGGCTACTTGAAGTTGTTTAGTTTATTTTGGGAAGCTTCTGCTGGGTTGTTTTTGGCACTTTTTGCTCTGACAATATTCATGCAATGATAGGCTGTGGGGACTTCACCTATTGGAGGAGAATTTCTAACGGATTGCTTGTTGAAGAGCTTGGAAAGCAAAGGTATCAAGGTAAATACTCTTTTCCGGGAGTTCATGTTGTGCTTGCCCTGCACATTTGAATTCTTAGTTCCTATTAGGTCATAAGCATTTCCTATTTTGTTCTGCAGATAAAACCAAGATATTCATTTAAGAGAAAGGAAGTACGTCCGGGAGATTTTCAGGTTGTTTCTTGCTCATTGGCATTTTTCATCTACTTTTGAGAATTAGTATTTTTGGTGGTGTGACTATTTTAGCCCTGTCCTGAAAAATGTTTTCGTAACCCCTTGGTGTTGGTTTAGTGGTTAAAAAGCTGACATATGTGTGTAGATTAGGCACACGGCATAGTTTGATTCCTCGAATCACCCAAGTGTAAATGATCTCATGTTTGGGCTACATACCTGAGCTTTGGCTCGAGTTTAACCCATTACCCTGGAATTCCAAATCTCCAAAGATATTAACAAATTTTTTTTTCATGCAATTACCTTTTTTTGCCCCCATATGTACATGTTTTGATTCTTGAGATCAATCCTCAAGGCTTTGTATATATTAAACTAAAGGCCCAAGTCGAGTTGCTTATGTTATCATTTTCTTGTTTTGTTCATTCTGTAGCCATTTGATGTTGATTTTCCAAACACTACAGAAAGCTACAGACTATATTCCCAGGTCTGTCATTTTCTATATATAATTTCTAGTTCAGATGCCACCTGCTCCATATTGCTGCTAAATATTCTCCTATGACAGAGGGTAATTGCTAGTGATATCAAGGATTCTGTATGCCGTGCTCCAGATAGTCCCTATGATGGTACTCAATCTTTTCGCTTTGGTTTTAGTAGTGTTACAGAGTTGGCATGCCTTTGTCTCTTTGTAATTTACCCTAAAAGTGAAGATTGTCCTCTTTGTGTTCTTTTTACTCATCCAACTAATAATTCTCGGCAGTTCATATGTACATCTACTGGTTTTATCCGATGCATGTATACAGCAGTTATCCCTCTGCATATTTTTTAGTAAGCTCACTGTGATGACTGGCCATGTGCTGCTTTTTGTCCAAGCTGCATTCTCTCAGCCTAATGAAAATTTTCTTGAGATAATCTGCTGCTTTAGGAATTCTCAAAAGTTACTCAGATACATCTGCTAGTTATTTAATATGATTGATATAATAGTTTTCGTTGGCAGAAAGTGTGTGTGGGAATATTGTTTTCATATGAAATCTCAAATCTTGACTGAGATACATCAGCTGGCAATTCGATATGTTTGATATAATTCGTTTTCTTTTGGCAGAAAGTGCATATGCAAATATTCCAATGACCCCATATGAGTTACCTGATGGCCAGTGAGTCTCTTAATTCTCTGCTCAACATTTTATTGTTATAAGATCCTAATTTGGGCCATCTGTTAAAATTTGTTCTGTCTAGCATATAAAATCCCCTTACCTTTTCAAAATCGTTGTATGCTAAATAGAGCACTATAGCTGAGAATTTCCATGTAGCTGCAGCTTAATAGAAAAGGCTTCATTATTATGCTTCATTTGTGGCCTTTTTTGGTGATGTTCTGGTGCTATAACTGTTCAGAATCACGCATTTCACTTTAGTCTTGCATTGTTCTTCTGCATAATGCAGGACAATTGAAATTGGGTCTGACAGATTTAAGATTCCTGATGTTCTGTTCAATCCAACCCTATCTCAGGTAGGTAGCCAGTTGACTTTGATGCAAATTTTATATGTTTCTTCTTTTTCCCCGTCAAAATGCTTGCTTGAGTCTTGTTTTGATAATCTATCATGAACATAATTTTTTATACAAATCCTTAACAACGACAGACTTGGCTGCTATGGTTCTACCTTATAAGAAATGTGCATTACAATATGCTTGGCACCAAAAAAAAAAGTGTGGACAGGAAAAGAGGGAAAGAAAACATGTAGATTCAAGTGTTTGGGAGGTATAGAGAGAATTGAGGTAGAGATTTTCGGGGCCAAAAGAGTTCTCCCAGGCCCACATTTCGAGGTCATTTCATTGGTGGAGAAAAGATGCGGAATTGGCCATTTAGTTTACCAACCCAAAGAATCATATTTTTCCTCATCTTCTGCACCTTCACTTTTTATTCTTTCCAAATGAAATTATTCTCTTCACCTCCATTTTTCAATATCTCCATTTGCTTCACCTCTTCAAAATCTTAGGTTCTACAATATTCCTGCTTTTGCCAATTGAAGAGTTCTGTGTGGTTAGGTCTCTGTACTAATAATTTTTGTAAATACATCCATGTCCTTAGTCATCTGCCCAGCTTTTTACCTTAATGAGTTCTGTATGAGGCAATTTCTTTGTTATGAGATTTTTTTGAACTGTATATGAGGGTACCTCATCTCTTGCCTTCTTTCATATATTTGTTACCCGACGACCTCTTTAAACTATGGGTTTTCAGAATGTCATTAATTCCTGAAAGTAGACAGATTTTTGGCTTTTAATTTCCTAAAGAGTATGTTCATTCAGCTTGGTTCTCTGTAAAAGATCTTAGTAGTTAGTACAATTTTGAAGCCTCAGCTATATGGTTTTGCTTTTGTATCGTACCGTAGACCCCATGGTTGATTGAGTCTTTAAGTCTCTTTTTAGGTAGAATTAGGCATTGCATGCTCATGAATGTTCATGCCATGTTCCCTGATTTTGTAATCGCTTAGATCTTTAAAATTTATTATGCATCTGTATCTCCGTGTCACTGATTGTTGAAGAAATGGGTTGGTATTCTTCCGCACCAGTTTCTTCAGATATGCTGTTTCTTTGGAATGCATCTACTTATTTAGGATTTTAACTTTGTATGTGGAGAACAGACAATTCCTGGTATGGAGAGTTTCGCAGAGTTTGCTCCTTCTGTTCGTGGATTATCCCAGATGGTGATTTCCTTTTCCTTTGCCCTTTGTCTAGATTGCACTTTTCAAGTCTCAGGAAATTCTCTTGCTAAAACATCCTATTTTTGCAGGTTATTGAGAGTATTAACAAGTGTGACGTTGACATCCGAAGAGAACTATTTAGTAGTATTCTGGTAAAATGTTAATCAATTCTGGTTTACCTAAGCTTGAATCCTCTAATTTTAGTTTGGATATGCTAAGCATTCTTTATTGAATCCTTCAACATGCTTAGGAGAGATGCCTTTCTATATTGTGGAAGTATACTTTGCGGTTCTATTTTGTAAAATGGGAGTAGTTTTGGCAGCTCTTTATTTTAAAAATGTGTTGAAATAGGGAATCTGCCATGTGCATGCAAGGCATGCAACAGTTATACTATGCAGGGCAATGTGATGGCCATATTATGTAGACCAATGCTCAACTGTTTATAAATTCTTGAAATGAGGTTGATTTTTTCATTCATCTCTTTAAAGCTTGCGGGTGGCACTGCATCGATGCAGCAGTTGAAGGAACGTCTCGAGAAAGACTTGCTAGAGGTATATATTGCTTAAGTGAATGTATACTAAAGTTGTGAGTGTTGAGGGAACAGGTCCCTATCATGTATTACTTATCTCTAGTACGAAATACAATTTTGGAGTTCTATGGACTCCGTGTATCTATTATTTATTTAGTACATTCGTTTCTATCCTTATTCATTGTTTGCAACGGTTGATAGACTTGTGAGCTCTCAATTCCCTGAATTAATGCTGAATTTGTCCTGTTGAATAAGATCATTGAACCTCGTAATTTGAGAGAGTTCTCCATGTGCAGGAATCCCCTCAAGCTGCCAGAGTAAAAGTATTGGCCAGCGGGAATACAACTGAAAGAAGATTCAGGTAGTTGGAACTTTCCCTAAAATCCTTCTCTGAGACCTACTTCATGTACTACCCTTGCACAGTGCTAGGATAGAAAGGATATACGAGCGAGAAAATAATATCTGAAAGGGATGGAACAATATAATCTTAGGATTCGAAAGTGCTCGAGGAAGAGTGGCTGATGTCAGCAATCATCTTATATGTCATATGCTGCAATTGACTACCATCGTCTCCTAGCAGTTGCCCAGTTCCCTGGACAATTATATTATGGTGTTTTTTAATGAGTCGTGCCTATTGCTCTCTTGATGCCGAGTATGTGGTGTGCAGTGTTTGGATAGGAGGAAGTATATTGGCATCTCTCGGATCATTTCAGCAGATGTGGTTCTCAAAGACGGAGTAAGTTTTGGATTTAAGGTTCCAGTTTTCACCTAGAGCAGTGAAGTTGCTCTTTTCCGATTTATGAAGTTTGGATAAGGAGAGAGTTTTCAGGAGTTTGCATATTCAGTTTGTTCTCTGCAGAGCACTAAATTTGTGTATTCAATTCAGGTACGAGGAGCACGGCGCTTCATATGTTCAGAGAAAATGCCCGTGATTTGATACTCCCGGTGCTTCTACAATGTCTAGTGTTGATTATTCGTAGGATCCCTCGAATTCCTCTCTGTCAGAGTGGAAGAAAGATGCTTGTGAGATTGAATCCAATTAGGGTCATGTCGAGGTACTCAGATCGGAAGACGCATTGTGGCCAATTTGATAGGGTTTGGGAATTAATCAGTCATAGCTTCTCATCTACGAAGCTCGGAATAGCTCAGCTGTGAGGACTGATCTCATCGTTTGCTCTTGTGGCTTAACTGAGGGTACACTCACTGCGTGGAATCCTAAGTTGTAGTTGCTGTATCTTCTGTAGGAAAATTTAACAGGGACTTAAACCAATACACGCTTTCGAGCTGTAAATGTTGGTTCTTTTCTTCGGTGTCTCGCCATCTTAGCGTTATTAGAGATCCAAAACAACGATGGAACGATCCGAGCCGAGCCGAGCCGAGCGATCGTCTGCTGCTGTCACGAGAACTGACTGCTTGATCGACGATGGGCTTGGCGGGTGCAAGAATTTCGCAATCCCGGGATTGCTGTTTGGAAGGATTAGGATGCTCTCTTGTTGGGAAGACGAAGCTTCAAACAAGTGTAAGAATCTAGATCGTTTTGACTCTTGCCACGGCCATGATGATCCGTCCGGACCCCGCAAAAGATTTGCACTGTCTTTTCCTCATCGGCAATGACGTGAAGTGCCCTCCGCGCTTTACGCAAAATCGCATGTTTGGAACGTGAGCGAGCGACATCTTGATGTGAGGCGCGCGTACTAAAACGGGCACGACTAGCACGTGCGCTGCTTCCCTACACGCTATCCACTCCCCTTTAATCTCCACCGTCCGCGTGGGCCCCTTTAATCCTCGCCGTCCGCGGAATCTCGTCCCCATTGGCCCCCCGCGATTCGCCACCTTCTTGAAAATGACCTTATGTCGACGGATGTTGCCCCGTGCAATTTATGAATTTCATTTAATTTGTGCTGTGTATTGTGTGCTCCGCTGTTGAATTCTGATTAATCGATTATACAAATTATATTCAGGTAAATGCTTTTCGTAGAAATTATATGTAAGGAAAATGTTTAGAGGTTTCGTTTTCATTATTTTTTTAATTCTAAATGAATAATTTTCAACAAATCAAACACAGGAAAATCCAAAAAAAAAATAATTAGTAGAAAATTCTCTTGCTCAAACAATGACACTATAACTGTCACTCTTTCTGCTCTTCATCACGAAAATACCCAAATTGATAGTAATAAATTTTCATTCATTATTTATTAATTTTTATTATATTATCATTAAATTATTAAGTTAGAGTATCTCTATTTGTCCATTTGTGACTTTTCGTAATATTTCGGTCTATCTATTTATGACTCTTTTTAGTACTATTCTAATTTAATGGAAATTAATAAATAAATTGTTACAAATGTACCAGATGAATTTGTCACTAATTTAGTATTTTTCATAATATTAACTTTTTATTTTATTCGACAAAAAAACCCTATTTTCATATAAATTTGTGGAAATTTCAGGGCAACTCGGTCATTTACTTGACCCGAGGTGGGGCAGGAACTTCGACACGACTCGGATGTCGGTCCAATCAGAGGCGCCCACGCGGGGGGGCCTCTACCCCTCCTTGTAAATGAAAACCCACCGACTCGCTCGGCCCGCGGCACGACGAAATCGAAGCCGCGAGCGCTAGCGCTACCAAACATCCAGGAGACGAGAATCTCATCTGATTTCCGCTCCCCCGGCGAGCTTCCCGGATTCGCGCCGGAAACTTGTGGTCGGAATCCCTCCGGCTGACGTCTCGATTCCCGATCCTTCTTTGAAGAGCGCGTGTTTGTTGGCTTCCGTAAGCTCCCGAGATGCAGCGGTTCGTCGACGACGTCCTCGCCGTATCCAAAGAGTGAGTTTCCTTTTTTTTTTTTCTTTTTTTTTTTGGGTGATCGGAATGGAATGGAGTCTCGGTGCGTGAACGAATCCTCGCCGAAGAAGGTACGGCGCTGTTGATCGGCGAATTGGTTACGGATTCGTATTCGCATTCTGGGTTTTTAAAGAACCTTTTTCCCGTGGAATTCTTGGTTCTGGTTGAGTATCTTATTTTAGCTGCACATGCCATTGTGCGGATGAACTGTTTGATGGACATATTCTTTAATAGGGGAGTGGTTGTGGTGATTCCGGTTGTCTGCTGAAGCTACCCGTGTGTAATTTCTTTAGTTAATTTTTGAGCAATTACTGCGGTCTGACGGGCATATTCCTTCTTCTTTTTGATTCGTCTGGGTTTTTACTGTCCTCCTTTCGCGGCGATTTGACGTGGGATTTGCTTGGGACCTCATCTTTAGCTCCCTGGATTTGATCTTGTAGTGATTTTATCTGGGAAAAGTTAAAAAAAAAAAAAAAAAAAAAAAAGAACTGATGATTGGTTTGGTTGAAAAATCTTCGATCATGCCGTGTTCTTTCAAAGCTAGTTACAGAAAGGTTTGATACCCTGTTGTGATTATAATTTAAAAGGGAAAAAAAGAAAGTGAAAAGTGAATGAATTATAATATTGCTTCGGTAGAGTTGAGTATCCTTTGTTCGACTCGGGAGCTTTATTGTTTATGACCTTCAGACGCTGTCATTTTGGTTTTTTTGTGTCTATTAGCATCTTTGAAATTGGCCTGACTCCTCTTAATTTTATGGACTCTTAACGTTAAGTGGATGACAAAACACTTTGGTACATGGAGCGCTTGCTGAATCAATAGATGGGCATGTTTGTTGGATGCACTGCAGGTCAGTTAAGACTATCACCTATGAATCTTTGAACAACATCGTGAGGTTCGTGAATGGAGTGTCAGCACTTCTGTTGACCATTTTACCTGGAAAAGCTACCATCCTAGAAGGTATGAATGGATGGGAGCTCAGGCCAACTTTCAGCGGACCTCGATTGCCCCGGTGGATGGAACAGTGAGTTTTCTCCTTTGTGTACCATGAACTGATTCATTATTCTGAATAATAAATTTTTCCATAATAGATAGAAAAAGTATGTAGAATTTACTTGTATGCATGGCCCTGTGGAGCGTTTTCCTCTATTTTGTCTTGAAAAGCAGTGGGAAGTTTGAATTATAATTCTGAACAGTAAAAGACATAGCCAAATGAGTTGTATATAGAACTGAAGTGCTTTTATCATTTTGCCCTTTTGGGAGTCTGAATCTTTGGCTGCTGGGCAGTGCTCATTCATCCAGTTAACAAGGGCCACAAACCTTTTATGGTCATGAAGGTCGAAACAATACCATTTACTTTTCCTTATTCTCTATGAAAAAAACAACATCTGTGATACTTGATTTAGTTCTTGAAATAATTGCATGAAGGAACGAACAACTCTTGATACACTTTCATCTTTGATGATTCATATATCAGATCCTTGTATTCTTTATTTGCAATTTTTAAGAATGTATATGGGTTTTTTTAAGGGTGTCCTCAAGGCACTTGTTAGATAAACAAATAGAGACTTTCAATATTCGAAGCACTAACTCTGCTGATGATGCACATAATCAATGCCTTAGAAATTGAAGTTGTCCTTGTATGTCAGGCTTGAAAAATGCCCTAAGGGCACTCGTCAACAAAACTGTGGACATATGTATCTTGTAGCTTGTTTGCTTTACTCTGTCGCTGTCCCGTCTCTAGCTGTCATTCCACACAATTGTCATGATGCTTCAAATGCCGCTGAAAATTTTACATATTTCACGAAGAGAGTGCAGGACAATGTTTTAATGGATTCTAGTTATGAATAGAGATGTTAAAATGAACAAAACCATTCTTAATTGAACATCTATAACTGTATGCCATCTTTTCATGTTTGTACTTCAGAGTTAGTTACTTGTACATTGGTTTGAGAAAGTGAGTTGACAAACTGGTTAGAATTAGATTTATTTATCCCAGAAAAACTCTTTTGTCATTGCAAAAGTGTTATTTATGTTTTTTTGTCTGAAAGGAAAATGATTGAATTTGTGCAATTGGGTTTGCTCCTGTGGAAAATGTTTCTCTCGCTCCAATGAAGTACACTTGCGTATATTTTGACAAACTGTTTACAATACATACACATATACCTGTATATTCATATTTACATAGTAAAGAAAAGGTCCTGCTGCTTCCGCACACAGCACGATCATTGCTGGTCAAGTGTCCTTGGTTTTCGTTCACTCTTTGAACATGTTTTGGCCTTCATTTTCAACACATGTGCCAACATAGACATGTAATTCTATGTATACTGCATTCCTGTGATTAATATTTGTTGTCTGCTACGATCCTTATATATATCATACATGTCTACCACTAAGATCTGTTATGACCATAAATTATTGGATTTAAAAAATAAAATATTGTAATTAGTATAATTGTCACCGGATAAAGTAAAAAGACTTAAATTAATTATGATTTGTCCATGGTTGGATAAATGAATAATAATAGGTTTTTTGTCATATTGATAGACTGGTTAGATTGAACTTAGTTTGTTCCAGAGAAATTACCTCACCATTGCAAGTGTAATATCTAACATTCTGATTATGCCTCTTGTGTATTTATATTTGTTTAACCGTAGGGATAATACCATAGGGATTTGACTTCTTCACCTTGTATTGCAGTGGTGTTTCCTCTTTCAATCAGTTTGTCCACAATCTCGCAGTTGATTCAGATGCTTCTTCAATCTCAGACTACTCTTCTGGGGAAGAAGATATTAATGAAAATTCGTGTCCCTCTCCATTATCTCAAAGCTCCCGATTCTCCAGGGCAAGCTCCTTGTCCAGGCATGAAAGACATGGAATGGGTTGGCTGAACAGCATATTTTCTCTGATTTTGTTCCCTGTCAAATTATTTCTGGCAACACTAGCTCGTCTATTCTTCTTCCCCTTCTATAGGAAAGTGAAGACATCCTCATCTGAAAGACAAAAAGCCTTCTAGTTCAACTTCCTTAAATAGGGTTCAAACCCTTAAGGATTATGTTTTTCAGCGTACTACTGATCGGAGGCGTGGAGTAATTGAGGTAGAGGAATGACTAGTAATCACCATATGTTGGAGATGATCTTGGCTTTGGGACTCATCCTTTTTTCCCTTGCTTATTGGATTTATTGTTTTATAGGATCTTCATCTAGCAATGGAGATCTTCATAGAGGCTATATTTGATGTAGTTCACAAGGCTGCGCACTGCTTGCTTTCACCAGCTGAAGTTAGTAGAATGCTATATGGATGGATTTTCTCACACAATATGGTCAATCATAATAACCATTTAGTTTCAGAATCCTCAGTGACCACTGCAACACCGGGAGAGAATGATCCAGTTCTGTCACAAAGTAAAACTTCTTTTCATCATTCTCTTAATACAGATGCTCGGACATGTCAGGATGTGATAACCGAGCTTGGGTAAGGGCTATGTACTTCATTGATACCACATTGATTTTAGTTCCTAGGCGACTCTTTTAACTTTTCTTTCCTTTACCTTTAAACCTATTTCAGGTATCCATATGAAGCAATTAATGTCATCACAGCCGATGGCTATATTCTCCTTTTGGAGAGAATACCTCGGTATGTTTCATTCTTGTTCTAATTTTTCATCTTTAGAACATATCCCCTTTTCCATGTTGGCTTAGTGTCTAATTCTGATGCAGACGTGATGCAAGAAAGGCTGTATACTTACAGCATGGCATTCTGGATTCATCAATGGGGTGAGTTAATAGTCTTACGCAATCTGTGCCGTCTCACAAGCTTCTTCCTTTTTCAAATAGTAAATGCAGTTGGTTGATGAGTTTATTTGTCAAAATTCAGTGCTTCTCTTTTGTGTTCTTACCATTTCCCAATTTTTTTAGCATTTCGGCATTTAGTGTATGGTGATATGCAAATTTATTACACTATGGGAGAAAATAGAAGGATTAAGCTCTTTAGAGATATGTATGGCAATATCAGTTGAAAATAAGTTAAACCAAATATATATATATTCAAATAAGTATGAGTTAACATATCTTGGAAATGGTAGTATTCAAGTTAACTATTCTAGAGTTATTCATTACAGTATTACCGGGAACAAGATAAACATAATATTTTATGAAGATGATTTCACTAAATAAATGGACTTATATCAAGTTTTCTGCCTTAGAAGTTTGCTGATGCTATATCTTAGTTGAGATGCATATGCATTGATTTATTCTTCTTTTTTTGTCCAGTTGGGTTTCAAATGGAGTGGTGGGTTCTCCAGCTTTTGCAGCATATGATCAAGGTTTGTAAATTAACTGGAGAATGAGCAAGTGGCCATCGGGGCTCTTCCTGAAGCTGAATTCTTTTTTATCTTATTATTTTCTGACAGGTTTTGATGTTTTCCTTGGGAATTTTCGAGGACTTGTATCTAGGGAACACGTGAACAAGAGCATCTCCTCTCGACAGTGAGTTACATATTGGAGTTGATTGTACATTTCATTCCTCTTTTTGCATATTGTGTACATAATTCTACTATCTTCAATAAATGCAGGTATTGGCAATACTCCATTAATGAGCATGGGACTCAGGATATTCCTGCAATGATAAACAAGATTCATGAGGTTAAAACATCTGAGTTGAAGCTCAGCCAACCTGATGTCGAAGAAGAATCAAATGAAGATCAGCCATATAAACTTTGTGCTATCTGTCATAGCTTGGGAGGAGCTGCTATGCTGATGTACGTCATTACCAGTCGAGTTGAAGAGAAGCCCCACAGGCTCTCAAGATTGATTTTACTGTCGCCTGCTGGCTTTCACGGCGACTCTAACTTAGCATTTGCTCTGGTGGAGCAAATATTGCTCATATTAGCTCCTATATTGGCCCGTCTTGTGCCTGCATTCTACATACCAACCAGATTCTTCCGATTGCTGTTGAATAAGTTGGCACGGGATTTCATTAACTACCCTGCTGTCGGAGGGCTTGTTCAAACACTAATGAGTTACGTTGTTGGTGGGGATAGCTCGAACTGGGTAGGGGTGTTGGGGTCACCACATTACAACATGAATGATATGCCTGGCGTGTCGTTTCGCGTAGCTCTCCACCTGGCACAAATGAAGCGGAGAGGAACTTTCAAAATGTTTGATTATGGAAGTCCATCTGCCAACAAGGAGGCGTACAGATCTTCAGAGCCATTGGATTTGGGCGAACATTATGGGCTTATCAACATCCCTGTTGATCTGGTCGCAGGAAGGAAGGACAAGGTTATTCGGTCATCCATGGTGAGGAAGCACTACAGAATAATGAAGGAATCCGGCGTTGAAGTCTCCTACAGCGAATTTGAGTATGCTCACTTGGACTTCATTTTCTCACACCGTGAAGAGCTGTTGGCCTACGTCCTGTCTCGCTTGCTGCTCGTTGTGCCCAACCAAAAGCCTCAACCGAGCCAAAAGGCCATGAAGTTGAAGAGGAAAGCACAGGTCAGTTCCTAGCGGTGGAAAAAAACCCCGAGCCCCCAGAATTGCCATTGTGGGATCGGGGGCTTCACATGTGCTGTATCTTTGATGTGCCAGTTTTTTGTCGCACGCAATTGTAGTCTAGTGATATGTCCCGGTTTGTACAGCTAGTGTAAGCTATAGAGGATATAGACAGTACATGTCTCGGCAAGCTTCCCTGTCAAGTTTTTGTTGTCAAGGGAGGTGAGGATAAAGCTGTTGTTATAGGTTGTATGCACCGCTGGAGTTATTTTATTGACGGTTTATTAGACTATGGTCTGCTGTTCCTAAAATTTCTTCACAGTATGTTATTGAGAGCTTCATTTGAAGGCTGTGTACTGTCTAAATAGTCGTTTCCTTATGAAAATCGAACGAGGCGTCCGCAAGCACCCCGTGTCCTTGTGCAGTTTCTGTGTTCTGTATCGCTCAAGTTTTCACCTTGCTAGGAACCCACTGCTTGTTTCAATGGTTCTCACTACTCTCTTTTAGCAAACCATAAAGATGAAATTGATTCAATTGGGTCATTGTCGGTATTGTTCCCTTCTCTGTGCTTGTCCCTTCCACGCATCCAAGTAAAATTGAAGTAGATTTTCTGAAATCGATCACCAGGTGCAGAGGGCCAGTTGACCGAGGTGCTGCTTTTCAACGGTGTTTATCCCGCTCATAGTGCGGATCTATGGCTAGTAGCGTGGACCTGAGGCCTACCGGATAACTCACACCCTTTGAAAACATGAGTGAGAGAGCTTCTTGGGCAGGTGAGAGTAGACCCGGAGGGTCTCCGCTTTTACGGTGGAGAAAGCTTCCAACCGAATGACACACTTAAACGAAAAAGAAAAATTATAATTATAATAATTATAATCAGTAGAAATAGACATTGCTAAATTGAGATATCTAAATCAGATAAGAAATATGCGAGAGAGAGGGAGATAATAATGTGATTCGTGTATATTTTTGGAAATTTCATAAAGAAGAAAATATAAGCCTATTTTGGATATTATAATATGACTATTTAAAATAACAAAAATCGAATGAACATCATTGTACATAAAGCTTGAACAAATTAATTTTGTGGATAAATAGTCACATATATGTGCATTGCATAGCAAGAGAGTAGTATTACTCGATTTGAAATGTGTAAAAATCACACTTTAACAGAAAAATAATTATTATAATTCAAAGAAACGATATAGAATGTGGTGTTTTTTAATCAATATGTTTAGATTGGATAAGAAATACGTGGGAGCAAGAACCATGTAATTTATGTATATTTCCGTGTATTTCATAATGAAGAGTATTGGAGCCCTATTTTGGGTTTTATAAGATGAGTATTGTTTAAGGTAACAAATTCGAATGAACGTCATTTTACATAAAACTTGAACAAATAAATTCCATGGATAAGTAGTCATATATGATATGTGCATTGCAGATCGAGAGGGTAATATTACTTGATCGAAATGTGTATAAATGTATGTAAAGTGAGTAATTAAAATTTTTATGTCTCCTCAATAGTCTCCTAAGCTCATACTTCTAGGTCAAACAATGTATGTAAGATGAGACATCACTTGTCTCCTTTGCAAATGTGCATGTTGCAAATCATTGACATAAACTTTGAAGTCTTGTTAATGAGTGCTCCAAGAACACTTTTCAATCATACTTATAATGATATTCATTCTCAAATGTAATGATTACACATAATACAATGCAAACAATACATTAGAAATAACAAATTTTATCTATTTAAATGTTTAACAATTAGCCCAATATGTATCGCTGTCCCAATTTAAAATAGACTCATCAAGCTTCATCAGATATGACACGTGTCACCTGACACATGAATGTGGGAAGATAAGGGTGGGCAGTTTAAAATGAAAAATAGAAAAGACTCCGACGCAAACGGCCAGCGAACCGTGTCGTCTCTTCCATGTTGCGTGAGCTCCTCTCTTTTTATTTTTATGGGGTGCCTTATTCCTAGGGAATAATAATTAAATCCTAGGAAACGGTCAAAGGGAGCAGTTACATTATTAGATAGGCGAGAGGTCTATCGCGTAATAATTCAACGTTAATTATCGATCGTGCGCGGGTTGTTTTTCAACGGTGGAAATATATGTGGATCCATATCCATAGTATTTTGATATGAGATTTTTCTTTTGGTCGAAATTTTGATGTGAGTTGGCTAACCTCTTTTCGGTAGGTGAAAGTCTTGATCTTCTTATACTTCATAGTTTTCTTTTTCCATTAGCTTGTCCTCACTTTGCTTCACTATAAGCCTCGTTGTTCTCTACGGTGGCTAATACTCCTATGGCCACTAGGGAGATCTTTTTCGGTTTGCTCTTTCGAGTCCTGTTCAACAAGCTGGCTTCCCTAGATTGGACTATGCGCAAAGGGATGGAATCAGCACCAATATGCTCATTAAGTGGAAGAGGATGCTGCTTTCAATCAATGCAGTGATGGATGATGCAAAGGACAAACAAGCCGGCGGTAACCGTTCATAAAAGCTTCTCTCCCTTTAGCTCCTTTTCACTTTTGCTTCACTTTCTAGACAAGAAAACTACATAATGTCCGGTAAACTCTTGGTCTGCCTGAGTTTAACTTTTAATTACATGATACAAATATATTAAACTACAAACAAATGGGAGAGTCTGAAAAAAGAAACGAGCACTTGTCAACAAAATGTATATTATTTGATTTATCTAACCTCTTATGTGCATCCTTGAAAGAGTCTTGGTCTTTATTTAATCTTTTCGGTGTGTGAAAGTCTTAGCCTTCTTGGACTTGATAGTTTTCTTTAGCTCATTATTGCTTTGCTTCACCGTAGCTCTTTGTTGAATGGGTCTACCTCTTTGAAAGGGCCAGCTGACATGACATAAAAAAGAAAAGTCGAAAGGCCAAAAGAAAGTAAAAGAAAAGAGGGGGCTGTTCGAGGAGTGCGCGGAGGAGAGAGACAAGCGAGAGATCGTTCCCACAGAGAGGAACACCCGAAGAGAAGAAGAAATAAGACAGCGGCTCCTGGCCAAGATTGGACGGCCAAATGTCATCGGAATTGGCTCAAATTTCAGTATATTGTTTGTAAGATTGAGACTTGTGAGTTGATCAGTTCTGTTCGTTGCAAACTTTCTGCATATTGTCTTACGTTTTCTCCTATCACGGTTAAGCTTTCTTGCATCATTTGTGTTGATCCACCTTCATGGCGATGAAATACTACTGTATTGTTGATGTTAAATTTCTATCGTATGACTAAAAAAAAAAACTTTGGTGTACTCTACCATTCTTGATAATTGGTAGAAGTTTTTGAGCAGTATGTGATTTTTGCGCATTAAGTTTCTCATGTAAAAAATCTTGGTGCTGATGTTGCCTTGTCTCTTTACATTTCAGCATAATATATACTTATTTGGAGGTTGTATTGCCGTTACTGCTAGTGTTGGGGTTAAGTCGATTTTGGTTGGTTAAGCTTTGGGAAAGAAATTGATCCTATATTGGGTTAATTATTGCTGAATTGTTGCCTGGTTCTCTTCAACTCCCTTGACTTTGTCTACCTTGACTAATTCATGGCTATTGGGGAGATCTTTCTAGGTTCCTTCTTTCAAGTCCTATTTGACAAGTTGGCCTCACTAGGAATGGAATATGCACAAAGGGATGGAATCAGCACCACCCTGCTTGATAAGTGGAAGAGGATGTTGGTCACAATTAATGTAGTGTTGGATGATGCTGAGGACAAACAACTAAGCGGTAACCATCTAGTGAAGCTGTGGCTCGACGATGTTAAGGACTTTTCCTACGACATGGAAGACTTTTCGATGAATTCGCAATCAAAGCCGCTCAAGTTAAGATGAAAGCAGAATCTAGCACAAGTAGAGGGTCGGTAAAAGGAAGTTCTCTTTCTTTGGCCGAGATGAGTCCTCCAAATCAAAGCCGAACTTGCACTCACTTGTGTCGACACCAAGGTACAAGAGATCAATGGTAGATTGAAAGAGATTGTTACCCGAAAGGCTTGTTTAAGCTTGAGAGAGAATATTGCGGATGGATCCAACTACACCAACAAGAGGCTCCCCAGCACTTCTTTGCCGGAGCCTCTATTTTTCGGTAGGGAGAAGGAAGAAGCAAAGATACTCGAACTATTGATCAATGAGGTCAAAAATTCGATGTCACCCGAGCATGGTCCCCATAGTTGGGATGGGTGGTGTTGGAAAGACGGCCTTGGCTCAACAAGTGTATAATGATCCTAGAGCGAGTAGTTGTTTTGAGAGGAGGGCATGGGTTTGTGTTTCAGATGTTTTTGATGTTCTCGACATAACAAAGACAATTCTGCAGTCGATCAGTGGGTTGTCGTGCGAGGGTAAAGATCTTAACTGGCTTCAAGTTAAGTTGAAGGATGATCTATTTGGAAAGAAGTTTCTTGTGGTTTTAGACAATGTCGGAATGAGAAGTATGGAGAATGGACTACCCTCTTAAAGCCATTTGAAGTGGGGGCTAAGGGCAGCAAGATCATCATCACGACACGCAATCTTTCTTTGCTTCGTTAACCGGGGGCTTCGCCATATCCTTTGAAGGAGTTGTCCCATGATACTTGTACAAGCTTATTAGCCTATCATGCTCGTAGCAAGAAATTTTGAGGGGCACCCAAATTTGGAAACAGTGGGCAAGAAAATAGCTAAAAAATGTAAAGGGTTACCTTTGGCAGCAAAAATATTGGGTGGACTCCTACGTAATAGGAAGAACCCCCATGCATGGGAAGCTATCTTAAATAATAGAATATGGGATCTAGCAACAAGAGAAAATGATGAGGTTCTTCCAGCTTTAAAATTGAGCTATATTCACCTTCCTTCTTATTTGAAGAGATGTTTTGCTTATTGTGCAATATTTCCAAAGGACTATGAAATTGACAAGGATGAGCTGGTACTCTTATGGATTCTGAGGGCTTTTTAGATGGACGAAAAGAAAAGGAGAATATCTTGAGATTAGGACAGAATTACTTTGATGAGTTAGTATTCAAATCCTTTTTTTCAACAATCGAGTGTTGACACATCAAAATTCTCGATGCACGATCTTTTGAATGACCTAGCAAAGTCAATTATGGGTGCGGCATGTGTTACCTTGGGGAGTCTT
This sequence comes from Eucalyptus leucophloia subsp. euroa, assembly GCA_017140325.1. Lineage (NCBI taxonomy): Eukaryota > Viridiplantae > Streptophyta > Magnoliopsida > Myrtales > Myrtaceae > Eucalyptus > Eucalyptus leucophloia. The sequence continues at coordinate 9,522,407 of CM029469.1, read as the reverse complement.
CGCTAACGAAGTGATGAAGATGATGCCTCTCTTGAGAAGAAAACTCGTTATGCTTCATTGATTGTGCCATGGTATGTTACATCAAGATGCTTGAGAACATTTACCAAAATGAAGGTACTAAGAAGTTTAACGCTACTGCATATTGGATTTAGTTGGCGCTCCGGACAATTATGCATTTCCAACAAGGTGCTACATGACTTGCTAACAAAATTGAAGCACTTGAGAGTGCTCTCATTATCTCATTGTTCCATCATAGAGGTACCAAATTGTGTTGGTGATTTAAATCATCTCCGATATCTCAATTTCTCGTACACCGATATCGAAAGGCTACCTGAGTCAATTGGCACCTTGTGCAAATTACAAGCTTTGATCTTAAGAGGTTGTCAAAAGCTTTCTACGTTGCCTCCAAGTATCACAAAATTGGTCAACTTACAGTTTCTTGATATTAGAGATACAAGGAGTATAAAGGAGATGCCATTGAATATTAGTCATTTGAAAAATCTTACTATCTTGCCCAAGTTTGTGGTTGGATTAGAGAAAGGGTTACACTTAAAGGAGTTAAAGAACTTGCCACACCTTCAAGGAGAATTAATCATATCAGAATTGCAAAAGGTGGAAGAAGTTAGAGATGCAGATGATGCTAATCTATTTGGAAAGCAAGGCCTTCACAAGTTAGTCTTGCACTGGGATGAAGATTTTGGAAATCTCCGAAATGATAAGCACCAAGCACAAGTGCTTCATTATTTGCGACCTCATACTAATCTTGAAAGTCTCACTATTTCATACTATGGGGGTGCAATATTCCCGTCATGGTTAGATGGTCCATCCTATTCTAAGATAGTATCATTGTGCTTGTGTGGTTGTCCTAATGTTAGATCCCTACCACCATTTGGACAACTACCTTCACTCAGGGTATTATCTCTTATAGGTCTACATGCGGTAAGCATGACAGCTCGAGTTTTATGGAAGTAAAAGGCCTTTTGCATCCTTAACAACTTTGAAGTTCGAAAAGATGTTGGCATGGAAAAGTTGGTCTCATTATACCAATGGCCAAGAAGAAGTACCATTCTCTGTCTTCAACATCTTGTCATCTGTCATTGTCCTATGTTGATCGGGTTATTGCCTCGTCAACTTGATCATCTTATAAAGCTTGAAATTTGTTCATGCCCACATTTGAATATCTCAACCAGTGTGGTTTGTCTTCCATCTCTTCGTGAGTTATACCTTGAGGATTGTGACAAGGAATCTTAAGGAGCATGGTCGACCTAACTTCTCTAACTATTCTAAAGATTAAAAATCTTATAGAGCTTGGTTGCTTTGATCATAGATTCATGAGTTGCTTGGTTAAGCTAAAGGAGCTTCATATAAGAAGATGTGATAAGCTAACATACTTGTGGCAAGATGGAAATGAAACACGAAATCTTACTTGCCTCCAAGAATTAGCCATCGGAAGGTGCCCTCAATTCATATCTTTTGTGGCAAGAGAAGGTGAGATTGAGCTACCTTGCAACCTTGAAAGGATGGAGTTGACAGATTGTGCTAGTCTCGAAAAGCTTCCAAGCAAGATTCCCAACCTCAACTCTTTCAAACATTTAAGCATTGATAAGTGTCCAAAACTCATGGGATTAACCATCCTTACAGATGACCCTGGAAGCAATAACATGATGTCTCAACTTGAATCTCTACAAATAAACCTATGTGGTTCTTTGACATCCTTTCCGTTTGCTAATGGTAGACTTCCTGCTTTGAAGATACTTGATATTTCTTGGTGCAAGGGAGTGAAGTCCCTTGAAGAGATCATTGTAGAATCACTCAAATATATGACTATTGAAGGTTGTGAGAATTTGAGAAGCTTTCCACAATGCCTTCACAGGCTCTTCCATCTCACTCAATTGGCAATAAGAGATTGTCCAACATTGGAGATGGAGTGCTTCCTCCCCTTCCCATGACCTTGTCATCTTTCACTCTCGATAATTGTCCAAAGGTAAAGTCTCTACCAATTCAGTGGTATCATCTTACATCCCTCCAGACATTGCAAATTTGGATTTGCCAAAATATTAAATGCTTGCCCAAAGGAGGTTTGCCTCCCAATTTGCTGGAGCTCAGAATTTCAGGGTGCGAGAATTTTAAGCAACCAATGAGAGATTGGGGCTTTACCCAAACTAATGTCCCTTGAGACTTTGTTAATTTCTGTAGCATCGGAGGTGAGGGAGAGAAGGTGTGGTTTCCTTCGAAGGATGAGGATGCGTGGAATCTTTTATTTCCTTCCTCTCTAACTTATCTTCTGATGACAAATATGAGGAATGTAGAAAGACTATCAAGTGGTCTTTCCAACCATCTCTTCTCACTCAAAAAGTTACCGATTGGAGATTGCCTACTTGCCAGGGGATGGCTTCCCTTCCTCCCTCCAAATGTTGGAGATTTTCGGATGCAAGATTTTGAAAGATCGATGCTCAAAAGTCACCGGTGACTATTGGCCCCACATCCAAGAAATCCCTCACGTCCGTACGGGGGATGTTCGAATTCAATGAATTTAAAGCGATCATACCCGAATCAAGAATGGAACTGTGGGACAGTTCTGCCAACCTTGGACCTTCTAGATCTCAAGTGATATTGAGCAGTTTTAAATTAAACTAAATACTCTTTTGAGACTCTTATGCTAAGAGAGGCAATCAATAGGTTGTTTCCTCTTCCTATCTTTTTATTTATGCTTGAAAGTAATCTTCAATAGTTCCAACGAATCAAACGAGGCCATGGCAAAGGGTTACACTATTGTGCTAGGCCTATCCAACAATTCGTGTTGGCCCAAACCCTATTAAGCCTAGCCAGGTCGGGTCCACTTTTTTTTTTTTTCTCCCTTCTTCTTCTCTAGATTCAGCCTAAGGCCTAATCCAATCATTGTTCTCTTGTGACCAATGGGTTGAACAGTCACCCTCAGGCCTAAAAAAAAATTGAAGCATTAATGAAAAATCCCAAATTTATCTCCATTTGATTTTCGTTAAATTTTACTATCAAATTAGTAAGTTCGATAGACGTATAATTTTATAGTTTCTTGTAGGATTAATATAATTTAACGGAGAGTAAATTTATCAAAAATATATTAATTTGGAATTTTCCATAGTTAAAAAATTAGTTTTGAGTAAAATACGCCACTGGTATACTAATTTGATGTTTTTCATGTTCAATATATTAGTTTGAGGAAATTTATTATTGGTGTACTAGTTTAAGATTTTTTTTAATATTAACCCAAAAATAAATAAAGAATTTCTTCTGTAAATTAGCCTCCTCCCCATCTCATTTTCACTATATTTCAATCCTCACCCTCCCATTTCACTTGCTAATGCTTTTTATTTTAAAATCGTTGGTCAATTTCGTTCCTTTCCTTTCACCTTACTAGCGATTTAATCGAGGTCTACATCTTGCAAGGGAGAATGACAACCAAAATAGTTTCTAATCATCTCAACTCAATGCGAATTCACCATATAATAGTCGCAGGACTTATTTAGTGAGTTTCGTGACGACAACGTTTACATATTGACTCCACCTTGGCAATAAGCTGAATTCGAGGACGACAAGAGACAACAAATCGACAATTGAAAGGAATTGCAAGGGCAAATGCCAAAAGCTAGCTCCCGCCAAGCCATCGAAGCCCTATCTTTGCAAACAAAACCCTCAAGCAATTGTGAAAACAATTTGGCAAAGAAGACCATTCGATGTCTAGGGGATATTATGGCTCGAGATCGACGCCAACGTGTCAGGAAGATTGTTTGTTTGGTACGTGGCCAGCAATTATCAGGTGAATCCTCAAGTATAACACCGCATTATCGAAAACTCTATTCAGGTACAATAAGGTAAGGAATCGGCAGGAGCTTGCATTTTATTGTCTTACTATGGAGCAATCTTTTTGCTTTATAGAGGATCCCCACTTCATGAGGTACATGCAAATGCCAAAAAATGGACAAAAAACACTGTCGTTTTATCTAATGTTTTTAAGAGTACAAGGTAGCTAATGATTTATAAAACACATAAGCTACTACATATGCAATAGAATAACTATCCTAAGCTACAGTCCATATACAAGGAAAGATAAAATGAGTAGGCTAACTTTGAAAACTCTTACTGCACTTGCCAAGAACACAAGGATTGTTTAATTGGTCTTGATCTTATTGAAAGCAATTTCGGAAATTGCTTGGCTGTAAACATATTTTTTTCCCAATATTACAAAACGTCCTTCTATGCTAAAGTATTATTAAACTGGGATAATACCATGAAAAATCCAAAATCAGTATATATGATGAATTTATTCCAAACTAATTTTTGACTATCAAAAAACCCTAAATAAATATATTAATGACATACTTTACTTTTGTAAAATTGGATTAATATCACGAAAAACCTCAAACTAATATATTTCGTGATTATCACGTGTCATTCAACTTAAGAAAGACAACATAATTTAACAAAAACTAATAAAAATAAATTTATTAGAAATATATTATTTTAGAGTTTTTAGTATTAAAAAATTAAATTATAGTAAATTTATCACACGTGTATCGGTATAAGGTTTCTTCTAGCATCAACCTTATCATATTTCCATCTTGTTTTTGCAATTTTTTTAATCAAACATCGCAATTATTTGTCTTTATTAATAATATTATTATTGTTTTTGTATTTTTCAGTCCTAGGTTCCACTTCATTCTCAAAACAAGCGAAGAATTGTCGTAATTAATGTTAAACAACACCCGTCCCGGCATTGAAAAAATTAGGGCACCAAAGATCGAGGCACTAAAACCCGTGGCCACAACAGCATCATCCCCCGCATTTCCATCGCGCCCGAGTCGAGACACCCTCCTCGTCTGGTGGTGTGGTGGTGGTGGTGGTGCGGAGTTCAAAAGCATCGCAGTTTCCCTCGACACGACCGAGCCTCCCGACGACATAAACCCAGAATCTCTCTCTCTAGTTTCTCTCTACCCCTCTCTCTCTCTCTCTCTCTCTCCCGCAACTATTTTTCATTTATATGATAAAATTGAAAAATTCGGGATTTAATTGACAAAAATGTAATAGATTTAGAATTTTTTGAATAATTTTCTCAATCGAGCTCCACATCTTGCAAAGGAGAATAATAACCACAATGGTTTCCGATCATCTCATCCCAATACGAATTCACCGTACAATAATCGCGGGACTTGTTTAGTGAGTTTCATGACAACAGCGTCTACATATTGGCTCCACCTTGGCAATAAAGCCGAATTCGATGACGACAAGAGACAACTCGACAATTGAAAGGAATTGCAAGGGCAAAGGGAGCAAGGTTGTTCCCACCAAGCCGTCAAAAGCCCCATCCTCGCAGAAAACCCCGAAGCAATTGTGAGGACGGTTTGGCGGAGGACAACGTTTGATGTCTAGAGGATGTTACGGCTCGAGATCAGTGACAACGTGTCGACAATGTTTTTTGCTTGGTATGTAGCCACCAATTAATACATTTTACCACCGGCTGCGGTGGCTGGTTGGATAAAGGCGCCTACCCATCCCGTCGAAAGTGAAGGTTCAAACTTGGGGAGGTCTTAGGTGTATGAAGTGTATTTCGGGGGTGGTGGGTCCTTCTTACGTGTCACCGAAGGGTGGTGTTTATGGCCATTGTCATTTGTCTATGCCCTTCAAGAACAAAAAAAAAAAAAATTAATACATGATGCAGGGATGTCCAAGTACAATAAGGTAAGGAATCAGCGGGAGCTTGCATTTTATTGTCTTGATATCGAGGAATCCTTTCGCTTTATAGAACATCCCCACTTCATGTGCTACATGCATGTGTCAAGGAGGGGACAGAAAGAACTGTATCGGTTTCCTAACATGTATTCGAAAGTACAATATGGCTAATAGTTTATGAAACACATTAGCAACTACATATGCAATAAATAACTATCCTAGGCTACGGTTCCTATACAAGGAAAGATAAAATGAGTTAGCTTACTTTTAAAACTCTTACTGCATTTGCCAAGAACACAACGATTGTTTAACTGGTCTTGATCTTCTCGAAAGCAATTTCCGAAAATCCCTTGGCTAATAGACAGATTTTTTCCTAATATTACAAAATGTCCTTTTATGCTAAAGTATTATTATATTGGGATAATACCACCTAAAATCCAAAATCAGTGCATGTACAATAAATTTACTTTAAATGAACTTTTTCATTATCAAAGACTATAATAAAAAATCCTCCATGACTAACGGATGATTAATACACTGCTAACCGTCGCGTGTTATTTAAGTCAATAATTTGACGCTAAAATTTAACGAAAAATAATAAATGAAAAATTTGTCACAATCATCCCAATTTAAAATTTAATTTAGAACAAATTTATCACGTGTATATTAATTTGAGATTTTTAGTGATATTAATCTTATTATATTTCCATCATTTCACTCAATTTTTGTCTGACATCGCACTAACTCAACTTTATTTTTATTATTATTATTAATATATATATATATATATATATATATATATATATTGTACTTTTCGGTCCTAGGTTCCACTTCATCCTCAGAACAAACGAAAAATTGTCGTAATCAACGTTAAACAACGCCCGTCCCGGCATTGGAAAAAATCTGGGCACCAAAGATCGAGGCACTAAAAGCCGCGGCCGGCCACAACAGCATCGTCCCCCGCGTCTCCGTCGCGACACCCTCCTCGTCCGGTGGCGGTGGTGGCGGCGGCGGTGGTGGTGCGGAGTTCAAAAGCGTCGCGGTTTCCCTCGACACGGCCGAGCCTCCCCCACAACGTAAACCCAGAATCTCTCTCTCTAGTTTCTCTCTCTCCCACTCTCTCTCTCTCTCTCTAGTTTCTCTCTCTCCCTCTCTCTCTAGCTCGCTCGCTCGCGATCGACGGCGCGTGCTCGCCGGCTTCCGTCTTCTTCTCCGGCGATCTCGGCATGTAAGGCTCTGAACCTCGATCGTCCGTCGAGACGCCGTCGATTTCCCTCCGCTTTCTGTCCTGTTAGGGTTTTTCAAGTCGTCGTCGTCGTCGTCGTTCATTTCCCGGTCATTTGCACCTCCTTTGTTCTTCTTTTTTTGAATTTTTTGTGAATTTTTCTCGGTCAAGATTGCTGTTTACCTCTGTCCGGACGTCGTTTTCCAGCAGCAGCGAGTTTCGACTGCACTGTTTTTTTTTTCCTCTTTCGTTTGTTTTTTTCCTTTTGACCTTGTCCGTCGTTTCTCGCGCGCGAGATCAGGTCTCCCTCTCTCTCTCTCTTTCTCTCTCTCGCTCGCTATCGGATGCCCTTTGCTCCGAATTTGCTTTCGCCGACGAGATGCTTTCGATTCGGAATCTGTTTCATCGTTCTGTTTTCGGGTTGTGCGGATCATTTTCTGCGCAGGGATGTGTCGGCCGCATTTCGTGAATCATTAACCAAATGGCTTGGCTTGGCCGTAGTATGGCTGATTCGGCTTTTTCGATATGGCTTGTTGGGGCTTTTGCTTGAGATTGCATACTTGGCTTTTGTTTTGTTTCTTTCGGTTTTTAAGTTCATTTTATGAATGAAATGGCGGGTGGTTCCGCCTCTCAATTTTGCGGCTAATGTTATCTGCATCTTAATGTAGGCGAATTTATTGACATTGGAAATTACCCGATACGTTTGTGAGAAGCTGATCTGTTGGCGTCCTGTTGACAACTTCGTTGTGCATTCGTATTCGTCACAATCCTCGCCGTTATTTTTTGGCCGTTATTTTTTGGCTACTCGGTTGACCAATAATTGGTCATTTGTTCTCTTCCCTTCTTTAAAGTCTCAATTTCGGCCTTTTTTTTTGCCTCAACTCATAACAGTTTTTCCATTAAGCATAATTGGATGCCGATATTCTTAACGCAGTTAACCTAAACAGTCATACTTGTTGAATAATGTCTGCTTGTACAAGAGTGTTGCGTGTTAGTTTGTTCTGTGCCACCAGTTGGATTCATTTTTGGCACAACTATAACGGTTTCTCTATTAAGCATGATTGGATTCCGATATTCTCAACGTATTTAACCTTAATGGTCGTACTTATTGAATAATGCGTGCTTGTACAAGAGTGTTGCATGTTAATTTGTTCGGTGCTGCTGGTCGGATTCATTTTTATGGAAGTTGCTGGAATTTATTTCAGGATGTATTAAAGGAATGACAGTGGCTGAAGATTTCCATGTAAACAACAGGTCTAAAATGGTTTCTCAGGCAACTCTAGAAAGTCGTCTCACAGGTGGAGAAGATGATAACAGTCTGCACAATCAAGTTGATGAGCTCCTCTGTCAGGAATTACCGGAAAGACAAGTGATATTGGAGTTTGAAGGCACCAGGCCTAAGCCTTATTTCAGTGAGCATAACGGGGGAGAAAATAGTGCATTAGGTGTGAGAGCTGCCGAAGATGATTTGAATTCTGATGTGGTAAGTGAGTTCCCTATGTTGCCTTCCTTCGAACGTGAGTGCTTTTGACATTGGTTTTGTATCTGGTGGGGTCTTACATATGTACTTTACTACAGGAGGCTGAAGAAAAGCAGAAAGAAATGACTTTAGAAGATATGTACAAAAATGATGGCACTTTATATGATGACGATGAGGATGACAGTGATTGGGAACCCATGAAAAGGCAAGTGGAACTGATGAGGTGGTTTTGCACCAACTGTACAATGGTGAACGTCGAAGATGTCTTTCTCTGCGATGTACGTATATTATTCATGCTTAAATCGTGACTCGTTGCTCATGAGAGAGAGACCCATAAATTCTCATAAGTTTCTTGATCTATCCAGATATGTGGGGAACATAGAGATTCGGGTATCTTGAGACATGGCTTTTATGCATCTCCATTCACGCAAGATATGGGTGCTCCTAGCGTTGAAGCAGAAGTACAGGAATCACGTGAAGGTGGTTACATATTCCGGTTGAAAGCAGTGTTTACCTTATGGCCGAAAATTTATTTATTCTCTTTGTGACACCAGATTTCATTTTCTTTGTGTAAAGTTCCAATGCTGGTTGTTTCTACCTTTCAGTAAATGAATATGTATTGCTGAGAATTGTTAAAAAGGTGATGATGTTGTAGCCGTCGGTTCATGAAAATTTCATTTCTTCATGGATTATATTGGTGGATAGGGGTTAAGGTTGGGTGCATATGGGAGAATGAAGTAATTTGTGGGGAGTCTCTTTGGATGGTGGAACTAAAATTCTAGGGACTAACTCAATGGATATTATCATATTAACTCCTTGAGATGTAGGGTGCAAATTGCAATTTCTCTTATCACTAGATGCACATTGTTTGCAGATTAAATGGGAGATGTTTTTTAGAACTTTTTCTGGAATTTTTCATGGTATCAACATCGCCTCGTCTTGTTTTGCTGGTACGCTATGTGTTGAAAGACCTTCCCTTACGAGAGTCATGTTTTCACGTAATTATTCTCTGTGTATGTAGATCATGCTAGAAGTTCTGTGCCAAGCAGTTCAACTGTTGTGGGTTTTGATGAGAAGATGCTGCTACACTCAGAGGTATGGTGCTATTCCATTTATTGAACTACTTCTTTTACAGATATCGACACAGCTGCAGGAGGTTGCCTACTGATGTCTCCTCTTGAGGAGTGGTTAATGCTTTTGTTAGTGTCTGAGTGTATATATGCAGTGAAGTTTTTGGGATGGTGGGTCCTCAAAGCCAACTGCTGTGCGTTTAGTCGTTTATGTTCTTTCTTGGAAGAGATGGAGGAAGCAATATCTTTTTGGGTGCACTGGGGGATAGGGGCATTAAGCAAGTCTACTAATCATATTTTAATGTGGCAACAAGATCTTGAAACACTAAGGGTAGTTCCTGAAATTACAATTTTCTGAAACAACGTTTGGCTTGTGTTTCTCAGTGTTATATCAGCTGCGCCAATTTCATTCTGATAAAGGCATAATCAAGATTTTTGATGCTATAAGTTTTCTAAGATTTGATCTCTCTTTCTTCTATCTCTTGATGATCATTGGTTCTGTTTTTATTCCATTGCTATGCTAGAGTAGGTGGAGATGAAGTCACATCCTCACCCTGAAAGGGCAGACCGTCTTCAAGCTATTGCTGCTAGCCTTGCTACTGCTGGTACTTCTTTTCTGTCTTGGGTGAATTACTAAATAAGTTGGTTTCTTTAACTACTATGAGGTTGTTTATTTATGTAATCCTTGATGATTGTCTTCTCTACTTGTGCCTTTGTCTCTGTTCTCTTGTTGTGGTTTCATTGGCACATGCACACGTTGCATGCAGGTTTATCATTTTCTGCAGCTAGCTGAGCATTTTCCAATTTTAAATTCTCAGGCATATTTCCTGGAAGATGCCATAAGCTTCCCGCGAGAGAAATTACAAAAGAAGAGCTGCAGATGGTATGCTAGACTATTCTGGAGTTGTGTAGTGACGTACTTCTTCTCACATTCACGTTTTGTGCATGCACATAGGCAGCAGAGATAGTATAAAATGAGTAACATGCATTATGATATTCCTGAAATCATTTATCCTTCTCAAGGTTGTTTTTTCTCATGATAGAGTAACAAAGATCTTGTGGGTTTTTGTAATTTTAACATTATTTTCATTGCTGCTACAATCTTGTTTTTGATATTCCAAACATTCAGGTCCATTCTTCAGAGCATATTGATGCTGTTGAAATGACAAGCCATATGTTTTCTAGGTAAGTCTCTCTCTCTCTCTCTCTCTCTCTCACAGTTAGTGCCTTAAAACATTTTTGTTAGCAGAAGGCATTTCACTAGGGAGACTCATTTTATTATTCATTTCTCACCACAAAGGTGCTATCTAACAAGAGATATCTAATTTTATTAGAACTATGTTCATTTTTTTGGTAAGAGAAATATTCATATGGCAGGAGAAAGAATCAAAAGTTCTGTAGGATAGCTTTTTCTTGTCCTCGCCACTAATTGTTTTAGAATTTTTATCCCCCTCTTCACTGTTTGAAATTTTGGAAGTAGACATGTTTCTGTAGTTTTAATTTTGAAGAGAGGAATTTTTATCATTCTGATGGAGTTTCAATTAGCCAGAGAACACGTGGGAAAGATTCATCACCCCCCTGCCTCTATTATTCTTGATGTTGAACATCTTTTGACTTAGTCTGTTGGAGCTTGTAATACTTGGTTGTTTATGAATGGCAGCTACTTTACTCCTGACACATACGCGAATGAACATTCAGCGTGTGCTGCTAGGATTGCAGCCGGTTTGTGTGCTGATCTTGCCTCAACAATTATTTCTGGACGTTCAAGAATGGTTTTGCTCTGGTATGTTTGTATATGTATTTGTCAGCCACTGCAATCAATTTCTATGAGAATTGTACTCATTGTCTCTATTCAAAATGCTTGTCATTTATGAGCCATTTAGGTTCGTCCTCCTGGTCATCATGCTGGTATCAAACATGCCATGGGGTTCTGCCTCCACAATAATGCAGCAGTTGCTGCACTAGCAGCACAAGGTGCAGGGCAAAGAAAGTGCTTATAGTTGACTGGGTAATGCATCATATGTCTTCGTACTTGATTTGCTGCCATCTCATGTGAGGACTTGCAAAGGTTTGGTGCTTGAGGGGCATACATGAGAGGCTTTTTTTCAAATGTTTCAGGATGTTCACCATGGAAATGGCACAAGAGATTTTTGATGGAAATAAATCGGTGAGCTTTACATAAGTTCATCCTTTTTTCTCATGTCAATTATCACCTTTTTGATGTGTTTTCCAGTTATTTTGCTGGAGGAAGTGATATGGGGTTGGCTGTCACTTCTGTAATCTGCATGGAGTTTTAAGTCACTTTGAGTTCTGAACATATTATGTCTTCTAACTTCAACATGAGTTGATGGAAGTCAGTTGGAGTTTTCATTAAAAATATGTTCCCAAATTTTGTGTGGACTGTCATTTATTGCTGGATAACTAGGATGATCAGAGTGATGATAAGTGAATCAACATATTTCTACTGTTATGGTGTGTTGAAATTGTTTAGGTGCTGATGATTTTGGCCGTTTGATAGGTCTTATACATATCACTACATCGACATGAAGGAGGAAACTTTTATCCGGTACAGGTGCTGCCCACGAGGTACCTGATTGCGTTACGTCTATCAATTTTTTCTGTCACTTGCTTAACACTTTTTTTTTTTTTTTTTTTTTTAAATCAATTATGTTGCTTCTCACTGGCATTGTAAATAGTTTAAATACTATGCTCTTTTTTTTCTAACAAATGGTCATGATAGTGAATTTTGTTTTATTAGGTCGGTACCATGGGTGCTGAAGGATACTGCGTGAATATTCCATGGAGCCGTCGAGGAGTCGGTGACAATGATTATGTTTTTGCATTTCATCATATAGTGCTTCCTATAGGTAAATTTCAGTTACGGTGAAGTTTTTGCCTTTTGACACGTATATAGCAGTCATGTACCTTTTCTACTAGTATTGGGTAAAACAGTCAGCATTGAGCTTTTTACAGTGATGACTGTTTTTGCTGAAGTAGGGCTCTTGAATTTATTTATTACCTTTGCTTATAGTGCATAGTGAAAGCATGTGAGAACATACAATACTTTTGAACTAAATTATTAGTTTTTTTTGCTTAATCAATCGAGAGAATTAACTATTTTTCAGATTAGGTGATCAAATGATTAAGAGAAACAACTTAATTAGCAATCCTCTCATATGATAAAGTGAGAGGCATGTCAAAAATAGATTAAATGGAATTCTTGTTCTTTTAAAGGAAAGGATTATCAAAATCAATTTCCTGTAATGGACGAGTATGCAACTTTTTTTTCCTGATGAGGAGAAGTGCATGAAACAATTGAACATGTAAAAAGCCACTCAGGTAAAGCAAATTTCAAACAGAATGTAGAGATAACAACTTTCTGTTGTATAGTCAGTAAATGATAGGGAAGACATCGAGTAACTCTTTGGCTGATTTTTACTAAAACAAATTTTGAAATATTTAGCAAAATACCATTACTTGGTCGACTTACCTAGTGTGAGAAATAGCCAGACACAACCAAACCAAAATATTAGTTGGGACATCATCTTTCTTGCACATCTCCCTCTGAATGGAGTGGAAAATGTGTATTATTTACCAGTTATGTATAACACAAGCTACAATTGTTTTATTTAAATGGTTGATATAATTTATTTAGCTTAATTGCTTATGTTGGGTACATATCGGTATATTTTCTATCTAGGTGTGGTTGTAAGTATTCATGACTAAGATGATGACATTAATTTTATTTCAATGTCATAAGCTAGGGATCTTGTAGTAGTTGGGTATATAATAGAATGGGGTGAATCTGGATAATGAATCGAAATTATGAAGATGCATGAATTTGCAGAGCATTATTTATGAAGCATTGCAAAAGATAATTTTGCTCGTTTCGTTTATTGTTTTATGAAGGAAATAGGACATCTTTTCTGAGCAAGATAGTGTTACTTTTAGAGAGAGGGAGGGAGAGAGAGCAGCTCTGTTCGTGAAGCCTATGAAAATAGAGGAACAGCTTTGAGACATTACCTTCATCTCAAATTCTCTCATCATTTCCACACTCTTCCATTAGGTGTCTCACCGGAGGTTTTTAGTTTTCATGAAGGAAAAGGATCTGCATCCAGGGAACTTTTTTCTACTATTTTGTATAGTGTCTTTGGGCCAGAAGATGAGAGGCAGCCAGTTTAGATCTTTGAGAAAGGCTTGCACTTAGTGTGGAGGAGAGTGGCTGAAGGTGTTGGCCCCAAAGAATCTTGATGCAATAAATGCACTGTGATGGACTTAAAATTTCGTGTGCAATAATATTGCTAACTCAGTCTTCAATGGAAATTTCTGTTTGTTGGTGTACATGCATTTGTTAAGATTTGTTGACCCTTACTTACGGTAGAAGTGACTGAACGTTTTAAATCTACTGTTTATGGAGTTAGATGAGATTCAATTGCACAACATACATTTGTACTTCTTATCGAGGAAGATTATGGGGCATCAATTACACACATTTCAAAAGCATTTATCCTGAGAATGCTCTGACTTTATAATATGCTGTTAGGTTGGGAGTAAATATGCCATGGTAGTGACCATTCACTTGTAAATGCTGAAAATGACCAGTTTGAGCAAACTTATTATCATGAAGCATATTCTTAATTTAATGCAATGGCTTCTAAATCTAGAATTCTTATTGAATAATCCTCTTGAAGGGAAGGAATAGATCACCGCGAATCCTTTTGCAGGCTGAGTCCTGTCTTGTTCACTGATTGTTTGATTGGTGGTTCTTGCAAAGCTCTATTCTATGGTTTTAACTTCTCAGTACGGCAATAAGTTTTGATTTCTTGTTAGTTTAGCAGTCAAATATTTGGCTTGAATTGTAAACATGTTCTTCATTATTGCAGCTTCCGCATTTGCTCTGATTTCACCATCATATCAGCTGGATTTGATGCTGCGAGGGGGTGATCCTAGGGGCTGTGATGTAAGTATTCATTCTGGTTAGATTTTAGTTAACACTCTAAAATAGGTAAAGAAGCCACATGGTTGCTCATACTAGCAGTATGGAAATATTTTTATTAGTTAATGCACCTTCAAAATGTTGTAACTTATATGAGAATGTTTTTTGCCTTCATTCTGTACTCTATTATTTTGATAATCCGGAACTCTTCAATTCTATGGATGATCACATTTTAGAAGTTAAGGCTGTCTTTTTGGAGGCCTTTGATCCTTTGGCTTTTTCTCCCACTTTTATTGGGTAAAAAGGATCAAATTTCTTGCTGTTTAGTGATTCATGTCACATAAATCAATGCTGTAGGTTACTCCAGCTGGCTACGCACAGATGACACACATGTTGAGTGCTCTTTCTGGTGGGAAGCTGCTTGTCACCTCTAGAGGGAGGGGGTACGTGTTCTATTTTGTTCCTTAAATATGATCTCTCCTTTTTGTATGGTTGATGTTCTGGTCTGGTAATCACAGTTATACTTTATAATGATTTGCAGTTACAATCTTAGCTCAATCTCCTCTTCTGCTGTGGCGGTTATTAAGGTGAATGTGTTTTCCATCAGCCCAATGTGTACTTGCAGTCGGTTTGTGTTGTGGCTTGCATTTATGAAGTTGTGCTTGGGTTTTACATTTGTATAATGTTAGTTGCTGCTGTATGCATAATCAGCTCATGGTTGCATTACTTCTAGTGTGTGATCTCCCCTCTAGCTTCAGGGATCTTATATTGATTACCATAACACATGTTGTTGTGTCCTTTTGATGTGAAATCTATATTAATCTGAGTTGTCTCTGTTGGAAAAAAAAGGTGTTACTGGGTGACTCACCTATATCTGAAATTGCGGATGTGGTGCCCTCGAAAGCTGGCTTTGTGCTGTGTTGGAAGTCCTGAAGATACAAATGAGCTACTGGCCTAGTCTTGAATCAATTTTCGGAACTGCAGTCACAATGGGGAATGTTTCTTGTTGATAACGAAGTAATGAGCATCTCTCTCTCTCTCTCTCTCTCTCTCTCTCTCTCTCTCTCTGAATACATACATCTGCTCATCCTTGCTTTGTTATTTTTTTCACAATTTGATAGCTTCTTGGTGAGATGGTCATGATTCCTAGAAAAACATTTAGTTAATAAGAGTGGGAGTATCTCATTTTTCAATTGATAGGTTACGGCTCAACTTAATTTTGTATTTCTACATTCCTCTGAAATAAGTGAGATCATGCTTTGGACTTTTGGCAATCTGCCAATCAGTACATGCAGGGAGAACCCAATAGGAATTATCAACCTTCATGTTGTATATAATTTAAACATTTTGGAAGTAAAGGCTTTGGACAACACTCTACTTTTGTCAAATTAAATGATTCGTTTCTCAGTGGAGATCATGCTCTGAACACTTACCATTGCATAAACTGCAGGAAAACAGATCAGAAAGAGGCGACAGGTGTTGGCGTAATATGGTGGAAATGGGGTCGGAAAAAGTGTGTTGTATCATCTCATAAACGGTCATCTTCATGTGAAAATGAAGCGGTGAATGTCTAGGCTCTAGTCTGTGTATTCTTCCTTTGTGCAACTTTGTATACCATCAGCTGGCAGTCCTCTTTTATCCGTGGAAGACTCTCATGGTGATTTTGACAGCCATTTTTACATTGTAAATCTGGAGTTAACCATCATTAGAGTAGAGCTCCTTCTGATCTACTATTAAGAGAGGAATGGTCAGCGGCCTTCATTTTATGTTTAAATGTTAAAATGTTGGTAATTGCAACTTTTTTGGGGAGCTTGCTTTTGCATTAAGCTCGGATTGGATCGAAGCATGCCGATTTTGTTGGGGCAGTCAGATGTATGTGATCATGTGTAATCAGTATATCAGGTCAGACAGTACTCTTTGAGCTTAGCGGGCACTGTTCTTCAGAGGTTAAAGTCCTCAAAGTCAGGGAAAATGTTTGTGGTTTCGCTTCTTTGAGTTCATTACTGTCTTTTTGGCCCTATGGGTTAGAAACTTTTTCCTGGTTGAGAAGATGATCTGGCTGCCAACTTCGATTCGTCTTTTTATTCGCTACTTTGTGGATGTGATTCTGTTTTGGGTTTCTACTGCTCTTCCAATCGGATTTGCTAATGTAGTCGATGGGTAAACACGTGCATGCACAGGAGGCGTGTGGCTAATGAAGAGTTTAAAGAATGTGGTTGAAGTCTACTCTCTAGTTTTTCCTCGTGCTCTGGGGATAAAAAGGTTTTGGCGCTTTTTGGGTATTCTGATCACCAGAAATTACATGCTATGGAGAAACTCTCGGGGACGCCCGACAGTCACCACAGTAAGGGTGGTGCAAAGCTTTTTTTACTTGAAAAGACTGAAATGTAAACCTGACGTTTCATCACGAGTTCATGGGGCTAGGTGGGTCGTAGATTTTGCAATTTTTGGCGTTTTCGGTCCTGGGGTCACTGCTGCGTCTGAGGGAAAAGGCCCAATAAGTGGCCTGAGGCCAGTTGGGCCGTCCCAGGCTCAGGCCCACC
>CM029469.1:7840691-8145564 GCA_017140325.1 Eucalyptus leucophloia subsp. euroa | reverse complement strand
GACTCTCGCAAACGAGCACGCGTTACTCAATTCTTGAAACATCTCCGAATAAACAAAGTTGACACATGCATGCACACATGAAACATCCTCAAAGCAGATAAACCAAAGGTTGAAAGTGAAGAACAGGATCTTGCTACTTTGAAATCTTCGTCCCATTCCCAGATTTCCATTATCCATTCTCACGTGCTCGTGAGAAAGGACTTTGAGTAAGGGATTTTCCTCTTTACTAGCCCAAATCTGCACGCCACTTTCGTTAATCAATCATTATGTTCAACGGGACCGGACCCAATCCATGGTGGGAAAATCAATCATACCCGTTCGATATCTCGTGAAGGGTAAATCACGTTCACCGACTGTTGTATATGTCTGAACTTGTGAAAACTTGGCGGTGCTACCGAGAGAAAAAGGAGAATGCAAAGTTGACCCACCAACAAGGACATGGCGGCAAGAATTCACCCCATGGGGCCTAACTTGTCTGATGACACCTCACAACAAATCGTGACAAGAGACCAGAAGTGGGGAACAACCAGAATCGTGCCCACTGAAACGGGAACAACGTGTGGCCATGCCTATTTTGTCTTTTGCTTCTCTTTCTCTTTGGTTTGATTGAGCGTTAAGGCGATTCTCCTTTCTGCTTCATTATTAGCTCATCTTGTTAAGCATGTTTGGGATATAGAATGCCATGTTTCATGTGATGACTCTGACGTTGCGAAACAAACAAACGGTCCGATGTTAGGGTCCACTGGTTTTGCAGACATAAAAAAGTAAAGGGCTGGACAACTATTCCCTCTATCTCTGGCATGTGGCGGGAATGCAACGATGGAACCTTTGATAAGACAAAAAAAGTAAACCAAACGATGTCTTGATAATTGTCTCTCCTTGTGTCGATTATGTAGACGTGTGATTAACACTCAAGTAGTGCACATTAAAATTGACATTTAGAGCGGAATTTACCCTAATCTTTTCGAAATCTGGAAAGGTTGCTGACTAATTGCAAGAAAAGAATGTAGAGGACTTGTGAGACTATATAGGAGCAGATCTCTCTAGAGGTAAACTCATTTAGTGTGGTGTTTTAAAGAAGTGATTCGGACAATGATGAAGGGAAGTAAATTCAAGAGGTTATCTGTCCGATCACTATAACTTATCATCACCAGTGAGTACATCATCCATCCGCATGACAAAGTTATGGAGGGATCATTAAATCTTGGTCAGATGGTTATGTGGTTTTGGCATTGGAACAGATGAGAGAGACGGTGCTGCCAAAGATTTAATACCTCTCGATTCCCCTATAACGCTCTAGTGCACTCAAGTTTCAAGCAATCGACAAGGGTCTTATAAGTTCAATGCTCATTGACTATGAAGAATTGAGAGATGTGACTTTCTTTTAATTTGGACACGGAAGATCCTCTAGATGGAGAAGGAGGATTTTCTGCAGTTCCCTACTGATTTTCTGCTAGTTTAAGAAAAGGGGGTGCCTTTTGTTTCCTGAGGTAGTAACAGAGTCGTTGTCGTCCTTTATAGCACAATTGATGACAATTTTTGGTCTCGAGTGGTGGTAGGGATATCAGGATTGGTTTACACAACCTAGTGTGATAATTGCAAGTGGATGTTTACGCAAGTGGATTCATTGCGTTACTTTGTTGAGCCAAGTTGTAAGCTTTTGTATATCTAGCATTATTCTTTGGAAGCGTTTTGTATTTTTGCGGTTGCCTATCATAGTACCGGGGCAATTCTTTGGCTTGCCCTTCTTGTTTTTACATATCTGTAACTTGTCGGAATTAGGTCAAGGGGGGATTTCTATCGATGAAAATCCTTGACTTACCATGGAGAAAGTTCTGCGTATATCAAAGAACGTAGTTATAATTAAGACATGAACCTGCTTTCTGAGGAGACAGACGCCCTACAAATTAGAGGGAGACAGGAAATCAGAAGTAGACTTACAATTTTGACAAGTCCCTCCAGAATGCGCAATCTGCAGAACCTAAAACTCGCAGTTGAAGTTATCTTTTTCCAACTTTTACACTACTGGCTAGGGGAAAAAACAAAAAGCTTGGCCGTATTTATTTGTCAATGCCAGGACAGAAGAATTTAAATGTGAGAGAGCTAAATAAGGCAGGGAAAGAGGTCTTCTTCTTTGCATTATTTAAAAAAGCTAGTCTTTTCATATATTCTCCCTGTAGTTTGTAGGGCTCAGTTCCACACCTGGACTCTTGCATTTAAGACTGCCCTATTTTATTAATGACAGATTGCAGAGCAGTAAATAATGGTTGTATCTTCACTTGTGAAGCCCCATGAACTCCAGTGAACAACCCATGTCCTTTCATATTCAAGAAGCCCTCTTTTTGTTTTTGCGTTTTGATGCTTCTTAAAGAGAGAGAGAGAGAGAGAGAGAGAGAGAGATGAAAATTCTTTGGCTGCTTCTCTAGCTGTCGTCTTCTGATTCAAGTGAGAGAAAATTTAAGGGGTATTTAGATTGCAAGGTGGGCGTTGGATTTGTCCCTGCAGAGCCATTAGACCAAATGTGGTTCCATGTAGCTTTCAAGATTACATGAGATGGGTATGTTTGCTCCTTTTGTATAGGAAAAAATCTTTCTTGAGTCAGAGAAAAATAGTATAAGCCCAGTGTTATGTTCTCAGGTTCCTAAATGCAAACACAAAGCCAAGAAGTCTCCTATTTAAGAACCCTAGCTCTCTCCCTTATTTACTTGCTTCTATCAATAGCTTCAACTTGTTTTCACTTGCCTTTAGTTAATGAAGGAGGACCTTTTTGAGTCAGAGATGCAGTAGCCTGTTGAGAGCAGCTCGTTTCTCCCAGGTGGCTAAATGCTTACACAGCGAAAAGGCCAAGGCTTTCTATTTAAGAACCCTAGCTAGTTCTGTTATATTCCACTTGATTCTGATTTAGGTCTCTCTTTCTTATTTCTTCTCTTCAGGCAATGGAGTCTTCGTCCCAAGCTTTTGAAGGTTCAGAGGAATGTCTGAGCAGTGAATCTGGTTGGACAATGTATATTGGGTCTCCAATGCAAGAAGAAGATGAAGGTGCAGGTGATGAACAAAGTACTCATAACGATGCTGATGATGCAGAAGATGGAGGTGATAAAGTTGGTCGTGATGGTGAAGCTGAGAGTGATGATTCAATGGCCTCTGATGCATCTTCACGTCCTAGTTATAGAGGACACGTTGCCTCAAAAAATGTTAAGTCATGTGCTGCTAAAAAGGGTCAGTCCAGGAATGCTTACAAGGAGGAAGAAGAAAAAGATGATGATGCTGATGATCCCAAGCAAAGAGCATATGGCACTAATCCTTCTCCGAGTAAAGGCAAGGTGAGCAAGAGCTTGAGGATGAAGAAAAAGAAGTAAATATATGTTTTTTTGGCTCCTCCACTAGAAATTATCATAGTTTTTTGGGGCTGGAAAAAAATGTTTCTTTCTCACTGATATGAGATAGGGATGTTTAGCTAATTGTCAATGTGATATGCCTTTTTGCTTTTTTTTGAATCATAAGTACTGTAAGAGCTCAATCCAAAGTTATATGATGATGTTGTTGAAGGTACGGAAGATTGCAAATACTAGGGAAAGAGCTTCTGTAATGTCAATTTATGCACACGCATTGCGCGCACTCACTTGCATTTATATATATTTGACGAAAGAGACAAGGTCTGGATTATCAATGTAAGTGTTTGCAGCTGTATTCACATGGTATCGAATAATTATATACATGTCGGGCAAGAGAAGCTATCATTGTTACTTCAGCTGATAGATTAAGTCAATCAGTGGTTCAATTAGAAACACGAGATCTACGCTAAGAGATGACCTGTCATGGGTTCTTAGGATATAGGAACGATTGGCTCTTACGGTTGCGTGTGAAACTGCTTGATAAGGGTTCATGTCGGACCCCAATTTGGTCGAAACAGATGCATGATGAGTTTACTGTACTGTCATAGAGCAGCTCACAATTTATACCTTGTCCTCAATCGTGAGTGCATGTCCAGTGTGGAGCCAAAGTTCCAGGACTGGAGGGGCCAGAGGTTGTCATGGAGCGGAAACACATCAGACAATCCGCCGAAGCAAAAGCCATACATGAAACTTTGAGAATCAATTCACGCTTCTCGAATATCATTCTTCTTTCTTAGCAATAACTGAGCAATGTAACCGCAGCAACCCATCAATGAATCAGTTCGACTTCGCATGAGATCTCTGAGTTGGTAAGTTCAGCTCAAGGGACCAAATAGTTAATCAATGCGCGAGGACCATCGAGCCAAGAAATCATGTGCGATAAAGAACAGGGCTAGTGCGAGAGTAGTTCTCACATGAATAGGACGGACGGGGTCGACAAACCAGCATCCTTTGTTGCTTTTTGTCTGCGGGACATGATCTGGTGCACGTGAGGTGGGGTGAGGGGAATATCAGTAAAATAGACACCAAAGAACAAACAAAAAAAAAAAAAAAAACGAAAGATGAAGACATTTCTTCTGAAAAAGGTCACTACCAATGTGCCAACTTGCAATATTGTTGTCTCTCTTTATAATGTACCATTAAGAAATACGTAGGTTTCGTAGCTTTCGGCCATTTAACTGTTCGCCCTTTTAGCTTGATGAGAAGTTCACGGACTACGCTTCATTTCTTGATGCTGGCGTTGAACGAGCCACTAGATTCATTGAGTAATAAATAATGTCATCGATGGCAAAGGAAAAACTCCGAAATGATCTCACACAGTTTGAAGCCCTTCTTTTGTATCGGGAGCATAAATATCAATAGCGTAAGTTCACAGTTTGAGACAGATTAGAATTTGCATAATTACGCGACCCTATTTGGGTTTCGCAATTTTGTACCGCGTGTATATTTATAGATGTTAGTTAATAGTTAACGGGTGGTCATGCATAAGAAAAATTAGGGTTTTTTAGTGTTTCTCTTACTATATGATCGGAGCCATGAATGCCTTTGACTATTTTCTCTCTTCCTCTCTTTTGAAGACCCTAAAGTGTTTTCCATGTCGGCAGGTAACTTGGATGGTGTTCATGGATCTCGTGGTTTGAATACGGTCATTCCTTGCTAGCTGCTTTCTTATCTTGTGAGGGCTTGATTGGCCCACCTGCATGCACTAATAATCCGCGACTAATTAGAATTAAAAAAAAGTATTACTAGTGGAGATTTAAGAATAGTAAAGCACAGAAAACAAGTAAGAGTATGCTTACAGATGTTAGTTAATAGTAAATAGGTGATCATGCATAAGAAAAATTAGGGTTTTGTTAGTGTTTCTCTTACTCTATGAATAGGGCCATCAATGCCTCTAGCTATTTTCTCTCTTCCTCTCTCTCTCTCTTGAAGATCCTAAAGTATTTTCGATGTCGGTTAGTCCCTTGGAATGGTGCTCATGGATCTCGTGGTTTGAACTTAATTATTTCTTGCTGATTGTTTTTTATCTTGTGAGGGCTTGATTGGCCTCTGGCATGCACTTAAAAAAGCGTAACTAGTGGAGATTAATGGCAAAGGAAAATGACACAAATGGTCATTCTACTTTGGTCTAACGTGTAATGTTTTTCCCTGAACTTTTACTTCATTCAATGTGATTCATAAACTTTAGTCCAATGTATAATGTCGTCCATAAACTTTTAATTTATTCGATATAACTTCTAAACTTTGATCCAATATTCAACTTATTTTATGAACTTTTAAACATTTTCATATAGTTTATGGATTATATTGAACATTTATTAATAGTTCAAGGACTATATTAGACAAAAAAAAAAAAAAAAAAAAACTTATGGATAACATTGTACATTGGACTAAGTTTAGAAACCACATTATACAAATTAGAAATTTAAGAACGACATTACGCATTGAATTAAAGTTCATCAATTATTTGTGCTATTATTCCAATAAAAAAATTAAGATGATTTATCTCAGCTGAATTGAAAGCATCGTGTTATCCTGCATTGTCCTGGCCAATCAAATTTGTGTGGAATGTGGATTGCAAACCTCACTTTCGTAGTCCCCCAATTCATTTTCCTTCAATCAGATTCAATTGGTACAAAGCTCTTCCATAAATGCAGCATAGACCAATCTGTTTGAAATTGAGAGGGGTGGTACCATAACATGGAGGTGAGCACTGAGATCGAATCATGATTCATGTCCTAATAGCGGTACCTTAATAGGTCCGCCTAGGTTCAAAATATAAATAAATGAGTGTCTGTCAGTATTTCCCTTATCTGTCCCAATTTAACTTTTACTAAAAGGATCGTGCTTTGCGTCCAATCTTTTGATTGGTGGGTTTACACATATCAAGATGTATCGGCCGCATTTGATTTGGTTAAGTTTGCACTAGAACAATGTTCATAACCTGAAACCCTTCGATGAAGGCGTTGTTGGAAGAAAATTCCTTGACCAAACAAAGAGGAAAATAGAGCTGTCTTTTGAATAGTGCTGGTCTAGGTTTTACGCGAAATGTCATTCGGCTCGCCCGTTGACCATGTCTAGTGAATGCAATATGAACATGGTATTGTTCCAATTGCGGTAGACCTACTTTGGACCAAAAGACGGTGGAAGCTGTGAAAGCTGTCCTGTATTCACAACATCTCAAGAGGGAGGGAGGCAACCGATGTTGATGGGCTTGGCCGGCCCATGAAGAGCACAGACCTCTAATACCTTTCAGGTTGATTTAGGCAAGTGCTTGGCCCACCAGGCCCAAACATCACCCGGAAATTCAATTTAGCAGCGTTGGGGAGAGGTGGAAAAATCGTGCTTAAATTTTCCTTAAGAGAGAAATACGAATGAAAAGTGTTCACAAGGAGAAATTTCTTTGCATATCTATGGATCGGATTGGGATCTCAATGCACGATCGAACTTAGACGTGATTCTTTTACAAGATGCTATAGGCCAATCCTAAACCATCGAGGCTAACTAAATCTCGAAAGATTTGACCTGTCCCAGTGCGGCCTAGCGCGGCCTGCCTGATTTAGAATTTACCCTATAGAGGAAGAAATGCAATGCATTGTGTTCAACTGCTTTCTTTATTGTCATGTTTTTGTCTGTGAGGTGATTTTACCACACTAACCAGACTTCAAGAAATGCATTATAATAAAAAGTGACAGGTTCTTATCTAATGGTTTGAAATGGCTTGAAATGGCTCGAAAGATTACATTAACATATATTTATTGATAAACGAAATCCATTGCGTATATATGTTCCCACCTATCTCTTTGAATCTTCATAGAATTAGAGAAGTTCATGAGAATCTACAAGCCAAAATGGCCAAAATCGCAATGGCATAAATGGCCCAAGCGCCGCACCTAAGCCAAAAATGAAATGGAATTGTCATGGCGATGAAAAAGGCAGTCGCCACAAAGAATATGCTAATGTGCTGAAGAGCAAGGGATATCGTCAGGTACTTGGCATTGCTACTGATGTATTTGCTTACAAAGAGCAAAGTAAAGGCTAATATGACCGCTGCTGAGTATAAACAATACATTGGAGGAAAGTGATGTCCCTCCTGGATCGATGCCACGGCTAGTTCCGAGGCCGATGCCCAGCAAAATGAGACGAAGATCTTCTCCCAGGCCAGGGCATGCTTCACGTCCAGCACAGTATGCAGAGTATCGTCTGCCCTCCTACCATCTCGAGGTCTAGAGAGGACAGCACCGGCAGTTGCGACTGCGGCGGCTGTGGTCGGGAGGATGTTATTGCTGAGAGATTGGGAAAAGTGGGATGGGTGAGGTTGCATGTTGTGTTGAGCAAGGTGAGGAAATTGGATGTCCAACTTCCCCATCTCATGTTATGATGATGCTCTGTCGTCAGGGTAGCTCCTAAGCCACAGACCTACTGCCCGGACGCATATTTATATCACATCTAGGGAGAAATTTCCTCATCGACCGTCAGGAATTGACTTGAAGACTATCATCAAACACCTTATCAGCTTTAGCATCTGAGTCGGTTGATTAAGAAGACTACGGAGACCTTATCTCTTGCGCCTGCCCAAACGGAAGTGCTTCATAGTTTCGTGGAAAGCTCCCTTTAAAATCTTTGGGGTCGGCTCACTGATTGCGCATTCCTTCATCATACCATATTCACACACACGAGGGGGAATGCAGCTGGTAGGAGGGGTGGGACCGGTCGTGTAGGACAACGCAGAAATTCATTATAGTTAGAAAGTCAAATTCTAGAAGTTAGATGTATAGGTGAAAAGAGATTGCTTGCATATAATAACATATAAATCTAACAGACAAAAGAATATGAAATACTTTAACACCTCCTCTCATGCGAAAGTCAGATTAGGAACAGAAGCACAGAATTCGACAAAAGTGTTGGGGGGGGGGGGCAAACATGGAGAAGAACCCGACTCTAATATCACATTAGAAGGTCCAAACCAAATGCTGAAATGTGTAGGTAGAGGAAGACCGTGTGCATAGAAAGTTATATCTAGCCCACCAAACACAGCTATAGAAATTTTGGATGGATTTAAGATTCAAATGGCGAGTAACCCAAACTCTTAATAACTTGTACAAGCAATCTATCTTGTCCAAGGATGCATGCCACCTCTATTTAGCGAAGAACAAGGGGCATAAAGCATTACAGAAATAGCAGCAGAAAATTATACAGCCCCTGAAGCCTTAGGGGGACTACATTCAAACAAAACTATCAAAACCTGCAGTGACTCGCCACAGATCATCTGATGTGCAAACCATAACGAAATAGAAGGTCCAAACATGGAGAAGAACCCGACTCTAATATCACATTAGAAGGTCCAAACCAAATGCTGAAATGTGTAGGTAGAGGAAGACCGTGTGCATAGAAAGTTATATCTAGCCCACCAAACACAGCTATAGAAATTTTGGATGGATTTAAGATTCAAATGGCGAGTAACCCAAACTCTTAATAACTTGTACAAGCAATCTATCTTGTCCAAGGATGCATGCCACCTCTATTTAGCGAAGAACAAGGGGCATAAAGCATTACAGAAATAGCAGCAGAAAATTATACAGCCCCTGAAGCCTTAGGGGGACTACATTCAAACAAAACTATCAAAACCTGCAGTGACTCGCCACAGATCATCTGATGTGCAAACCATAACGAAGCAAACAGGTCAAAGTGGTTCCTATAAAGACATGCTAACATGAATTATACAAACTTACAACTTCATAAGCCATTGCCCTTCAAGACCACCAGCCGAAAAAAGCAGTGGCGAAGACTCAGAGACAACATAGACTACGCAGAGTTGTCTGAAGAAAACCTACCATTACATCAAGTTTTATTCTCCCAACAGTTAACGATTCAGGTTCTTGAGGTATAAAACGCCCTTTTGCCCTTACCAAAAAATGTTGAACTTCTAAAGAACTCAATCATCCTCACTACAAGTACAAGATAAGAGGGTCTCTGAGATGCCACTATCTACATTTTTACACAACTTAATACTCAGTCCAGACTTCTACAAAACAATGTCGGCCCAACTCATGAGTAGAGGCCAATACATGCTCCCCAGGTCCTTCCCTGCTCATGATACTGCACCATCAGCAGGTAATTCATGACGACACACAGGACATGTATTCTTCACGCGCAGCCACGTCAAAATACAATCAGTGTGGTATTCGTGGCTGCAAGGCAGCTGCGTTGCAATGTCCCCAGCCGAAAATTCATCCTTGCAGACCGGACAAAGCCCATCCTTTCCATCCACATCCTCTTGAGTCAAAGCCAACTTCGGTAGATTCCGGATCACTGCTTCAGAAGCCGGGGACCCTCCCACCAAAGAACTCTTATTCTCAGTAAACTGACCAAACATGGTCCTGTATTCTGCAGAATATAAGTAATCATCATCATCAAAGTAAGTTTCCAGCTCATGATTCAATCCTGCCGTTGCCACTAAATTATCTGAATTCAACAAAACCTCCCATTCCAAGTTCCCAAAATCTCCAACCACTTCGACACTCGTCTTCTTTGCCTTCATCTGCAATGATAGGCATAGAAGATACAGAAATGGATCCATCGTCATTGAGAGGATCAACAAATAAGCTCAACACCTCTCTATCATCGACGCAACTCTCGACTTCCTCCCACTCCAAATCAAGATCCTCGACTTCCACCGGAAGGGAATCACCCCAACACAAAGGAACGCCACAGAAATAGTCATCCTCATCAATCACGTGATCCAAACTCAATTCATCCTCTTAAACTCCACAAACCCCAATGCATCCGCCAACTCCAAATCGGAATCGAACTCGACATCGCGAACACCGCTCCAGCACTGCTCCATTTCGCAAACCGTCAACCCGGCTTCGCAGGAATCGAACCCGGAAGCCCCGGTCTCCATAAAAAAACTCATCTTCACAACAATCCTCGTCCACAAATCCAGCATCCTCGATCCCACCCGCGCCAAGCCCTAACCCAATCCGCAAATCTACATCTACATTATCCATACAAACGTCGTCATTCGCATCGATCACCCCAAAATCCAGCCCGTTTACCTCCTCCGACGCCGAATCCGCCCCGCCCGCGAGCTGCGGATCCTCGACGAACAGATCCACGACGTCACCGCCCTCGCCGCCGAGCTTCCGGACCCGATCGCCGGAGTCGGGATCGGAAGCGAAGTCGACGTCCAGGGGATCCTCGATCCGATCCTCGGCGGCGGCGGCCGGATCGCGGACGAGCAGCGTCAGGTCGTCGTCGGAATCGTAGAGATCGAGCGCGCGGCGGGCGCGGCGGCGCCGATGGCAGGGGAGGGGCCGGGCCCGAGGGAGAGCTAGCGGTGGAGGCCGCTCCCGCGGCAGCGGTGGCGGCGACGGCCAGAGGAGGTTCCTTGAATGAACGCTTTTTTTTTTGGTCGGACCTTGAATGAACGCTTGAAACACATGTTTTTCATACAAACTATGTTTTGAGTGCGGTAAATTGTCTGTTCCTTTTTTGAACGCTTGAAACTCATGTCTACAAAGTTTTGAGTGTGGTAAATTGTCCGTTTCGAAGTCAAAAAATTTTCATGCTTAAAGTTGTTAGACTCTTTTGAAAAGAAAATTTTTATAATGATTTTATATATTTAACTCACTAATTTTATGTGAAAATTTGTCAAGATAAACAATTCAATAGAGTGACATTAAATGTTTGAGCATACTAAATGAGACGAGTCAAGATAATGAAAGGCAAACCCTATTCTATATACAGTCTCTTACTTATACACCTGTAAGATGAGTATAGGAAAGTTCATATCCACAAAATAAAAAGTTCTCTTGCAAAAATTACGACAACTGAAATGATTAAGGGCAATTCATTTCTCTATCTCAAATACTACAGGTGATCAATTGCTTAATTTTTTCGAGTCCCATACACTTGTTAAAATTCTTTTCAAATTACCTCTGTCAAGAATGGGCAAATGGGAGGTAAGACAGCATTATGAGGTGAGGAAAATGTAAAGAAATCTTCAAGTCGTGCTATTACATTGAATTCATATGATAATTTAAGTGCTTTAAAATGATGAAAATTATTTCTTTTTTTATTATACATATTTATATCATTTACATAGCCCATTTGAGCCTGCAATTTCATTTCTTCAAACCTAGTTAGTGATCATTCCCCACACCGAGGTAAAGCAAAAAAGCAATTATTTAAACAGTATGGTCTGGAGTGCTGATAGAAGATGAAAACCTCCCAAAGGTCCAAATGTTAAAAGCACCATATGATCATTCAAAATAAAATCAACGACCATGAAAAAGCAGTGTGCTTAGTAAAAGCAAGACCAATGCCCATAAAAAAAGAAGTGAAGAAAAAATGAATGAAAACTAGGGGCATGAAAAAGCGGTGTGCTTGGTAAAAATAAGGCTGATAAGAGAGTCAAGATAGATGATTATCGGTTGTAAAATGTTGTATCCCTAATAGAGCAGTATTCAAAGAACACGAACACCGAATTTTTATAGTTAGTGAAGCACATTGGCAAGACAATAACCGATGAAGAAGATCGGCAACAATGCCAAGATGATCATCAACTCTCATCATTTATACACATTTTGAGCCTAATGATCATTTCGTTTCTCAATCCATGAACCCAGCTTATGTTACGCCCCTTACAAAGTATCTTCAGATTATGACACTTGAATTAACATAGGGATTCATGTATTTATAAGCATCACTTGAAGAAGTGCGAATAAGATTATTACTTTCTCATTTTACAGGGTTCTTGACTTGTAAACTCGGAAATGATTATTGAATTGTTCTTTCAATAGCCTTGACTCAAAGAGTCATCTTTGTTAAGCCATTAACCAAGCCCACATTACGGCCCTATTAAAGACCTCTCAGATTGGTAAGGTCATACTACATGCGAGAATACTCGGACCCTTGTTGGTATGATGATAGTAAGATGAAGCGATTCTCCCAAAATAACCATTCTAAATGAAAGTGAGTGAAAAGTCTCTCATTTAGTATTTTTAAGAAATCCATGCCATTATCTTGAACAACAATTCTTTCTTGTGGAAATTTGGGGTGATGCAAATATGGTAAAGTCATCATACATAAACCTTGATTGAATTGATGAAAACCTCACTGAATTTTGAAATGTGCATTTTAAAGTAGCTCAAATTGTCTACCTCTTTGTTAAATAAATATCAGTTTTTGCTTTAATCATGTCTGGCAGATAATATTTCCTTAAAGATCGAGTAATACTTGACGTTCAAGTTGCTCCTTAAAGCCTTGAGATTCGGCGTGCTTTCGTAACTCGAAGCCATTTTCACCGACCTAGTGTGCTTTCGTAGCCCGAGTTATCATTTCCATCAACTCAAAGCATGCTTTTATAGCCCGATGTCCCCCTTTATATCAACATAGCGTATTTTCGTAGCCTAAAGTCCCTTTCATTGAAACAGCGTGCTTTCGTAGCCCAATGGCTCTTTTTGTTGACCCAGCATGCTTCCATAATCCATAGTTCTTTGACTTGGTTATGCTTCCATAGTTTATAGTCCTTTTTATTGATTTGGCGTGCTTCCATAACTCGATGTCTCTTTTAATGGACCCGACGTGCTTCTGTAGCTTGGAGTTCTTGACCTTGCGTGTTTTCGTAGCCTAGAGTCCCTTTTTTATTGACTTGGTGTGCTTCTGTAACTCGATGTCTCTTTTAATAAACCTAGCGTGCTTCCGTAGCCTGGAGTTCTCGACCTAGCGTGCTTTCGTAGCTAATAGTCCCTTTTATTGAATGACGTGCTTCCGTAGCTCGAATTTCCTTTATATTGATTTGGCGTGCTTTTGTAGCCTAGAGTCCTTTTATCGACCAGCGTGCTTCCGTGGCCCGGAGTTCCTTTATATTGACCTGGCATACTTCCGTAGTCTTATAGACCCGGCGTGCTTCCGTAGCCTAGAATTCTCAACCTAATGTGCTTTCGTAGCCCATGATCCCTTTTATTGAACCGACGTGCTTCTATAGCTCGAATTTCCTTTATATTGATTTGGTGTGCTTTTGTAGTCGAGTCCTTTTTATCGATCCGTGCTTCCGTGGCGGGAGTTCCTTTATATTGACTTGGCATGCTTCCATAGCCTAGAGTCTTTTTTTTATCGACTCAACGTACTTTCATAGCTTGATGTCTCTCTTAATTGACACGGTGTGCTCCCATAGCCTAAAGTTCGACCATCTACTTTCGAGTCTTAATCCTTTTTATTGACTCGGCGTGCTTTTATAACCCGAGTTTCTTTTCAAAAATTGAGAGTTTGTGAATTTCACCAAAATCTTTCAATCCGTTGTTGACATCTCACAAAATATATTCATTTAAATATTTCACTTTAGATGTGAATGTTTTTTGATCGTTTTCGTTATACCTTAGTCTAGATCTAGGTATTTCGAGTTCCAAAATCTTGACATCTTAGTCTAGATTTGGATGTCTTAATTATTTTCATCTAAACATTTCACTCTGGATGTGAATGTTTTTCGATCTTTCTCATTATACCTTAGTCTGGATCTAGGTATCTCAAGTTCCAAAATCTTGATATTTCATTTTGGATTTGGATCTATTAATTATTTTCATCTAAACATTTTACTCTAGATGTGAATATTTTTCGATTTTTCTCATTATACCTTAGTCTAAATATAGGTATTTCGAGTTTCCAAATTCTTGACATCTCAATCTTGATTTGGATGTCTTAATTATTTTTATCTAAACATTTCACTTTAGATGTGAATGTTTTCGATATTTTTCATTATACCTTTGTCTGGATTTAGGTATTTCGAGTTTCAAAATCTTGACATCTCGGTTGATTTGGATATCTTAATTATTTTCATCTAAACATTTCACTCTGGATGTGAATGTTTTTCGATCTTAATTTTCATCAAAATCATTCAATGCATGTGCATTATCAAAATTTAGGTTTCAATTTATTTTTGAAAGCAACATTTACTGAAGCTCACCTTCAAAAATGGGGCAAATTGGAGGGGCAGATGTTAACACCTAAATTTTGGCGGTTCGTTTAGTTGTTTATTGTATAAAGATTATGGATTAATTTTTACCCCTAAGCAAAAATTTAATTAATTAATTACATATAATTTTAGGTGCATTTATTTGTTATTATTGCATTTGAATTGGGTTGGTGACAAATGAGTTTGAATTGATAGTTCTAAATTTTAATTTGGCAAGTCGAACTAAATCCGCTAAGAGAACAAATTGGTCCAAGTTCGTATCCTTAAGGAGATATTACAAACTCATCTTTGTGATATTTCAAATTTAAGAAAAAGTCATATTACAATTTTGAAAATCAATGGAGAATATTCATTTTTTGCAAAGAAATTTCATAAGAGATGTGGAAAATGAAAAGAAATATTGCGTTTGGGAAAATTTTTTTATGGATGTTGATTTGAAGAGGAAAATAAAACCATAATCCTTGGCCTATAAAAGGGTTTTTTATCACGTCGAAAGGGGGCTTGGAAAAATTCAACAGAGAGAAGCTCTTTCGTGGAGGCTTTTCTTCGTTCCTTGGGAGGTAAAAAAGAAACAAAAACAAAAGAAGAAGAAAAGAAGGCTTTTGAGAAAAAAAAAAAGAAAAAACAAAAGGGGCACTGTTCTTCTTCTTCGTGCAGCCGGCCACCGCACCCCTCCGCCGTCGCCGCTGCGCCGCCCGCGTCCGGTTGCCGGCTCCGAACGCTCCGCCACCGCTCGTTTCCCCCGCGACACCACCGCTGTCCCGATCTGCCCGCTCGAGCGCCCCGACGACGGCAGATCTGAGCCGGTCGCCGCTCCACCGCCGCGCAAGCCCCCGCACCGGCCCGCGCTTCCTCTGCTGCTCGTGCCGTGCCACTACCAGGGTTCCCCTCTCCCGCGAGCTCGCACCGCCGCCCCGCCGTGCCGATCCGAAACGACTTGACGCCTCCGCGCTGCTGCTTCCTGGCCGCGTCTCCGCCAGTCACCGCCGTGCCCCGTCTCGCCTGCAGCCCTCCGAGCGCCGACGCCTCCGCCTGCACCTCTGCCACCGCCGCTCGAGCTCCCTCGCGACGCCAACAGCCGCGACCCAGCGTCGACGCCCGCCCTGCTGCCTCGCTGCTGTCCCTCTGCCCGACGCCTACTGAAGCCGCGACGACCCCGACGCCCGCTGCTGCTCTTCCGCGCCGGCCACCGCACCTCAGCCACCCCTCAGCCGCGATCAGCCAGCAGATCTGCTGCACCTGAACTTTTCCTTGCAGCTCTTTCCAACATCGCACAGCTGTTCAAGTCGACCCTTGCAGGAACTTAGCAAGCATCATGCTGTTCTATGCATCGCCGTAGCCTCGCTGGTCACCGTGAATCACGTCGTTGGTTCTTGTTTAAATCAAAGTCCAATGTAGAGAACTTGCAGGTGACAGCCCTTGGACGCTCCTCCCACATCTGCACCACCCGTCTAGCAACCCTTTGGTGTCATAGCATCTCTTCATTGTGCCAAGCCTCGCCCGTGAGCCACCGCCGGTCATCCGTGGAACCAATTCCATTGAGTTCAAATTTGGTAATATTATTTGCGAAATTAGGTAATTATCTTATTTAAATTTATTGCCTAATACATGCTTTTCAATATCTTACATGATAGGTGTATTTCCAGTTAGGGCTTATTGCATAATTCGTAACCGCACACCAATTTTTTATTCCATCTGTAAGGCTTTAGAGCGGGAATAATCGATATCTTGATCTTTAAAGCTTGAGATCAATTTATCGATTTTATTAGTGAAATAATCAAGTTGATTAGATATCGTTTCCAAATTCGAACAATGGATAATATCTTTGATGACCATGAATGATTTGGTGCTTCTCTTTTATTTGCTTTATTTATCCCAAAAAATACAAAAAAAAAATTGCATTTGCATTTCATGTAGATTAGAATTGATTTTCCTAGATAAAATTGCATGATAGAATAGTTAGATTTTTTTTTTAAATGCATCTTTAAATGGTATCTAGGTTAGATAATATCTTTTGAATTAAAATTGCATGTCGAATTAAATTTCTAAGTTAAGATAGGATTTAGATTAGTCTATTTCCTAATTTAAAATAGATAACATCTGACTTTAGTTAGATTTTTATTGTTAGTCATTTTTAATTACGAATTTTTATTAAAAAAATACAAAAATATCATGCACATGTTATGTATAACTAGGTTCATGAGATGCATGACATTTAGTAATTGTTAATAAGTCCATTTAATTAGAAATTGTCTGTCATTAGACTTAAGTCATTTGGTTAAATTGCATTGCACGTAGATTAGATTTCCTTAAACAAAAAAAAAATCCAAAAAAAGATTGAGTGATTGCGAATCGCTTTTGAGGTGAATTTTGAGCTAACATTACAAATATTTTCGTTGCTATGAGGTAAGTCTTTCAATTTATTTATTGCTTTATTTAGGTGTTGAATTGGTAATTTGCGCACCCGCATGATCACATTACATGTTAGGGAAGTGAATTAAAATTAATTCAAGTTTCTTGCAAAACATTTTTTTCAAAATAAAAAAAGAAAGGTAGCAAAAGGGTATTAGAAAAGTCTAGTGTAATTAAATCCCCGTACCTAAAGTCTTTAGTTCGTATGAGTAAAATAATTCTCACATTATTTTGCATAAGTGTCTAATTGATCTACGTAAACGATTAGTGGTGACTCTTAATTAATAGGGATAATACCCTAAAAAACCCCAAACCTGGTACACTTGTGACAAATTTACCCCAAAATATTTTTTTGACCACCAAAAATCCCAAACTGCATATACTTTTAACAAATTTATCCTAAACTGGTACACTTGTGACAAATTTACCCTATGTTAGTATTCGTTAAATTTTATTCTCAAATTATTAAGTTAAATGACACGTGTGCTTAACCAATATATCAATTTAGGATTTTACGTTCCGTTTGTCACGTTTACAATTTTTATGATTTTTTTGTGGTATTAATCTAATTTAGCATAGGGTACATTTGTCACAAATTTACCAGTTTAGGGTTTTTTGCAGTCGAATAAATTAGTTTGGGGGTAAATTTGTCATAAATATACCAGTTTAGGTTTTTTTATAATCAGTTGGGGTAAATTTGTCACAAGTTTACCAGTTTTGGGTTTTTCATGATCAAAAAAATAGTTTGGGGTAAATTTGTCACAAGTGTACCAGTTTGGGGTTTTTTAAGGTATTAATATTTTGCATGCTAAATATTTAAATCTAAGTCGTGAATTAGTATGGGCTTGGGAGAGCCCGAGCTAAGTTTAGACTTAGTATGTCATCCATAAAATTTTAATTTATTCAATATAACTCCTGAACTTTGATCCAATATTCAACTTATATTATGAACTGTTAAACATTTTCATATAGTTTATGGACTATATTAAACATTTATTAATAGTTCAAGGATTATATTAAACAAATAAAAAAAAAAACTTATGGATAATATTGTACATTGAACCAAAGTTTAGAAACCATACAAATTAAAAATTTAAGAATGACATTGCGCATTGAATTAAAGTTCATCAATTATTCGTGCTATTATTCCAATAATATATTGAGATGATTTATCTCAGCTGAATTGAAAGCATCACATGTTATCCCGCGTTGTCCTGGCCAATCAAATATGTGTGGAATGTGGATGTGCAAACCTCACCTTCATAGTGTCCCAGTTCGTTTTCCTTCAATCAAATTCAATCGGTACAAAGCTCTTCCATAAATGCAGCGTAGGCCAATTTGTTTGAAATTGAGAGGGGTGGTACCATAACATGGAGGTGAGCCTTGAGACCGAATCATGATTCATGGCCTAGCAGTGGCACCTTGGTAGGTCCAACTAAATTCGAAACATAAATAAATGGGCATCTGTCAATATTTCTCTTATCCATCCCAATTTAACTTTTACTAAAAGGATTGTGCTTTGCGTCCAATCTTTTGATTGTTGGGTTTACACATATTAAGATGTATCGACGGCATTTGATTTGGTTAAGTTTGCACTAGAACAACGTTCATAACCCAAAACCCTCCGATGAAAGGTGTTGTTGGAAGAAAATTCCCTTGACCAAACAAAGAGGAAAATAGAGCTGTCTTTTGAATCGTGCAGGTCTAGGTTTTATGCGGACATGTCACTCGGCTCGCCCGTTGACCATGTCTAGTGAATGCAATAGAAACATGGTATTTTTCCAATTGCGGCAGACCTACTTTGGACCAAAAGACGGTGGAAGCTGTAAAAGCTGTCCTGTATTCACAACATCACAAGAGGGAGGGAGGCAACCAATGTTGATGGGCTTGGCCGGCCCATGAAGAGCACAGACCTCTAATACCTTTCAGGTTGATTTAGGCAAGTGCTTGGCCCACCAGGCCCAAACATCACTCGGAAATTCAATTTAGCAGCGTTGGGGAGAGGTGGAAAAGTCGTGCTTAAATTTTCCTTAAGAGAGAAATATGAATGAAAAGTGTTCACAAGGAGAAATTTCGATGCATATCTATGGATCGGATTGGGATCTCAATGCACGATCGAGCTTAGACGTGATTCTTTACAAGCTGCTATAGGTCAATCTTGAGCGATCGGGGCTAACTAAATCTCGAAAGGTTTGACCTGTTCTTTGATTGTCCTGTTTCTGTCTGTGGTGATTTTATCACACTAACCATATCTCGAGAAATGCATTATAATGAAAAGTGATAGGTTCTTATCTGATTGCTTGAAAGACTACATTAGAATATATTATTGATACATGAAATCCCTTGCATCTATATATATATATATATATATATATGTTCCCACCTATCTCTTAGTTTTCATAGAACTAGAGAAGTTCAAGAGAATCTACAAGCCATTATGGCCAAAATCGCAGTGGCATATATGGCCCAAGCACCACACTTGAGCCAAAAATGGAATGGAATTGTCATGGCGACAAAGAAGGCGGTCGCCACAAAGAATATGCTAATGTGCTGAAGAGCATGGGATATTGTTAGGTACTTGGTATCGCTTCTGATGTATTTGCCTACAAAGAGAAAAGTAAAGGCTAATATGATTGCCGCCGAGTATAAACAATACATCGGAGGAAAGTGATGTCCCTCCTGGATCGATGCCACGGCTAGTTCCGTGGCTGATGCCAAGCAAAATGAGACGACGATCTTCTCCCAGGCCAGGCCATGCTTTGCCTCCAGTGCAGTATGCAGAGCGTCATATGCCCTCCCACCCATCTCGAGGTCTAGAGAGGACGGTGCCGGTAGTTGTGACTGCGGTTGCTGGGGTCGGGAGGATGTTATTGCTGAGAGATTGATAAAATTGCGATGGGTGAGGTTGCATGTTTTGTTGAGCAAGGTGAGGAAATTGGATGTCCAACTTCCCCATCTCATGTTTATGATGATGCTCTGTCGTTAGAGTAGCTCCTAAGCCACAGACCTATTGCCGGGCCGCATATTTATATCACATGGTGGGAGAAATTTTCCACATCGACCGTCGGGAATTGACTTGAGGACTATCATCAAACACCTTATCAGCTTAGCATCCGAGTCGGATTGACTAAGAAGGCAACGGAGACCTTATCTCTTGCGACTTGCGCCTGCCCAAACAGAAGTGCTTCATGGTTCCGTGGAAAGCCGCCTTTTTAATCTTTGGGGTTGGCTCACTGATTGCGCATCCCCTCATCATACCATATTCACACACGAGGGGGAATGCAGCTGGCAGGAGGGGTGGGACCGACTATATACGACAACACGGAAATTCATTTTAGTTAGGAAGTCAAATTCTAGAAGTTAGAAGTATAGGTGAAAAGAGATCGTTTGCATTATAAAAACATATAAATCTAATAGACAAAAGAATATGAAATACTTTAACACCTCCTCTCATGCGAAAATCAGATTAGGAACAGAGGCATAGAATTCGACTGGGAGGAGGGGGGTGGGGTGGGGTGGGCACAGCAAAATAAATTGGAGAAGAACCCGGCTCTAATATCATATTAGAAGGTCCAAACCAAATACTGAAACTTGTAGGTAGAGGAAGACCGTGTGCATAGAAAATTATATCTAGCCCATCAAACACAGCTATAGAATTTTTTAATGGTTTGAGATTCGAATGGTGAGTAACCCAAACTGTTAATAACTTGTACAAGCAATCTATCTTGTCCAAGGATGCATACCACCTCTATTTAGCGAAGAACAAGGGGCACATAGAATTACAGGAATAGCAGCAGAAAATTATACAGCCCCTGAAGCCTTAGGGGGACTACATTCAAACAAAACTATCAAAACCTGCAGTGACTCGCCACAGATCATCTGATGTGCAAAGCATAACGAGGCAAACAGGTCTAAGTGGTTCCTATAAAGACATGCTAACATGAATAACACAAACTTACAACTTCATAAGCCGTTGCCCTTCAAGAACACCAGCCTAAAAAAGCAGTGGCGAAGACTCGGAGACAACATAGACTACACAGAGTTGTCTGAAGAAAACCTACCATTACATCAAGTTTTATTCTCCCAACAGTTAACAATTCAGGTTCTTGAGGTATAAAACGCCCTTTTGCCCTTACCAAAAAATGTTTAACTTCTAAAGAACTCAATCATCCTCACTACAAGTACAAGATAAGAGGGTCTCTGATATGCCACTATCTACATTTTTACACGACTTAATACTCAGTCCAGACTTCTACAAAACAATGTTGACCCTGACTCATGAGTAGAGGCCAATCCGTGCTCTCCCGGTCCTTCCCTGCTCATGATTCCGCACCATCAGCAGGTAATTCATGACGACACACGGGACATGTATTCTTCACGCGCAGCCATGTCAAAATACAATCGGTGTGGTATTCGTGGCTGCAAGGCATCTGCGTTGCAATGTCCCCGGCCGAAAATTCATCCTTGCAGACCGGACAAAGCCCATCCTTTCCATCCACATCCTCTTGAGTCAAAGCCAACTTTGGTAGATTCTGGATCACTGCTTCAGAAGCCGGGGACCCTCCCACCAAAGAACTCTCATTCTCAGTAAACTGACCAAACATGGTCTCGTATTCTGCAGAATATAAGTAATCATCATCACCATCAAAGTA
This sequence comes from Eucalyptus leucophloia subsp. euroa, assembly GCA_017140325.1. Lineage (NCBI taxonomy): Eukaryota > Viridiplantae > Streptophyta > Magnoliopsida > Myrtales > Myrtaceae > Eucalyptus > Eucalyptus leucophloia. The sequence goes on along the minus strand of CM029469.1, from coordinate 8,124,130 downwards.
AGTTTCCAGCTCATGATTCAATCCTGCCGTTGCCACTAAATTATCTGAATTCAACAAAACCTCCCATTCCAGATTCCCAAAATCTCCAACCACTTCAACACCCGCGTCTTCTACGCCTTCATCTGCAATGATAGGCGTAGAAGATACAGAAACGGATCCATCATCATTGAGAGGATCAACAAATAAGCTCAACACCTCTCTATCATCGACGCAACTCTCGACTTCCTCCCACTCCAAATCGAGATCCTCGACCTCCCCGCCATCGGCTTCCACCGGAAGGGAATCACCCCAACACAAAGGAACGCCACAGAAATAGTCATCCTCATCAATCACGTGATCCAAACTCAATTCATCCTCTGAAACTCCACAAACCCCCAATGCATCCGCCAACTCCAAATCGGAATCGAACTCGACATCGCGAGCACCGCTCCAGCACTGCTCCATTTCGCAAACCGTCAACCCGGCTTCGCAGGAATCGAACCCGGAAGCCCCGGTCTCCATAAAAAACTCATCTTCACAACAATCCTCGTCCACAAATCCAACATCCTCGTCCCCACCCGCGCCAAGCCCTAACCCGATCCGCAAATCTACATCCGCACTATCCATACAAACGTCGTCATCCGCATCGATCACCCCAAAATCCAACCCGTTTACCTCCTCCGACGCCGAATCCGCCCCGCCCGCGAGCTGCGGATCCTCGACGAGCAGATCCACGCCCCAACCGCCCTCGCCGCCGAGCTTCCGGACCCGATCGCCGGAGTCGGGATCGGAAGCAAAGTCGACGTCCAGGAGATCCTCGATCCGATCCTCGGCGGCGGCGGCCGGGTCGCGGACGGGCAGCGTCAGGTCGTCGTCGGAATCGTAGAGATCGAGCGCGCGGCGGGCGCGGCGGCGCCGATGGCGGGGGGGGCCGGGCTCGAGGGAGAGCGAGCGGCGGAGGCCGCTCTGGCGGCGGCGGTGGCGGCGGCGGCCGGAGGAGGTCGGGGACTCCGCCGCCGACATGGTGTTTTTTCCGTCGGGGAAAGGAGGAGTGGGGGGAGGGGGAGCGCTGGAGAGGATGACGTGGAGAGATTTAGAGAAGGAAGGTTGGGGTTGGGGTTGGGTTTGTTAGGTGATTCCTCTTCTCTCATTTTCTTTGACTTTATTATAAAATAAAAAAATATAAAAATACAAATTTATAAAAATATTATCTTTAGGAAGGATGATGGTTGGGAAGCAAATAGACATCACACCAAGCAAACTCGTGATAAATGTGATGATAATAATTATGATGTTATGAAATTACCTAATTATCATGGAGAATTTTATTTGATGATAATTGTGTTAAAGAAGAAGAAGGAGAAATAGTAGTCTTTTTATGCTGGTGGTCGACCTTATGAAAATTCTTACATCATTAACGTGGAAAATTCACATCAGCACTATCTAGGTTACAAACGGAGCTTGTAAAAGAAATTCCAGAGACAATGCTGATAGGAGTTTAATTGGGACTTGCATGGATTCGAATTTATCAAGTGGTATCTAAATGTCTTTTGCACTCGACCAATCCTAATCAATACAAATTATAAGGTATGACATTGGTTCTCAAGATCCATTTGTTTCGGGAAAAAAAAAAAAAGGAGATTCGAAAAATATTTTCCAAAAAATAATTGGCTGTATTTTTTTAAAAAAAAATGGTTGATAAAAAAATGTTTTTACCATCCACAACAATCTAAATCTAAAAAGTTTTAAGCAATATTTTTTGCAAAATATTTTCTAAATTATGAATTTCCCGTGAAATAGAAGCATTGCGTTGAGCGCATCTTGATCCTTAGTAATATGGAAAGAAAGCCAATTGTTTTCAATCATTTAATCATAACGAAGACTCTCCATCCAAAGATTTGATAATATCTTGATGAAAGGAATTGGTGATTTCAAATTAACATCTTTTGATAGCCAAGTAATTCCCTGAATGATGTCAAATGTTGAAAGAACGGTCTCACGACCTTATTTTCCCCCTCAAAATAAGGTGATTGTGACATAGAAACTAACAATCATCGTACTAGAGAATTCACAAATTTGGATGCCCGCAATGTACCGGACAAAGGCTCTCATCCGATTCAAGGAGTGGCATTTGTTAAAAATTTGATTAAGGATCAAAACATACTAGATGAATTTGGGCTCTAGTCAAGCCTTTGTTAATAAAAATAGATTAGGCCTAATAGCCTAATTCAAAGTGCTAATCTCAATTAACATGAAAACCCCCGAAATGGGCCTGTCTTGCATAACTAAGCTTGGGCCTAATTTGAAGGCCCAACCAAACTTGACCATCAGACAGGGGCAACAACTTTTGAGATGGGCTTGGTTTCATCATACTAAATACAGTAAGAACATTTATTAAAACATACTGAAAATTAACACTGTAAATAGAAAAAAATTTCATTTGAAAGGCATATATATATATATATATATATATATATATATATATTTTTTTTTTTTTTAACAACTGGGCATTCTCCGATAAATTACTTCAATAGACTAGGGAAAATGTTTCATTTATTATTCTCTGGAGCACTTGTCAAGCACAACTACAATTTGGAACTTCATTTTTTTTTTTTTTTTATACAAAGCGATGGGACACATAGTAGTAACAGTTTCATATACACAACCAAAACAACATTAAACATGCGAATTTTAGTTTTTAGTTTTCGAAGTACTATTTAAATGAGTGTCAAGAGAACACTCGTAAACATTTTCCTCGTTGGAATGTTATGACATCCTGAGGAAACTAATGTACTTAGAATTAAACACTACTGCACTTATAAATGAACTCGTCATGTCAATAACGTTGTCAATAACGTTCTAAATGAAGCAAAAATTGTTTTGAAGGGCCTGAGAGTCCTATTGAAATAATAATGAACACTTGCATTTTTTGGTGCATTTGTTTAGCTAAAAATGAAAATTTGAAAATATTTTCCAAAAAGTCATATCTTGAATTGTTTTTAAGAATGAATGAATAAAAAATATTTTCATCATCTAAATAATGAAAATATTTTCCACTAACTAATAATTTCAAATGATACATATAATCATTTCTAATAAAATATTTTTAGATTATTTATTTTTTGTGAAACAAAAGGAGTTTATATTTTGACATTATATTTATATTAGCTAAAAGCTTGGGACATCAAATTCAATTGAACAAAGACCACGTACCCATCTTGACCAAATCACCCCCAATCTCAACAATCAAAAAGTGGCCCAACTTTTCCCAAAAGCAAGCTCCCTTGTGCATGAACAAGAGACACATGCATGCCAGGATCTGTCTCAACTCCTTGATCACATCAAAAGAAGAAAGGAACAAGAAAAGAAAATTTAAAACCTCCAAAAAAACACAAGCTTTCATGGGAAATTGATCATGTGACCATGTCTCACCAAAATCATGTGGCCATGTCTTGTAAAGGCAAGCCAAACCTTCTCTCCCTTTTGAAGTCCCCCAAGTTTGAATGCCCGATCGAAAGCTCCCCAACCAAAGCCACTTTTCCGACTAAGATAATATTTATTCGGAGACAAAAGGAAGTGACCACAATTTCACGATCCACACACCTTTAGGATCTCCATAACTGGAACCCAAACCCATCTCCTTCCGTACATGTGGGGCGGTACAAGAGCTCTTTCTCAAACACCAAAAATTCAAAGAACCCTAAGGTGGGTGGCCTTGGAGCTTGCAAAACATGGTGATTCATTGTCTAGTCGACCAAGACATGTTATTATTTTGATAACAGTACGTTTTATGCTCGGACCAACGTCGAAACACATGACTAGTTGACCCGGATGTAAACCCGGCTCTCGAAACCGATGCGATGGACTTATCAATGAAAATTTTGATCTCGTAATATCGCATGCGCTCATTGTTGCTACTGCCTATTCTGTTGTTATGCATGCAGCATGCTTTGCAATTGGTAGAACAGAAATGGACTGCACTGCGCTATGTATGGACAAGACGTGGAGAATGGAGTGTGAACCTTCTGACATTCCCCCCCGTCATAACCTACTAATTTTTCCTGAGTTTCTGTGAATGTTCTTGTGGGAGCATACCCTGCTCGCCGTCCATCTTCGCATGCTTCAAACATTCAAATTCTACGCAAGGACAACCAAGAGGATTTTCACGCGTTCGGTCAAAACTTTGGGTCCAAGTCAAAACACGAGCTTCACGGACCGACCCAGCAACCTTTTCTTTTTCCCCTTCTCAATGCGTTGAAAACCGAGAAAGCTTTACATATATTGAACATGACAAGAAATTTGCAATATAAGACTGAATCAGTCATCTAAGAAGAAAGGGAAAATCAGGACCCTACCTGGATCTCGCTTGGCGAGGACTAGGATTTTCTCAAGATCATAGTATATCCAAGCATCTGGACAATCGATTTTCTAATTTTAAAGTAGTTTGTGGTGATCTAAATGGTATATTTTGGTCTTATTATAGATCCAATGAGGATGCAGCGTATGATTGTTCATGTATAATTGTCCTTCTTTGTCCACATGATATCAGTCGATGAGGAGCTAACTAGCAAGTCGCAGACGAGAATATTTGTTCGCAATTGTGTCTGCAGAGAAAAGGGTCAGGCTTCATTATATTATATTAGATTGTGTCATATTGTATTCCTCTTAAGAAACCAAAAAAAGAGAAACCGACTACGCCTTGCATGTGCAATGGCCGACGACTACGCTTTGCGCGGCTCGTTTTCCGACGTTGAAAGCCATTTAAATTATAAACTAAGACGCATTTCTCCCACATAAAATTAAAATAAAGTGAGAGGTGAAGTTGGAGAGCACGCCCTCGTGTTCTATACTTCGCGAAACCCTAGCCCCTTAATTTTATTCATGGATAACTGTTTATTGTTGTTAATCATTAAAGGGTTGGCGATTCGAGGTGGTAATCGCTTTTCCATGTTCTTCAATCCCCCAATTCCAATGCTGTCCCTTAGGAAACCCCCTCGCCCCGGTCACCAAGTGCAAGTGTCCCTCTCGAATTTAATTGCACTAAATAATAATAATGACAATAATGAAAAGCACACAAGACTATTCTGTCTTTTTGCTCTCCATAATATGATGATTTGGGGGGAAAAGAAAAAAAAAAATCACATTCATTTTCTCAATCGAAAAGCGCAAAGTCTTTGCCTTCTCTAACTCGAATGATCATTCCTCAAATTGCTACTTATGGATACAGTCTTAACTTATGAAGATCGTGTCAGGGCAGTAAAGATATAAATATGGGGATTCAACAAGGAAGATTTGACTCTAAGGAAGCCTGTTTCTTAAATAAAGTCAGCACTTTTTCCCTGAAATTACACATGTTGATGAGCATGCATTAACTCGAGCGTCATTTGAGAAATTAATCTTCAGTTAAGAGTCTAAAAGACAATAGCCCGCTTCCCTTTTCTATTGTTAGAATATCCAGCTCAAAAATTTGAAAATTATTTGATAAATGGAGATTTTATATTTATAAGACACGTTGAAACTACATACATAAGTAATGTTCAATACTTTAACACCAAATATCTTGACTGTTCATGTTTGTGATCCCCTGAGTCTCTATCGGTATGCACATTGTCTTCACAAACTTTACCTAATGATAATATACTTATTACCGATCATTCATGTTTTTTTAAGAACGTAAATTGTTCAAAGTCCGTTGTGAGATACTTTCAGCTCATCCCTAACCGTGCCCCCTGAGTACTTCTGTTCAATTTTGCCCTGAGGGAAAGCACTGTGGCCTAACTGGTGCATGGACCCTGCTAGTGAAATCTTTTGAGGCCTTGTCAAAGGTAAATATCCTAATCGCAGTCAAAACTAGGACAACTTCTCGACCAAAACGCTTTCAAACAGCAAAGTTTATTTAACATGAAACTAAACTAAACCCTCTCTTTCAAGTCTCTTTCAAACAACTCACTCGCCAAATGCAAAAACATTATATAATTCCGAATAAACAAATGAACGAAGTAACAGCCAGCGTAACCTCCACTACTATTTGGATGTGTGCCAAAGGCAGCAGCATTGGCCACTGTGAATCTCTTCTGTCCAACCTGAAAACCTCTTCTTTTACACTGTCATGGCATCGATAAACGTGGGGGGAAGACTTGAAATTTTAGACCAAAAAGCATAATGCATGAAAACATTAATCTTTTGTTTAATGAGCCCGCTTGCTAAGCAACTTCCTTAAAATTTTTTTTTACAGTTTCCGACTTGCCCCCTTTTTTTTCGACGTTATGCAAAAATAAATACTCTAAAAATCGATTTATAATACTCGTTAGCAACTAATATCGATCGAAAAACAAAAGCGAAAATGTTAGGGCTTAGACATATAAAAAAAGCAGAGAGCTTTCCACGTTGCATGCATGGCGGCGGACAGGCGCTGAACACCGTATCTTCAGTTCCACGCGATCACATGCTGAAAAAAAAGAAGAAGAAAAAAACCCTCTCGGTACTGTGAAGCCTACCAAACAAAACCGTTTTCCAACTTTTCAACTCAAGACTCTCTGAACTCCTGCTTGTTCTTTTGAGCTCATCGAAGCAATGCGGGCATTACTAAGTTCAATATTAAATATAATATATGATGGGGAAATGTTGAAAAATAAAGCTTTGGGACGCTAGCCTTTGACCGAGATCTTAGACTCTATAAAGACCCTTGCTTGCTTCCACATGTTCTCTCTCTTTCGTTGTGTCCAAACAACAAGACATACTCTGCAGAAGACAAGGCAAAAAAAAAAAAAAAAAAAAAAACAGGGGAGGAGAACGGACCAAAATGGCGTCCACAAGGATCACTAGCTTTCTGCTCATGCTTCTACTCTTTTCACTGCAACAATGGAGCTCCTGTGCACAAATTGGCCATGGTAAGTGGAACATGCTTCACATGCTTTGCGAATTGGTGTGTCATATTGCGGTATATGTTGATCAAAGCATACATGTGCCTCACTGAATTTGGAAACATTTTCCCAGCCATGGAAGAAAAATTAGTTCTCGACAGAGCTGGAGTGGAGGTGTCAATAGCTGGAGGCTCCTCATCGAAAGTTCAAGAGGTAGAAGAAATTACATTCTATCATTACAATTGTCGAGTGCACACATCACTGTTGTCAATAAAGACAGTACTAAATCAGGATTGTGAGAGTCTTATTCTTTCGCCAATGTTTTAAGTAGCAAAACTTCCACAACTTTATCGGAGTATTCAACCCGTTATTTACTTTGCTAGCGCTCATATCTTGCAGGTACTACATGACCACAATCCTTCTACTTCTGAAGTAGTGAGAGACACTGATCTAGGAATCGAGGAACGAAAGTTGAAGTCGAGAAAGTTCTTGGGACAAAGAGCAGCAAAAGTAGTGGTTTCGAGTATGCAAATGAATCCTGAGAGTGCAGCATCATCATCACCATCATCAACAGGTGCCGAGAATTATGTTGGAAAAAGTAGCCTACGTAGAGGGAAAAGGATGTCGGACGTAGACTACGAGTCGACGAGAATTAGAAGCCCCCGTCGTTCTGTCAAAGTGAAAATGGGCGGTTTTGTAGCTTTCAGTGCCGATTATCATGTGCCCAAACCACACCCTCCTAGGAACAACTAATGAATAACTGCATCCATCGAGAGCTACACAAGAAAAGCTCTCTTTTTTTCCCCTTTGTTTTCTTTTCTTTTCTGTTTATCCCCTTCTTTTCCTTCGAAATTTTGTCAAGCTATATGCAAGCGCGGAATATCATACCTGTATGTATCGAAACTACAGAAATTTTAATGATATGAAAGCAAAAATTTTGTTCGGCGTTTCTGTCTGTGCAGAGCTCTTTCCTGCTTTGGCTTATCTTTCTTGTTCTTCTTTTTTTCCCTTTTACTTTGGGCTTTCCCAAGTTGATCGATGTGTCTTTACTCTGCATAAGCGCACGATGATAAATAGCCTGGGAATATCGAAGATTGTTTGAGTTCATTACGATGTTTCCACAGCATCGAAACGTGTATCAAAGTAGTTGGAAGAGGAATTTTTATTTCCGTTTGATCATCCAAGTGTTTGGATTAATGCAGGAAAGGACCAAAATGCTTCAAAGTTGCCCAAAGCTAGCTCACTTGAGTACATGGAAGATCAGGTTCCTCTCTCTCTCTCTCTCTCTCTCTCTCTCTCTCACATGTATGTATGTATGTATGTATGTATGTATGTATGTATGTATATGTGCCTATAGTCCGTACACTCCATGGTATATTGGACAGTCTCGTTTGTGGGTAGTTCCTGCAACTCACCAGATCTGACTGCTCAGATTACCTAACCCCGCTGCTACAATAGATCCCATGAAAGAAAGCCGATACTAATACCGTCTAGAGCACCAACACAGCGTCTTTCATTTCTTGCGGCACGTTTTTATTTCCGCTAATGATCTTTTCAACTCATTTTGTCCATAGAACGAAGGAGGCAAGAGAGGAACAGCAAGACCCATCAGAGTCTCCTTCACAAGGAAGATGATGGTGTATTCACCAGATTCAAGGCCTGTGCGTTGCGAAGCAACGACAAGCTCGAACTGCCCATCATCCCGAGAACCTTATATCGATGGCAGCCTCCAGCATCTTGATGCCAAAAAGGAAATCACAGAGTCTGCTCGCGAGATCATGGCCCTCACCACCAGAGACTACCACGGCACTGGTCGGCACCCGCCTCCGATCAACAACGGACACGCCTTGTCTCAGCAACAGGAGCCCTAGCTCTCTCTCGGAGTTTCACGAACTCGTTTCTCGAATTTTGGGGTTGTTTTACGCGAGAAGCGGGCGTTTTTGTCTTCACTTACTATAGGCTACAGTATAACTACTGACATGATAGCTCCTGCTGTAATTTCTTTCTAGTTGAGTGATCAATGTACTTATGAACACTGGCAACTTTTCCATTTCGTGCTAAACACGGTCAAAGTGACGAGAAAAAGAGACGGATCCATGGGCCAAGCAAGTTGCAGACATTCGTTATTCAAGCAGAACTAAATTATTAAATCTTGCTTGGCGACAAAGAACTCGGCACCGACGAGGAAAACTTGAAAAGAAACTCCCGCCGCAGCACGGTCGACAGCGCAGCTACTATCGATCTTAGGGTATTTATCTCGATGGGCTTCGGTCCAAAAAGCGCTTGAAAGATAATGCATCGAAGCTGATCGATGATGTCGAAATGCGGTGTTCACAGAGCCTAGCTGGGGGCCCATGCGGCTGGTTCATTACGATTCGGGCCGAAACGCGAGCGAAAGCTCCATTGAGGGACGAAATTGGGCAGGCGTGGTTTGGTCCATCGTACGTGGGATTTGCAATGCTGAACCCATTCATCACAAAGCTATGTTTGAAGGGGACTTTTTGCTCTAATTAGCTTGCAGAACATGCTGCATTATCTTTCTATTAAATTACATTTGGTTGGGAAAAACAGATTTGTGATTACATCCAAGTGAAAAAATTGATCGCCAATCACCGGATCATACGTCATTAACAGCTTTGCCTTTTCAACAGCGTGCGCCTAGGTTCGGTGTCCCCAACATCATCACCATATAGAGTTAAAACATAAATATATTGAACAAACTCAAATCTATCTCCAGTGAAAACGAGTCCTTTAGCAAGTGTGAGCTGCTAGAGATTTTAACAAAAACATGTTGAACAAGCAAACCAAAACTATTGTGAACACCATTGAAATCAAAGGCGGCGCACTTATTCATCAAAACTCCTAAATCTAAAAGTAGATCAAAGAAAAAAAAAAATCCCAAATATAAGATCAAGAGAGCAAAACTCCTGGATCTAAAACTAAATCAAAAGAGTAACAAAAGAAAACAAAAATAAGATAAAGAAGGGAAGGAGAGATCTTGGTCAAATTCCTCCCTCTCTAAAAGTTGAAGAGATGAAAAAAGTTGAAACATATGCTTCATTCGTTTCACAAGAAAACAACTTCCAAAAAAATTATTTTGCAGATTTTTTGATGTTCATTTCAGGAAAAATGGACTAATTAAGGAAAACTTTTTTCACTATTGGAAAAAACACCTTCAAAAGTGGAGAAAATGTTTTCAACTCTATAACTTCTTCTCTATTACTTTATTTCACCAAACACATTTTCATTTTATTTTTATGTTTCCTTTTTCTTTTTTAAAAAATCATTTTTTTCGCTTTTTTTCCTTTTTTTTCTTCCTTGGTCAGTGGTCAGCCACAATGATGGCTGACGACCAACAATGACTTGGTGCGAGTTTCAATTGTGTCGGAATCTAGCGATGTCGAGCATCGGCTCTGGCGACCTCAGGCAAGACTCAAGGGAAGAAAAAGAATAGAAAAAGAAAAGAAAAGAAAAAAAAAAGACCAAGGAAGAAGAAGAAGAAGAAGAAAAGGAAATAAAAAAAATTAAAATTTGCAAAATCGATTTCAAAAGAATAAAATAACAAAAAAATTATTGAAAACGAGTGCATGTAGGAAAAGATTTTCTTTATCGAATAGCAGAAAATATTTTTTAGTTTATTTTCAAATTTCAATGGAACTTCAAAAAATATTATCATTTTCCTGAAAAAAATGGCTTTTTGGAAAAATAATTTTCAGAAGTGCCACATTTTCCGCGAAACAAATTAGAGAGGAAGAGAGAGGGAGGGGGAAAATTGGTAATTTGTTTAGTCATTTTGGAGTGAGAAAATTAGGGATCAACCCCAACTTCCTAAATGAAAATATCATTTACATGGTTCAAATTGCATTTTTTCATGTTGTGGGTGCGTATGATGAATCAACGAGCAAACACATTTTACTAAAAACCTAGTCAAATTCATGTTAGGATTAGCCGCTCAATCACAAGGAAATAGAAAGTAAAAACAAGAAAGATAAATCGAGGCACATTTACATCCATCAAAGATTCTATTATTCTATTAGCATAGTTATTCATGGACCAAAAACATATGGGCTCAAACTATAAAATCCCTTTGGCCCCGGGATTGGCGTTCACGTGCCTCCCCATCATCCCAACACTTCATTTCTACCATGTGGTGGGATCAGTGATTGGAGGGTCGGGTGCATCGGAAAGCTCCCGAACATCTCAGTCACTCCTTTTGCCATGATGCCTGTGAACATCATAAGTGGCGAGCGGTGGCCGACGTTGGCGGTTCTCGCGGGGGCACGCAAAACCCTAAAAAGCACGGCACGAGGCTTTGGCACTTTGTCGTGATAGGCCGGTTTAGCCGCATTGACTCCAACCGACTCGAACGGGAAACTCGTTCTAGAAAAAGTCTTAACCCTAGAAAACAAAGCGGCTTCGTCCTGTTCCCCAAAGGGTAGAAAAAACCGTTCCTGAACCTAATCAAAACATGGGAATTTTCAACTTAGGACAGAGCAAAGCACGTCGTCTTTTCTCCTCTGGGGGATATGCCCCACATGCTTGCGCAGCACGGCTGCTTTTCTAGAAGCCACTTTCGTCGGCGGACCCGAAAGTCATGAGAGGGTTCTGTCGATTTCTCAATAAATGTCAAAGAAGCACCCGTCCCGGGTGACGCACCACCAAAATTATAAAAGAAAAAAAAAGGAAGGTTCAAAAGAGAGTCCCGAGCAGCCAATCAAACCTACTTAAAAGGAAAGACGTAATCTTGTAGTTTCCGCGTGTTTACATGACGCGCTCTCATGCTCGAAAATGACTATTTAGAATAACAAAAATATTAATAATCCGTTAAAATACGCAAAATTAATGGAAGGAAGTCTGAAATGCTCAACGTGTAAATAAATGCAACGAAAAAGAGAACTTCACTTTCTACAATTCTAATGGAAGTCAACGCCCTCCACACCAATCAGGAATCACAATCTCTCAATTAAATCGTGGCTAAATTCCCACCGTCCGCGCAGTCCAAATGGTATTTATTCCGCAAAGTTAGGACCCTCCATATAATTCAAAGTCCTTATTTTTCCTCCTCTCAGTATTCCCATCCTAGCGTTTCGGCATCTTGAGTCTAGAAATCCGTTCCCACCGGCCAACATGCCCCCCGCCACCGCCGCAGCCGTCACGGCCGCCGATGTCCCTGCCTCTCCCCACCTGCTCGTCTATCCCTTCCTCTCCTCCGGCCACATCATCCCCCTCCTCGACCTCACCGACCGCCTCCTCCGTCGGGGCGTCCGCGTGACCGCCCTCGTCACCCCCTCGAACCAGCACCTCCTCCGCCCCTCCTCTCCGACCACCCCTCCCTCTTCCACCCCCTGGTCGTCCCGGCCCCCGACGTCCCCTGCATCACTGAAAACATCCTCATCGTCAAGGTCCACTCCATGCGCCACCACCACTACCCGGCGGTCGTCGAGTGGTTCAGGTCCCACCCCTCGCCGCCGGTCGCCATTTTGTCCGACTTCTTTCTTGGGTGGACCCGAGACCTGGCCTCGGAGCTCGGAATTCGCCGCGTCGTGTTCTCGCCCTCCGCCGCCTTCTCCGTGTCCATCGAGTTCTCGCAGCATCAGAACCTACCCAAGAACGGCGGCAACGACGAGAACTCCACGGTGACCTTCGCCGACGTGCCGAACTCGCCGACGTACCACTGGTGGCAGATTTCACGTCTATTCAGGATTTACAAGGAAGGAGACGCCGAGATGGAGTTTTACAGGCAGGGCTGGCTGGCCAACGCGGCGAGCTGGGGCGTCGTCTTCAACTCGTTCACGGAGCTGGAGAGCGTCTACGTCGACCACATGAAGAAGAGGTTCGGGCCGGGCCGGGTCTGGGCAGTGGGCCCGCTCCTGCCGCCGGCGGACGACGCGGCGAGGGCCACCAGCCGGGGCGGGTCCAGCTCGGCCCCGGCCGAGGATGTGCTGAGGTGGCTCGACGGGAGGGAGGAGCGCTCGGTGGTGTACGTGTGCTTCGGGAGCCGCACGGCGCTGGCGAACGACCAGATGGCGGCGCTGGCGGCGGCGCTGGAGATGAGCCGGGTCCACTTCGTGTGGTGCTTCCGGGAGACGGTGGACGGGAAGGCGCTGGACGGCCACGGCCTCGTGCCGGACGGGTTCGAGGGCCGCACGGCGGGGCGGGGGCTGGTCATCCGGGGGTGGGCCCCGCAGGTGGCGATCCTGCGACACCGCGCCGTCGGCGGGTTCCTGACGCACTGCGGCTGGAACTCGGTGCTCGAGGCGATCGGCGCCGGCGTGGTGATGCTGACGTGGCCGATGGGCGCCGACCAGTACACGGACGCGAAGCTGCTGGTGGACCAGCTGGGGGTGGCGATCCGGGCGTGCGAGGCGCCCGACGACGCGGTGCCCGACCCGGCCCGGCTGGCCCGGGCGCTGGCCGACTCGCTCGACGGGGCGCGGCCGGAGAGGGGCCGGATGCAGAGGCTGAGCGAGGCGGCGGCGGACGCGGTCAACGGCGGAAGCTCGGCCAAGGACTTGGACGGATTCGTGCAGAGCCTGACGGAGCTTCAATGTGGAAGAAGGGACGCGGCGGCGGTTGACGGAGACCGTTGACGGCCCGTCCAATTTGACCGCTGAAACTATAAAGAAACCTTTTTTTTTTTTTCTCTCTTTTTTTTTTCCCCTCTCTTATTTGTGAAGAAAACTGCTTATACAATGGAGTGATTGGAAGTTGCATCTCAATTTTCCATGCGAAGATTGTCGGTCTTACTTTCTTTATTATTAAAAGAATTAGGTAAATTAATAATTGAAGATCAGGTTACCATCAACTCATAAAAAAAAAAATAGTTGATGCTCAAATAAGAAGAAACGACGAAATTCTTCATAATGAAGTCGAAAGTCCCGAAATTAATTTCCCGTAACAACTGGCAGCATTTAGGGGCCCAAATGAAAAGAAAAGAAGATGCGGGACCTGATGTTGTAACTATAAAGAACAAGTGATTTGACATGGCATATATGGACAACTCGTCTCAAATTCTCCTTCCACTTCCACTACCCACAAAAGTGGCGGAATGTCCTTTCCTATTTCCAAACTTCAAAATTGATTCGGACGACTGTAGGTCACAAATATGATCTCATTGATGTGGATTCTCTAAATGCAGCTCTTAGGAGCACTAAACCGTATCGAATACAAAATTACCCTATGAATGAGTTCACTTTTTGGCTCCATAATAGTAAAGAAAAGAAGGGGCCCAAATGAAAAGAAAAGAAGATGTGGGACCTGATGTTGTAACTATAAAGTACAACTGATTTGACATGGCATATATCGACAACTCGTCTCAAATTCTCCTTCCACAACTCACAAAAGTGGCGGAATGTCCTTTCCTATTTCCAAACTTCAAAATTGATTCGGACGACTGTAGGTCACAAATCTGATCTCATTGATGTGGATTCTCTAAATGCAGCTCTTAGGAGCACTAGATCGTATCGAATACAAAATTACCTTATGAATGAGTTCACTTTTTGGCTCCATAATAGTAAAATTCAGGATAACTTTTTTGAATATCGAGTGTTCTCCATTCAATCAAACCATAAGATGGAAATTTCTTTTATGAAGGTAACTATTATTTTAAATAAATTTTAAGTTTGAGCAATACCTCATTCATAAAAAAGATACGATGAAAAAAGAAGCAAATGAGCTGTTGAATTTGATATCTTCAATTGGTAATGCAAAGAATAGATTAAATTTTTCTTGCATAAGATGGGATTAGATTTCTATTAGCGAAATTCCTACCCAATCTAACATGAGAAAAATGCTTGTCCATTCACATACTTTATAGGTGAAAGTAGAATGAGTGGAGCAAAGCTGGCTGTGGAAAGAAGACGGACCAATGAGTGGTCATCAATTCAACGGTTGTCATGAACAGGAAACCCTAATGATCAATATCCTAGAACAGGCCTCTTCAAATTAGCCAAGAGCCATCTCCGGAATAGAAGGGACACCTATGTAATGAAGAACGTCTTTCTCACCTACAATATGTCATATATTCGGGACTAGATTGAATTTAGAGATACAATAATTTATGGACTAAATTGAATGGTTATTAAAAGATCAAAGATCATATTGAATCAATTAAAAGTTCAATGACTTCATTTTACACTAGGTTAAAGTTCATGAACTACATAAAATAAATTGAAAATATGGGGATTGCATTGTACATTAAGGTAAAATTCATGAATCATTTATGTAATTTTATCTTTTTTATTTTCTAAAAAGATTTCAACTGGTACTGATAGAGGCAAGGATGGATGGGTCATCAAACAAAGTAATTGCTTGCCGAGGGGAACTTTGCGTTGAAGACAACTGCACTTAGCTGAAATGAAAGTAGAAAAAGAGTCCAAATCTTTCTTCAGGTAACGTGAAAAGCATTTACTAGAAAGATGTTGTACAAAGTACTCTCTATAAGATTCACTCATTAGATATATCAGACGAGTTGCCTTTTCAAAAAAGTCCACTTAGAATTTTATCGCATCCCTACGATGATATGTTCACGTCAAATTGTTTACCACTAATAGGGTCTCTAGCAAATGCAAAGAAAAGATTATTCAAATAGTCCAATCGACACGTTAATTTTCTCTTTTACTAATAAGTATCACCCAATCTCAACCAATTTACTAAATAGGGCATATATTATCCAATTCTTAAATTATATACACTATGACACAAATATCTAACTTTTTTTTTTTCGTGTTACAAAAACATCCAAAACTTTCACATAAATACCTCGGCTTTTACTTTTGTCACGAAAAAACCCAATATATAATAGGGTTAATTCCCTGAAAAACCATAAACCGGTACACATGTGACAAATTTACCAAAAACTATTTTTTTGACCATGAAAAACCCTAAATCGGTACATTTGTGATAAATTTACCTCGATTGACCATAAAAAATCATAAACTGGTACATTTATGACAAATTTACCCTAAATAAATTACTGCAGAAAACCCCAAACTGGTAAATTTGTGACAAATATACCATCCACTAAATTGTATTAATATCACAAAAAAATCACAAAAATTGTAAATTGTGATAAATATAGTGTAAAATCCCAAATTGGTGTATCAGTTAACTATCACGTATCATTTAATTTAATAATTTGATAGTAAAATTTAACGAAAATTAATAGAAGGTAAATTTGTCACAGGTGTACTAGTTTGAGTTTTTTTTTTTTTTTAGTGTATTAACCCTATATAATATATATTACAATTACATCTAGGATGTATTTATCATATTTTTATAAGTTCATGATTTTTATGACAAAAAAATTGGGGATATATATATGTCACAATGAGAAAGTTTGGAATTTTTAATGATACAAAAAAAAAAAAAGAGTATTTGTGTCTCAATAAACATAATTTGAGATTTTTAGTGATATTAACCATAGTAAATAAATCGATTGTTGCATGCATCTTCACCACGATTTTTTGTAGGCCTGGGAACCATGTGATGGAGTCGGCCAAATGCAACTCCCAATCAGGGGTACAAGGCCGACAAGTTGGTTGAGAGATACTATTGCAATGGGTGTTTCACCCACCCTCCACCTTCACTAACATGGGCAACTACTATACCGACCTACCAGTTCATCAAATACCCCTTACCAGGTGCGGTGGAGTTTACCCTCCCCACTTAAAGAGCCCCTTAATTCCCGAGTGTAATTTTTTTCCCCATCCAGAAGGAAATGCCCCTGATGTTTTACCTCATAGAGTTCAGACGAAGCAATTTTAGGACATAATCAAAGTCCATCCTCTTTGTTATGTGTGCTAATACAACTATAATTGCTCGTTCCATTACGTCACCTAGTAATTTATCAAGTTCATCGGCACTTGCTCATCCCATGAGCACAAACTTTGGTAAGGCGTAGCAAACATGTGCATAAGTACTTGAGTCGCAAGAACACCGATAGGGAGAATGACATAACATCACGAGCAACGCAATGGTCAAAAGAGCTAAATTAGATGTGATTTTCACCATGATGACAGAGCGGCAATTTATATAGAAAGTGCAGCGGTGATGAGAAAGTAAGGTTGAGATATTTTTCATCATTGAGAATGTGATTCCGTCTGTAATATGTATATGAGCTAGTGAGTGATGACCCTGTTTCTGCATTTTTTTTTTTCCGAGTCTAAAAACGGTAGCTTAATTTGGAGTTGCATTTGGGCGAGTCAATTGGAACTTACAATTACTTTGAAACTAAATTCTACCATTGAAAGCCTACTTCATAGTCTCATTGGCCGAATTTCTTGATATTTATCAATCTAAGTTGTTAGAAATACAATTAGGAGATTCTTCATATCTCTCTCAAGAGAAAATTACCCAATTGGTCCTAAATCTATAAAATAATGCTAATTCAATACTAATTTTTTAAAATTGTCATTTTAGTCCTAAACCTTTGTGTGAAATTCCAATCTAATCTTTTTGGCTTTTTTTTTTTTTTTAATTGTGTAAAATCGTTAACGTGGCAATCCAATCATTGCCGGCTATTCTATGTGGCATATACACCATTAATAACTTCCATACAACACTTACTTTAATTGCTATTACTTCTCAATTCATTACTTGAGCGCCATACTCACCAGTATAATTATTAAAAAAAAAGTCCAAAATTTATTTTATAATGGTTAATTCAGTTTTAAACATTTTAATTGTCCTAATTTAATCATAAGAAGTCTAACAATATGCTAATATAGTCCTAAACCTTAAACAATTTGTCAACGTAGCATTTTTGACTCATTTTAGTTAAAAATCGCTGATGTAAATGTCCAATCAATGCTAGTTATTTTACGTAGCGATATTTGGTGCTAACGTATACAATTTTTATGATTTCTATATTAAATATCTGCTTTTCCTTTTTTATTTCTTTTCTCTTTTCTTTCCTTTCTCTGTCATTTTTCCCCCTTTTCGTTTCTGCTGGACCGGCGGGTGAAACAGAGCTTCTAGTTCGACAAATAAACTGAGTTGCATATCACTGTTTGAATATTTCATTTTCGAGCAGGCTCTCTCCATACGAAAGAAATCAGGTCACGAGAAGATGCCAAGAGGACTCCTTACTTTCCGATTCTTCATCAAACGAAAGAGGTCGGAATTCGATTTCGTTACTCAGTCCATTCGCTGCAGTATTGGCGTAACAAATCTTATGCAATTTTCCATCAGTGCTAGGTATTGTAAGATTAATTTTCAAAATTAATCTAATGTCGGATATTTTCGATTTTCCACTTATAAAGTTTCGCACTCGACTTCAAAAATCCAATAAGTTGTCGCGTCAGGTGTTTGTCGTTGCCATCGGAAGTTCGTCAGCGGTGACGAACTTCCTTTTATAAATCACCTCCCGATCAACAACGAAGCCAGTCTTTCTCCGTCCACGACATCCCTCAAGAAAGCACCTTCGTTTTCAACTAGGCATTGTAAGGATTAAGTTTGAATTTTCAACATGAAAAATGGCATCTGATTACTTGTCCAAATTTGATGGCTAAACACTATAGTTTCGTTTTTCTTTTATTACTTTTTCATGCTTTGTTTTCTTTGTTTCTTTCTCCTTGGAAATTGAAAAATTAACCCTTATCATAGAGGCAAAGGAAAGAGATTTTTTTTTTATTTTATTTTATTAGTGAGATGAACTGCTTAATTGATATAGTAATCTATCGATTGCATTGACACTCGCACATATCATCAACACAACCTTTGGGATCGCAACCAAGTTGCAAGCAGTGTCCCACGCAGTCTTCGAACTCGGCACAAGCGGCGGGGCTCAGGAGGGTTTCATCGGAAGGCATGCTTCTTCCACTTCCATCTGCGCTTGATGTCCCTGCAAAACCCCCCACCAAAAAAGAAAACAACAAGAAGAAGAAGAGGAGGAGAAAACTTTGTATTGTTACTCGTCGCTGTGCATAAATATGTAATTAACGAGGATGCCGAGAGAGAGAGAGAGAGAGAGACCGACAAAGACAGGACCCCGTGAGCAATAGGATCGTCAGGAGAGCCAGATCGCGTGCAATTTTCCTCATGATGGTAGAGCTAAGTGAGGAGGAGTCTCGATGGGGACAAATTATATAGAAGTTTGGAGACGGCGAGAAAGGAATGTTGAGATATTTTGCACAATAAGGAATGTGATCTGGTGTACAATATTTATATGGGCAAGAGAGTGATGGTCCTGTTTCTACAAATATTTATCCAAGTAATAAAACGGTAACTTATATTGGAGTTAGATTTTGAGTAAGTAAATGTGACGACCTACAATTACTTCGAAAGTAAGTTCTACCACGAATACACGCTCCATAGTCTCATGAATTTCTTGATATTTATCATTCTAATATGTTAGAGACGTATTTCTCAAGATTATGTATATAATACTTTTGATTGTACAAGTCCCAATCAATTATAATCAATATCATAATATCTAATTGCTCCAAATAGTCATTTTATCAGGTTGGTAAGCATTCTCTTTTGTCGATGTATAAACAAATTACACAATTTACTCTTTTGTGTGATCTTATTCGATGAGGGTATCGCCTAAGGTCATGAGGTTTTGGAATGGCATTGAGGCGTGCTGGTTCTAAGTCTTGATCGGCACAAGGATTGCCCAAGCCCACAAGGTCTTGGTGAGGCATGAAAGCATGCAGATTCTAAGTTTCAATCGGTGCGGGGACTTCGTACTTGGCAATTGAATCAAGCCACGAACTAGGGGTCATTCATGGCATGAAGTATGTTCACACCGAGTTGAGGCCAAGGTCCGTCGAGCTTAAGATCTTCACTAAAGCAAGTGTACCCAAGCCTCAAGATCCTAGATCGGCATTGAGGCAGCATTGAGGCATGCTATTTCCGAGCCTTGTTTGGTGTGGGGATTGGCACTAAGTGATCGATTCAAGTCACAAACCAAAGTTTGTTCCTGACATGTTTATCAATATAGTGCGAGAACTCATGGCACAAACATATGGATGAGCACACTTTTGGGCTGTATATGTGTCGGCCAAGAGAAAAGATAAGAATCAGCTTATATGAAGCATATATGTGTGCACTTAAAGAGAAAAAAACGTCCGTCGCCACACAGCATTGGCAATGAAACCTGGTTGAGCCGAGATGCCTTGGTTGAGTTAGGATGCCTAGATCTTGAATTTGGAAGCCTTGAGAAACTAATCTCGAGAAGCCTGCATTGAGTTGAGATGCCCTGCTTGAGCTAGAAAGCCCAGCAATAAACTCAAATCCCTGGTGGAGCTAGGAGGGTCTGGTTGAGCTAGGATGATGGTAAATGAATTTGCATGAGTGCTGGTTATGCATAAGTATGACATGTTGATGTATTCATTGTTAAGCCGAATGTATCTTACATCGACATCATGTGTTGAGTTAAGGCATGGCAAGTAATTTGCTATTGATTTGGAAATATTACTTGGGGAGACAAATAGGCCCCGCAAATATTTGAATAATCAAGGTCGATTAAGCAATTCTTCAGACAAATAGGGCCCGCAAATAACACTCCCCATGAATAGGCTAAAGTTTGACCTAAACCAAAAGTTTGGAAATATCACCTGGAGAGACAAATAGGGCCTACAAATATTTGAATAATCAATGTCGATTAAGCAATTTTTCTTATATAATATTTAACCTTAGTCGAAAAATGTAATATTTGACTTTATTCGCGCCCCAAATTTTTTTTTTAAAAATTACATTTTGCCATAAACGACAAGTTTCTAGCTTTTCTTTTAATTGGGCATACCGAGTAAAAAAGATGGGAAATGCTTTCTTTATGGAGGGAGCCGGGAGATCTCAATATCTAGTTTCTTTTTTCTTCTTCATCCCTTTTTTTTTCTTTGTCCTCGCAAAAGGAGTATTTAACGCCATATAACCAACCAAGGAGGCAAAGGAAAGAAGATTTAGCCTTCCTTATTTTATTTTTATTTCATCGCATAATAATTGATCAAGACTTAGTCCTCCTTATTTTATTTTTGTTTCATCAAATAATAATCAATCAAGTGCATCGACACTTGCACATCCCGTCAACACAACCTTCATTGATGCACCCAGTTCGCAGGCAGAAAACATCGCAGTCTTTGGACTCGGCGCAACTGCCATCGTTCGTAGGAGTTTCCTCAGAAGGCAGGTTGCTTCCAGTTTCATCTGCGCTTGATGTCCCTGCAAAATCCCACAGAAAAAAAAATTGTATCATCACACGTCGCAAACATGTACATAAATATGTGATTTGCACGGTGTCTAGAACTAGGGATACTGGCTAGATGTGCCAGTTTTAGACACTATGTGAAGCATGTGCATAACCAACAGGAAGCAAGCTTCCGACAAGGGCTTTCAGTGGTAGTCTGATAATCCATCGCCCAGCCTAGATGCATTCCTTATTTTAAGATGCCGATGCCTGCACGCCCTGTGCCCCTCAATTGGAGAGAGTTTTTCTTCCCTTGTCCACGAAAATACCCTCGAATTTGCTAGGGCGCCGAGGGAGGGAGAGAGAGAGAGAGAGAGAGAGAGAGAGAGAGAGAGAGAGAGAGACTAACACTGATATGAAGCCACGAGCAATAGGATCGTCAAGAGAGCCAGAGCACGCACAGTTCTCCCCATGATGGTAGTACTAAGTGAGGAGGAAGAGTCTCAACGATGAGGGGACTTATGTAGAAGTTTGGTAGCGGTGACGAAGGGAATTTGAGATATTTTGTAGCAATAAGGAATGCCATCCGGTTTACATATTTATAGAAGAAAAAAAAAAAAACAAAAGGGAATGTGATCTGATGTATAATATGTATAATGGCAAGAGAGTAATGGTCCTATTTCTATACAAACTTATCCAAATATTTACGGTAGCTTAAATTGGATTTAGATTTTGAATAAGTCAATGCAACGTCATTTATTCATATAGAAGGAAGGTTGAGATATTGTAGCATTAATGAATGTAATCTGATGTATAATATGTACAGGGGCAAGAGAGTAATGGTCCTATATTGACTCATTTATTTGAGTATTAAAATGGTAGCTTAAATTGAATTTAGAATTTGGGTAAGTCAATACGATGACCTATGATTACTTTTAAATTAAATTCTACCATTGAATACATGAATTTCTTGATATTTATAATTATAATCTATTAGAAACGTATCTCTCAGGTGCCTGTTTTCATTGTGCATATCCCCGATCAATTATAATCAATATCATAATATATAGTTGCACTAGAAGGTCATCTTATGAAGTTGATAAACAAGTAATCTTCGTGGAAATATGAAGAAATTACACAATTTTCTCTATCGCTTACAAATATAAAGCTTTTATGTGAATGTGTTTGCAAGTTGATTTTGACATTGAATGGAGGTCAAAGTGATTTCAGCAAGTGTAGAAACCAGAGGACAATGCTAATGTTTAATTCATGAATAATTTTTATATCTGCTTATGTGCTATTTATGAAGTGATTTCAGGCCATCAAAAGTTTTTCAATGCCAAAGTTCACCCTTTGGTGTCTTAATTGGTTTATTTGTCCTTCCGATTCATTGGTACTAAAAAGTGGCAAATGAGAGAATCGTGTTGGTTGATAATATAGATTGATCCGTTTAACTTGTATATATCATTAAAATTTTAATTAACTAGCATTGAACACAATTTCATCAAAACATATACTCATCCATTGACCTAACTGGAACCACTACGCTAAATTATCATAATTTAATTTTCAAGTCTCTCTTCTTCCACAAGTACCGAAAATTAGAATTTTAACCGGAGAAATTGCACTTGGTCTAGATAGAAAATACTTAAATCGGATGTGCAATAATATTTCTTAATAATGTTATATTCAATATTTAACCTTTTTATCATATGTAATATTACAGAGTAATCATCAATCAGGCCAAATATAGTATGAACAAAGTTAAGAATAATAAAATGTAAAATTTTTCTTAACATCATACATATATGTGATATGATCGTACCAACTAATCATTTTATAAATTTACCCATCATGCGATTACTTTAACATAAAAGTCAGATTTTATATCAGTAATAATATTATTATCATGATGATTGAGTCCGTTCTTTTTTAAAAGACATTTGCATATATATTTTTTTTATCATACGGACTTTTTTAGATGTTAATATAGTAATCCATTTTTAAGGAACAAATAGTCAATAAATAGGTTAATTAGGCAAAGTTATTTTATTATTCATAATGTTCAACCCATGGCAGAAATTTTTATATTCAAATTTTTTTTGGGCGGTGCTATTTCTACCCCTATTTATACTAAAAAGACAACTTTGCTTTCAATTTTTCAATTGCAGTTTATAACGATGGCCCATTTCCTTTTTTATTTAGTATAATTAACATAATTAAACATTTCACATTTCCTTTTGTGTATCAAAGAAAAGTGTGTTATTAGATATTCCTATAACGTTTTTATACTCCATGTAAAATTATCTCACTAATTGTAAAGTCACTTTTTGATATAGTATAAAGTCGAAAAGTCTATTCTTCATCATTAATCTTATAATGACTTAACTATTTTTTGACCCTCTTATCTTAAAAGCTCACTTTCTTAGTGAACTTTTTATTAATCTTATTAGTTTAAAATATTTATCAAGTCTCTTTATTTACTATATCAAAGAATTTATCTTTTTCCCTTATTATATTGGCAATATTTTTTATACAGAGCATGTAAGACTTAGAGAAATATCTATGCACAATGAGATATCTTAATATTTTTTCATAAACAGTTCATATATGATATTGATTTTTGTCAACCAAAATAATGATATTTCACTAGCACTTTCAAAAGAAAAGTTCTTACTTTATGTAATATTTAGGTTTAATAAAATTTACATGGATATAGAAATACTATATATATATATAAAAAAAAAGCAAAGTAAATAAATTTAGGACAACCAATTTAAATTGTAATTGAATGAGAAGGGATTTTTTTTTTTGGTGGGAAATGGGTGAATTTAGTCATACAGGGAGTAGAAATAGTGCCGCCCTTTTGTTTATGAAAAAAACTTTTTTTTTTTTTTTTTTTTGCATAAAAGAGGCAAGTTTCTAGCTTTTCCTTTGAACCATTGAAGTGTAAAATTTTTATAGAATTATTTACAACCACCTAAATGCTTTCTTACATGACATGAAGTACCCATGTCGAGCAAATAAGATGGCAAATGCCTTCTTTAAATAAATAAATGTATGAAGTAACTCGATTCGAAAGTTGTGCGGGTGGAGGATAACCGCGACTTAAGCTTATAGCATTATGCTAATGGTGGGTGAGGCTACCCACGCAAAGCGTAATAATTGAAGGATGAACAACTACCGACTGATGTTGGGGAAACAAGGGAGGAAATTTATGTAGCGACTACTATCTAATTAGAGGAACGACCGCATTTTTTTCCGCTCCTCCTTAAGTTTAAATGGTCCTTTTTTAGTGTTTTGGCCATAATACTTATTGTATAGCTTACCACTTCTACTACAATTCTATAAAAATTGTCGCCATTTTTTTTTCAATTCTTTTTATTTTGTTTTTTTCTCATGTGGGTCCCACTTTCATTTGTCTTCTTTCTTTTCACGCCTTTGACATCAAAATCCTCACCTCTTGCAAATCGCCTCTCTATTTTCTCTCTTACAAGCCATTCTCTTCTCTTTACACCTCCCTACTCCTCAAGTCATAGAGCGAGGGTGGACGGGTTTGGTTTGGTTTCAACAGCATCGATTTAACATCAACTTGCTTTTCCTTGATTTGATTTTCCCTTCGCCGTGTCATTAAACAAAGTAATTGCTTGCCGAGGGGACCTTTTCGTTGAAAACAACTGCACGTAGCTGAAATAAAAGTACAAAAAAGAGTCAAAATATTTCTTCAGGTAACGTGGAAAGCATTTACTCGAATGATGTTCTATAGAGTACTCTCTATAAGATTCCTTGCAGGGGCGTAGCAGCATCGGGATCCGGGCGGAAGGGACAAGCGGAGGCGCAGCAATAGCGTGGGGTGCATTGGCAGACGAGCGAGTAGCTACGGGCGGTGTTCAGCGCAAAGTACAGCAGGCGGCTGTTGCGGGCGTCGAGCAGTAGCAAACACTGGCTGAGGAGTTTGTGGAGAAGAACAATTTTTTTTTTTTTTTCTCTCTCTCATTTTTCTTTCCTTTTTTTACCTGTCCACTCTCTCACATCTCTCTCTTTGCTCTGTGCTTTTTCTTGCTGACTCTTCCTTTCTTTTCTTCTGTAGGTTGTCGAAGGGGAAGAGAAAAGACTCTTCTTGGATGACAAAGGGGGGTGGGGGGTTTCCTCTCTTCTTTTTTTTTTTTTTTTTTTTTTTTCCTTTCTTATGTACTTTCTCTCACTTTTCTTTCTTCTCACTTTTGCAAATTCTCTCACGCTTGCTCTTTTCACGAGTTTTTTTTTTTTTGTGAATTCCTCCCCCCCCCCCATTGTACAAGAAAAACCCCCTTTTTTATATGCAATGAAATTGAGCCCACATATGGAAGAAGCAAAATTTCCTTCTTCTTTTCGACTGCATCTCGTGTAGTCAAGGCATAATCTTCATGATTTTATTTCATTTTCTTTCCTTTGTTCACGCCCATCGAAGATTGAAAGATTTGATGTTTCCTTTATTATGTTGAAAATGCATATTACTCAAAAATTAACGCCAAATATATATTACATCTGAAATATTCCATCAAAACCTTCCAATTTTTTATGAAATATACCTCTCAGTATATATCTTTTAAATATATAAAAGATTTATTGAATATATCAAATGCGCCTAAAAATAATTGCTATGCAATTTTATTTTATTTTATTTGGGTAAAAATTAATCCATTTTTTATGCAAAAATTTAGGTGTCAATAGCTGCCCCCTCTTTGAAGGTGAGCTCGTAGAGATTGCTAAATTGAGACCTAAATTTTAGCCATGCACATGTATTGAATGATTTTTGTTGGAAAATGAATTCCATTTTTTTTAAAGATAATATATGTGATGCATGGAAATGCTAATGCAAATGGTAAAAGGAATCTACCTGGAATAACTTACCTTCAAGGAGGGTACAGTAATTCAAGATAGTAGATGTTACATGTCTAGGACCCGTATCTTTCTACGGTCGCCCAGAATAGTAACAAAGATTTGTATGGATACTGCTTTCCTAGGACCCATACCTTTCTACGGTCGCCCAGTATGGCAGTATTTGGTTGTCTAGGACCCGAACCTTTCTTTGGTCACCTTGACGGAAAAAATTGCTTTTCCATGACTCGTACCTTTCTGCGGTCACATGAATGAGAAATAGATGTTGTCAAGGACCCGTACTATTCTATGGTCACTTAAACGGGGATTCACTTTTTAGGATCCGTACCTTTTCTACGGTCGCCTGAATAGGAAATGACTTTTTCAAGACTTGTACCTTTCTACAGTCTTTTAGACTGAGGTTTTGCTTGACTAGAACCCGAACATTTCTTCGGTCACCTAGCATTGCGGTATGAATCATCTAACCATGACCCTAACCTTTTTTGGTCGCCTTAATCATACTAAATCTGGATAAAAATCTTCAGGGGAAGCTCAACCGAGTTGAGTGTTAGTGC
Organism: Eucalyptus leucophloia subsp. euroa; assembly: GCA_017140325.1. Taxonomy (NCBI): domain Eukaryota; kingdom Viridiplantae; phylum Streptophyta; class Magnoliopsida; order Myrtales; family Myrtaceae; genus Eucalyptus; species Eucalyptus leucophloia. The sequence continues at coordinate 8,097,725 of CM029469.1, read as the reverse complement.
ACTTGAGAGAGAATACCAGATTGATGGAAAGAAACTCTCAGCTGCGAAAGCACACCATGTTGATGAAAATGACTCTAGGCTATGGAAGCATGCTAGGTCGGAAACTCTAGGCTATGAGAGAACGCTGTGTCAATTAAGAGAAACTTCGGGTTACAGAAACATGTCGATTTGATAGAGGGACTCTAGGCTACAAAAGTATGCCAGATCAATGAAAATGACTCTAGGCTATGGAAGCATGCTAGGTTAGAAACTTCGGACTACAAGAGCACGCCGAGTCATTAAATAGGGACATCGAGCTATGGAAACACGCCAAGTTGATGAAAAGAACTCTAGGCTACGGAAGCACGTCGGGTCAATGAAAAGGGCTTTGGGCTTCGAAAGCACGCTGAATCTCGAGGCTTCAAGGAGCAACTCGAACGTCAAGTATTACTCGGTCTTCAAGGAAATATTATTTGTCAAACATGATTAGAGTAAAAAGTGATATGCATTCATCAAAGAGGTAGACAATATGAGCTACTTTAAAATGCACATTTCAAAATTCAGTGGAGTTTTCATCAAGGTTTATGCATAATGACTTTGCCATATTTGCATAACCCAAATTTCCACCAGAGAGAATTGTCATTCAAGACAATAACATGGATTTCTTAAAAATACTAAATGAGAGACTTTTAGTTACAAATGACTTTCACTCACTCTCATTCAGAATGACTATTTTATGAGAATCACTCCATCTCACCATATTGATAGAGGTCCGAGTAATCTTACAAGCGGTACGACTTTACCAATCTGAGAAGTCTTTAATAGGGACCATAATGTGGGTGTTGCAATCTAAATTTCGGGTGCACCACGTAAAACTACGTTAATGGACTACTAAGTCTTTAACTTAGTTCGGGCTCTCCCAAGTCTATACCAATTCTCGACTTAAGGTTCAATTATTTAACATGCAAATGATTAATATCTAGGAGTCGCCACTAATCAGTTTACGGTAGGTCGATTAGACACCTAAGCAAAATAAAAGGGAGATTTATTTTATTCCTACAAACCAAAGACTAAGGGTACGGGGATTTGGTTACATTAGAATACTCTAATGCCCTTTCGGTACTATTTCTTTTTTAATTTTCAAAAATGTTTTTTGGAGACAGCTGATTTATTTTAACCTAAATTACTATCATGCAAATATGGTGACCACACGGTGCTCATCCATTATTAAAACATTCAAATAAATAAATTGCATCACACAAAGCAAGCAATCATTTTTTTTTTGGGTTTTCTTAAAAATTAGATTTCTTTTATAAAAATGCATTTTTAAACTAAATGACTTAATCTTATTAATATGCAAATTCTAATTAAATGAGCCTATTATGCAAACTAGTTATTATGCACCTTATGACCTAACTTTACTAACAAATTCTAATTAAATGATCATGTTGTGCGAACTAATTAACATGCAACTAGATTTTTGTATTTTTGTATTTTTTTTATTGAAGTTTAGAATTTATGAAAACCCTACTTAATCTATTTAAAAAGGGATAATTTTCTAGTCTATTCTAGGGATTAATTTGACTTAAACCCTATCTTATCTTAGAAAATTATTTTTTGAAAAATGAGATAATTAAAATGTGCAAGCATTATCTAAAAAATTAATTTAGGTCCAACTCTAACTTATTCTAAAAATGCAACCCTAAAAATGTAATCCTAAGAAATTCTAATTTACTAAACCCCCATGTCTGATTTACTAAACCTATATGCTCATGCAGAATTTTGATTTTTTGATTTTTTAGGTTTTTTTTAGAAGATAAGTAATTATTAAATAAATATTAAATCTAAACTATCGGCAAAGTAAAGGATTAAAATAATCGAAAAAATAACTTATTGTCTCACAGGTCAAATTAACGATTATCCTAACCCTAATTATCACAACAAAAGGATCAAAATAATTGAAAATCTGATTTGAAGTCTTACGGATCAAATTAATAGTTATAATGATTTAACAATTTAAATTCTACCAAAAAGCCCAAAAATTAATATAATTAAAAAAATAATCCAATGTCTCTCAAATTAAATTAATAATTACAATAATTTCGGACAAAATCCTAGTGGATAATGCCTACAAACTGCACAAATATTAACATTCAATATTACAATTCAAATAATTAAACTAAAAGAATGCTATCAAATAAAATAAAAAGAAAAATAACATAAAAATAAAGACAGTAAAATAAACTAAACTACAAAAAAGGTAAAAGTAAAAAAAAAAAAACTACCTTAGGGAGGGTAAGCCAATGTCAACGGGGAAGCGGATCGCAGGTAGAGGCGGTGCGGAGGCACGACGTCCAGTGAGCGGAGATGGGCGGCGAAGGCATCGGTGTCTTTGGGTTGAGGCGAGCGGCGCAGTGGTGCGGTGAGGTCAAGAGCGGCAGGCTTCGGAGCTTCGGCATCGGACTGGGCAGCAGTAGGTCGCGGGTGCAGAGGCGTGGCAGTGGGCATCGATTCGGGTAGTAGGGATCACCGGCAGGGGAGAAGCGCAGTGGCGGAGATGCGGGGGAGGTCGGGGGTGCAATTCGGAGACTAGTGGTGTGTAAAGGAGGCCACGGAGAAGATGAACAGTTTTTTTTTTTTTTTTTTTTTTTTTTACTCTTTCTCTCTCTTTTTCTCTCTCTCTCTCTCTCTCTCTCTCTCTCTCTCTCTCTCTTACCTATTCGCACGTCCACTCTCTCGCACTCACATCTCTTTCACTCTCTCTTTTTGACTTTTCCCTCTTCCCCAACGAAAGAAAGGAGAAAGAAAACAAGCTCTCCTTTTTGTGTTTAAATTTTCGACCGAGCAAGAATTTCTCTCAAATTTTTTTTTTGAATTCGCCCCTCGCCAAGTATTTGCTCTCAAATTTTTCAACCAAAAGCCCCCTTTGGTTACGAAAAATAAAGCTCTCTTTTATACTGATTTCAAACAGCTGCTTTGTATGGCATATTTTAAACTTCCATCTTCTGTTGCATTAAATCAAGGATGCAAATTAGAGCATGATTTCACAATCAGCTCGATTTTGCACCGATTCTTTCCATTTTATCAAAACCCTTGCCATTTTTTCACCTGATTTTTAATTTTTTCTGCATTTATCAAAATCTGAATATCCATCAGAATTTCAAATTTCCATGCATATTCAATCAAATCGATTTCCTCCATTTTTCCTTTTATTTGTTCAAAATGTAATTTTATTTTTCCAAAATTAGGTGTCAACAGTGGGCTTGGTCAATGGCTTAACAATTGGACTCTTTGAGTCAAGGCTATTAAAAGAACAACTCCGCAATCATCTCTGGGTTTACAAGTCAAGAATCCTACAAAATAAGAAAGAAATAATCTTGCTTGCATTTATTCAAGCAATGCTTATAAACATACGAACTCCAATGTTAATTTAAGTGTCCTAATCAGAAGAGAATTTGCAAGGGACATAACATAGGCTAGGTTCTTGGGTTGAGAAATGAAATGACCATTAGGCTCAAAATATGTATAAAGGGTGAAAGTTGATGATCATCTTGGCATTGCCACCAATTTTCCTTTTACCAAGGATTATCATTATAAATGCACTATTGATCTTGACTCTTTGAGTACTGCTCCCTTAGGATGCAACTTTTGCAACTGATGGTCATCTATTTAACATTTCTATGGGCATTAACATTGCTTTTACTAGGCATACTACTTTTTTGCCTCCAGTTTTCATTCATTTTTTTCTTCACTTCTTTTCTCATGGGCAATGGCCTTGCTTTTATCAAGCATACTGCTTTTTGATGTCCATTGGTTCTATTTTGAATGACCATATGGTGCTTTTGACATTTGGACCTTTGGGAGGTCCTCGTCTTCTGTCAACACTCCAGACCATACTGTTTGAACAATTGACTTTTGCCTTGCCTCATTGTGGGGGATGATTACCAATTGGGTTTAAAGGAATGAAATTGCAAGCTCAAATGGGCTATAAAAAGGATATAAGTATGTAGGATAGAGAAAGAAATGCTCTTTGTCATTTTAAGGCACTTAAATTACCACATGAATTCAATGTAATAGCATGACTTGAAGATTAATGCAAGTGAGAGCAAGAAATTTCTTTTCATTTTCTCACCTCATGATGCTATCTTATCTCTAATTTTCCCTAATGTGGGGTGGTTCTTGACATGGATAACTTGGAAAGAATTTCCATAAGTGTATGGAGCTCAAAGGGGTTAAGCAATTATCACTTGTTGTGGCATCCCAAAATTCATGGCAACCTCCAGATACATTAAGGCCTATGAATAGGTGATGGAAGTACCATCAAGTTGTATTGTAGCCATTTGATCCATGATTTGCAATAAGATTTATGGCCAAGCTTTTAATGGATAATTATTTGATAGGAAAGAAAATTTTATTATTGGCCATGTGTTTTATAAGTTGAAATTTATTGATTTATGATTTCAAGTTTTATGGCCAAGTGAATAAGGGAAATTAAGTATTTATATGAATGGAAATTAGGTGATGATTAAATGGGAAAAATTATAGAAGAGTGGGCCAAAACTCTTAGGCCAAGACCAGCCCACAAGACCCCACCATTCAGCCATTTAGGCCTGGCCCGCGAAGCCCAAAGGAGGAGGAGCTGCAGTTGACTAAGGCTGGCCCAAGCCTAGCCGGATGAAGCCCCTCTTGCATGAAAATTGCCAAGTGTTTCTCCCTTAGAGCCAAGTGGTGCCGGCATGCAAGATCAATGATTGTTAATCATTGAAAGGAAGAAAATTAGAGAGGAAGAGGGGGCCGGATTAAACGAGGAAAGGGAGAGAAAGAGAGGGAAGTCGCAAGAAGAGAAAGGGGGAAAGAGAGAGGGAGTTACCGTCCGAGAGAGAGAGAGAGAGAGAGAGAGAGAGAGAGTAGGTCCGAGAGAGGGAGAGCAAGCGTGCGAGAGAAGAAGAGGAAGTAGGAGGAGTTCGTTCACCGCCTAGTCGCCACCATTCATTCACTGCCTTGCCCTGCCATCCTTGTCATTGTGTTTGTGCTCGGATTTAAGGCAAATGGAGTCCACAAACCTACCATTTGCTGCTGTGATATGTGTTGTGAGGGATGATAAATTTTGGTTGTGGTAGAAGTGAAGAAATTCGAAGCTATAGGGAGAAATATGGTAGTCTTGCATTATGTTTTCTAGGAAGGCAGTCCAACCTTTGATGAAATTGTGGGCTGCATGCGGCTTTTTAGTTGGAATTTTATTTCAACTCGATGAAAGTTTTAGAGAACTTCTTGGAGAGTAACATATCAAAATTTCAAAAGAAATGAACAAGTATAGACTGGTGAAACTATTTTTCTTTGGAGAAGTCAGATCTGGAATCGAAATGCTAACCTAGCATGATTTTGTGAATTTTATAAAATTCTCTGGTTGAACTTTGATCTTGTGTTCTGAATGAAAGTTGAAGATGATATGTTAAGAAGTAAAATACTAAAATTTTAGAGGAAATTGATGAGTTTAGGTTGGTGAAATGATTTTATTTGAAATGGTCAGATTTGGGAATTTTTGTCGAGGGTTAGAGACGGCTACAGTGATTATATTTTTTAATCTATCACAAATATGATTTCAAGTTCTACATGAAATATTTACTTCTGGACCTTGTCTATAACATATAAAAATTTCAGAATTTTTGGAGCTGATTTAGGATTTTTACCAGAATTTGTGAATGAAACTGTGTATGGCAATATTTCGAAATTTTAAGGACTGTGATGCGTGGATTGTACTGATTTATGTGATGTTCTTTTGATATGGTGTTCTTCATGGAATACTTTCTTCTAGATCTTGTATATAATATTTCAAATATTTAGAATTTAATAAGACTATTTACTAATTTTTCAGGAATTATGACCAAAGGAGCGCAATCTGTTTTTATCCGAAATTTTGTTATATTTTCAAAAATAAATGAAATTGCTCCATGTGATATGATGTTTTGAGTGGTTGATTATGCTGCATATGTGGTGACATATGACATGTTATATGATATCAAAAGCTGGTTGAGACTCTTGATATTGATGCATCAAATGCCATGTTGAAATTGAAATACATGTGTGAATATAAATTGAGATAATAACGAGACCATTGGAGGTGTGAGCCGACGATGCCCCAGGAGAATTGGGATGCCCGGAGTGTGTGTGTCGGATGCCTCGGGTGTGACATCCTGAAATTCGACCCCGTTTCGATAAAGTGAAATTGGCATTTCATTGACGTGCTTAGGGTCCTTTTTCTTTGAGCTGATCACTTACGAGTTAACTAACCTATTGGGTGAAGCCGTTAAGGGATGTATCAGCTGTAAAATCCCTAAAAGCTATCTAATTTGTTGGATTGGACTAAAATCACGTCTGATCGATTTTTAACCACGAAAGTGAACTCGATTTCGGGAATCGAATTTTAAGCGCGCCATAATTCTTATTTTTAGGATCCTGTCTCATCGCTCGTCAATTTATTGACGGGTTCGAAATTTCAATAAAGAAATTATCGGAAGAAAATTGAAGACCAAAAAGAAAATAGAAAGGAAAAGGAAAAGGAAAAGAGAAAAGGAAAATTGAATTAAATATCTATGTATTTTCTTTTCCTTTTTCCTCTCTCTCCCTCTCTTTTCTTTTCTTTCTTTTTCTTTCTTTTCTCTCTCATCTCTCCCCTTTTCTTTCGTGTGGACAGCCCCCCCACCGACTTCTCTCTCCTCTCTCCTCATTTTGACCGATCAATCCTCATCCTCTCTCTCTCTCTCTTATCTCTCCTTCTCTTTCCTCTCTCTTCTTCCTTCTCGCACACGACCAAACCAGCTCTTCTTCTCCTTCTTTCTTCGCATGCGAACCGGCAAGCCGGAGTAGAAGCAGCAGCTCGTCGTCACCACCGTCCCACCGCCGCACTGCCGCTCGCACGGCCGCGACAGCCGCCCGCCTGTGCGCCCGCCGTCCCGCCGTTTGTTGCTCGCTGCATCGCCCCTCCCCCGAGCGAATCCACACGGCCCAGCCCCTGTTCCGCCCCGTCCGGCCACCTCCGGCCACCGCCCAACCCCGCCGGACCTCCCCGCGTCCCCCTCACCCTTCGCCGGCCTTCCCTCGCCGCCCTAGCCGCCGGAGCAGCCCCGGCCAGCCCCGACCAGCAAGCCCACGGAGTGGGTTTCCAGCACTTTCGGGCTCATTTTGGGCCGTTTCCGGGCCCCAAACCCGAGCCGTGCTTTGGGAAGTTTCGTTCCTCGCGTCGTCGTCGTCGGATTGATCCGATTTGCGCGCGATTTGGTGAGTAATCTCACTAATCCAGGATTAGTTGGCTAATTATGCTTAAGGTTGGTTTAGATTTAATTAATTATGTTTAGGTTGTTAGATTAGAATAAATTAGCAATTATTAGCCAATTGTGATGCGAATTAGATAAATTGAATGTGTAATTAGCAAGTAGACGTGGTCTACTATTTATTGGAAGTGTCTCGGGATTTTTCCCGACCCTTAGTGGGCTCCAATTAGGCTTTTCGAGCCTAAGTGGATTTTTTAGTATTTAAATATTAATTTTCGGAATTAAATTAAATAATTATTTATTTTCCGAAAATTCAACTGAGATGGCCCGGAATTGGAAAATTATGCTGATGACCGTGGTGAAGTCTGTTTGTTTGATTGGGCTTTATTTTGTGCTAAATTGAATTTTTAATAATTATTAATTAATTTTCGAAATTAATTAATTAATTATTTTTTGGAAATTAAGATTTTGATGGCCGACGACCGAAATCTCATGCTGATCATCGTGGCGCAATTCGTTTATTTATTTGAGCTCTACGTTGCATGGAATTAAATAAATTGTGATGTTTTAGGGATTTACCCTAAATTGATTTGAAATTGATTGAGATTGAATAAGTGATTTGTAGATGACCGAGTACGTTTGTTTAGTATTTATAATGCTTTGATTGAGTTGTAAAGTGGATGGAGTTATGAGAGAATTGAAAATACTTTGGGATTGAACCAATCAGACATAGTATATGGACCTACGTGGTTCGGTGATTGGGACATCACTGGCGAAAACGGCGCCTTAAAGAACGCACGTATCGGTCTAGTACATACATTATTGTGGACCTACGTGGTTCGGTGATTGGAATATCACTGGCGAAAACGGCGCTTTAAAGAACGCACGTATCGGTCTAGTACTCATATTGTTATAGGCATGTATGGTTCGGTGATTAAGGACATCACTGGCGAAAACGGCACCTTAAAGAACGCATACACTTGTCTATTAAATACATTGTTGTAGGCATGTGTGGTTCGGTGATTTGGGATATCACTGGCGAAAACGGCGCCTTAAAGAACGCACACAATTGTCTATTTGAGTACATAGTCATAGGCATGCGTGGTTCGGTGACTAAGGATGTTACTGGCGAAAACGACGCCTTAAAGAATGCACGCAATTGTCTAGTGGATAAGTCACATTAGTGAGCTTGACGCCCGAGAGCATTGACCTAGAATGGTCCGTCTGACATGTAATCGACTAGATCGATTAATCATTACCTTGAGTTTGATGTTGCAAATTGATTGACTGAATGGAAATGACCGTGAGTGGTCTTGTTGGCATATAATTGACTAGGTCGATTTGATCGATGCTTCCATCGGTGATATGATTGCTTGGGTGCCTATTATAAATTGTACTGACTTGCAGGTAGGATCTGAGGCCAAGGTAAGTCCTCTGTCCTGTGCGTGCTTAGGCAGCCTATAGTATAATGGTTTGCTAATCGGGCTTAGTGGGGTAGAACTCGCTGAGACGTAGTCTCATCCCAGTTTGGGAAAATCATTTCAGGACCCCGCTAAGGAGCTGAGGAGGAAGAGTCGGAGAAGGATTTTTGGGAGAAGAAGATAATCCCGAGAGGGCCTTGAGTACGGCCCGGATGGACTGAGATTCTATCTTCTTTGATATCTTTATTTTGATGTGAATAGAGTTTAGAATAAAAAGTTGTGAAGTGTTCTGGTTTGTGTTTTGTATAAAAGTTTGGTTATAAATGTCAACATGAAAAATATGGCCCTGTTTTTCTATCCCATCGTTTTATTGTCTAGGGATTTTAACTGCTTCCGCATGTGGTTAATAAATGAAAGGGTCGGCGATACATTGTCCTGGGATATCGCATTATAAAATTGACCAAAAGGTAAGGATGTATGCGTGCTCGAGGATCGGGGCGTGACATCCAGTTTAAGTGGTATCAGAGCGAGGTTGAAGATTGGAGTGATAAGGAGCATTGACCATGGAATAGTTAGTAGAAAAGGCCTTTAAATTTATGATATTGCATGTCTATGTTAGCTGAGTGCTAAAATCGGTTGTTGTTTGAATCGCTCTGTTTCTAATTCGGTGTTGAATTGGAAGCATGTGTCAGTAGATTAAAGTGACACCATGAGCGATCAGGAGCCAAGAACTCCTAGGCAGAGGGCTTTGTCCTTAGTGACTCGGGCGAGGACACCGACAAGAGTTGGTGCTCGAGGTGGTCGAGGTAGAGCGCAAGCTGAGGCTAGCGTGAGTGGAGCAGCACCACATCTCGTTGGTGCCGGGGTAGCAGCCCTAGTTGATCAGGGATCAGTTGGGATCTCGCAAGCGTTGGATGCTATGCGTGAGATGATGGGGCAATAGGCCGGGATCAAACAGCTGCAAATGCCGCCGTTGCTGCCACTACTACTGCAGCTGCCAATGCTGTTGCTGCAGCCGCACCTGCCGTCGTACCTGCTGAAGACCCGCCTGTGAGGCCGATGCTTAGTTTGGTGGAGCAGTTTTTGAAATTGAAGCCACCGAAGTTTACTGGGGCAGGAGACCTCGAAGCTGCTGCTCTGTGGATCCAAGGACTGGAGAAAGCATTTGCATTATTGATGTGTTCTGAGACCGAGAAAGTGGTCCTCGCAGTCTACCAATTAGAAGGAGTTGTGAGTACTTGGTGGAGGACAACTCAAGGAGCGATATTTCCCGAAGGTGTAGCCCCAGAATGGAACGCCTTTGTTGAAGCCTTCAACAGGAAATACTTTTCAGAAACTGCTAAAGAGATAAAGATGGTTGAGTTTGAGAGTGCTAGTATGAACAAAATAAAGGAGTTAGGGAAGAGAATAAGAACACAAGATTTATAGTGGTTCGGCTTAATCCAAGCCTACATCCACTCTCCCACGATAACAGCCTTCTTGGCTGGATTCCACTATGCAATCAATAAGAGATTACAACTTCGAGTGCAAACACTTAGTAGTAGATCACACTATCTCACTAAGTCACTCTCTTGGTATTTCTCTCACGATCACAAACGTTTAAGCTCTCAAGAGACAAGTGTATGATCTAAAGTCGCTCAGACTTTGGAATTATAAATTCTACGCTCCGTCTCTTACTTGCTCATCGGTCCTTCATCTCCTTAAATACTCCTCCACTTCCAAACTAGCCGTTGGACAGCATCCCGGAGAATCGTCTTCCAATATACCCATTGGACAGCTCGTATCTAGAAGATTTGGTAACCGTTGAGTGACAAAGGTAGAATCCCAAATTGATTCCGATCGCCCATACAAACGAAATCTTGGTTTCCATAAGTAAAGCTTCTTCGTATAGAAAGTTCTTGTCTTCAACATCCAATCGTCAATCAATTAGATTGAATCAATCAAATCAATCTTGATGTGGAATCCAAACCAGATCACTAGCCGTTGTATGATTGGGCTTGAGTTACGATTCATCGAATCTGGATGTTAAGTCTCGAGTCTCGTAGACTTTGTAATATGAGTCTCGTAGACTTTACAATCTGAGTCCGTAGACTTTACAATCTGGTTCAGCTTCAGCATAGTCTGTCTTCTGATTCATCATTTACGTTCAGTCTGGAATTAGTCAGAGTGAGCAGACTTCTGATGTAGAACAGACTTTGAGTCTTGAGTCTGGCAGTCTTCAGACTTTGAGTCTTGAGTCTGGCAGTCTTCAGACTTTGACACAGAAGTCTGGAAATCTTCAGAATATACTTTGGACATATGTTACGTTCAGTCTTCTGGTCGTCTTCTGACTTTGATAATATCCTTTATATGTTCTATCATCTGCATGGTCTATTACTCAACCATCAAACATGTTAGTAGTCTTTCATTTATTTTGTCATCTTGAAAACATCATAAGGGATTTCCCTAATAATCTCCCCCCTTTTGATGATGACAAAACAATCTCTGAATATGCAGATTTGTAAACATACTTTTAAATCAAAGGATATCAGAAGATAACAAATAGATTGAGCATAATAATATGTAGAAAATAATCGCAGCTCAATATTATGCAATAAATAATATCAACCAATCAGCACATATGCATATTCATATATTCTCCCCTTTTTGTCATAATCAAAAAGCAATAATAATGGATTCACGTAGAGAATGATAACAAATATTTTGCATGAATCACAATTTCCAAAAATCAGCTTTTATAAAGCAAGTCAAATATTAAAGATATGCAATATAGCTCACTTCGATCATATATATCAGCAAATATCTAATAAAAATCACAGATGCATCATGAAATTCACGTACACTTTTTGTCATAATAAAATGATAATATCAATAAGAGATTTGTTAATGACAAAATGTAATAATAGATGCACTAACCGGATTTTGTAGATCTTAACAATTCTGACACATTTACCTTCCTTCTTTTCATAACAAGATCACGATCAATCAAAAAGATTTTTCCAAAATTGATCAAAGCTCCCCCTCAATTTGTTGCCTTTTTGAGATGATCACGATTCTTTTCCTTTTCTTTTGGATTTGATTTCTCCCCCTGTCATCATGACAATATTTGCGAATAGAAATAATTGTTGCAATTGTCGCAGGAGATATTTTCTGATTACACCAAAATTTGCGTAGATTCGCAATCATCCTTCCTTATTGAATTTCCTGCAATCAACTCATTTCCCTTTTTGGTATCCATCAATTTGGATCCTTCCTTGACGTTAGAGTAAAATAGAAAATCTCCATAATCAAATATTCTTTCTTAATTCATCGTAACAGAGTATTCAAAGAAAGAATATTATGCACAATGATATTTTGAAAAATAAATTCTCACTTAGTCATAGTACAATAAAATCAGAGAGAATAAAATCCTTGAATATCTAAGAATATCTTGCATCATCACGTAAAACAGATTATCACTTTGCAAAATATGACTAAATCTGAGAGTATAAAATCAAACCAAATAAATTCTTTTGTCTTTAAGCATGATATAAAAAATGATCACACGTATCAATTTAAATCTCGAATCACAAAAACAAATCATGCGATTCTTTCTTCAATAAAACAAATCAAGGAATATGATCATTATAAAATCTGAATCAATCAATGATATATCGAATTTTAAGCATAATGAGAATTATGTGCCCAAAAACATTCCTTAGCAACTTCTTCATTTCCTTTATTTCCTCGATTTCCTCATCGGATTCGTAGTCCTGTGTTGCTTTGCCTTTCCATAAGTCCTGGTGCCAAGATACTAGCTATAAAGAATCTTTAGCTCAAAAGTAAAAACACTTTTATAAACCGAGCACTTGGCTCTGATACCAATTGAGAGTGCTAGTATGAACAAAATAAAGGAGTTAGGGAAGAGAATAAGAACACAAGATTTATAGTGGTTCGGCTTAATCCAAGCCTACGTCCACTCTCCCACGATAACAGCCTTCTTGGCTGGATTCCACTATGCAATCAATAAGAGATTACAACTTCGAGTACAAACACTTAGTAGTAGATCACACTATCTCACTAAGTCACTCTCTTGGTATTTCTCTCACGATCACAAACGTTTAAGCTCTCAAGAGACAAGTGTATGATCTAAAGTCGCTCAGACTTTGGAATTATAAATTCTACGCTCCGTCTCTTACTTGCTCATCGGTCCTTCATCTCCTTAGATACTCCTCCACTTCCAAACTAGCCGTTGGACAGCATCCCGGAGAATCGTCTTCCAATATACCCATTGGACAGCTCGTATCTAGAAGATTTGGTAGCCGTTGAGTGACAAAGGTAGAATCCCAAATTAATTCCGATCGCCCATACAAACGAAATCTTGGTTTCCATAAGTAAAACTTCTTCGTATAGAAAGTTCTTGTCTTCAACATCCAATCGTCAATCAATTAGATTGAATCAATCAAATCAATCTTGATGTGGAATCCAAACCAGATCACTAGCCGTTGTATGATTGGGCTTGAGTTACGATTCATCGAATCTGGATGTTAAGTCTGAGTCTGTAGACTTTGTAATATGAGTCTGTAGACATCTGAGTCAGACTTTACAACCGGTTCAGCTTCAAAGCATAGTCTGTCTTTCGATTCATCATTTACGTTCGCCCGGAATTAGTCGAGTGAGCAGACTTCGATGTAGAATAGACTTTGAGTCTTGAGTCGCAGTCTTCGACTTTGAGTCTTGAGTCCGGCGTCTTCGACTTTGACACGAAAGTCTGGAAATCTTCGAATATACTTTGGACATATGTTACGTTCAGTCTTCCGGTCGTCTTCGACTTTGATAATATCCTTTACATGTTCTATCATCTGCATGGTCTATTACTCAACCATCAAATATGTTAGTAGCCTTTGATTTATTTTGTCATCTTCAAAATATCATAAGGGATTTCCCTAACAGAGTTCCAACGCCTTCGCCAAGGCTCTATGACTGTGGATCAATATGAAGCGAAGTTTGCTGAACTGTCGCAATATGCCCCTGAATTAGTGGAGAATCCAATAAACCGAGGGAGAAGATTCAGAGATGGACTAAAGCCAGAGTTGAGAAGTCCATTGATTTTGCTGAATCTGAGAAATTATGATGACCTTTATGAGAGGGCTCAGATGATTAAGAGAGACCAGAACGATAGAGCCGCCTTATCGGGATTGAGGTTTAACTCTCATAGAGACAACATCCGCCAAGGAAAGAGGCCAATGTTTGGAAATAAATTCCAAGGCTCGCCCAATAAGAAAAGTGGATTTAATAGGCTAGTACCAAATAGTGTTGCTGTATGTCGTTTTTGTGGGAGAAGACACGGGACAGCACCGTGCCCAGCTAGGACGGGTACATGCTTCGAATGTGGCCAACAGGGCCACATAGCCAAATTTTGTCCGAAGAAGCAAAGAGGACAACCTCTATTGTCGCCGCCGCCACCGATGAGACAGATAGGAGGGTATGCCCCTCAGAATGCACCGCAAGGAGGACAGCTAGAGACCTCTAGCTCAGGGCACCGTGTACGCGATTACCCAAGGTAGGCGAAGCTGCGCTGGCGTGATTACGTGTACGGTCTCACTCAACGACCAACCCGCTTATGCTTTGTTTGATTCGGGAGCAACCCATTCCTTCATTGCTGAGCAATATGTTAGGATGCTAGGATTGAATCCCGTATTGTTGGAATCGGCAATTTGCATATCTACACCCTTGAAAGATAAAGTTATTCGCTTTGGGATGTTCGGGGTGCAAGTTAGAGATTGGTGAGCGAGTGGGGAAAATTGACTTGTTAGTCCTAGCCATGTATGATTTTGATTTGATAATTGGCATGGACTGGCTCACCAATCAATGAGCTAAAATGGACTGCTATCGCAAGGCGATTTAGTTTGACCCATTAGGGGGTAAGAGCTTCGAGTTTGTCGGGAATCGAGGAGGACCTTCGATCTCCCTAATCTCGTCGCCGGAAGTAGCTCGTTTGTTAGACGAGGGTTGCCGAGGTTACTTAGCAACTATCGTGGATACGACATTTGAAGAGCTGAAAATGGATGATATTGCAATGGTACAGGAGTTTCCAAATGTCTTTCCAAAAGAATTGCCAGGGTTACCACCAGAAAGAGAGATTGAATTTGTAATTGAGCTAGCACTAAGGACAGAACCGATCTCAAAGGCACCTTACCGAATGGCATTATCTGAGTTGAAGGAACTGAAGGTGCAGATGCAAGAGTTAGTGGATAAAGGATTTATTCGTCCTAGTGCATCGCCTTGGGAAGCACCAGTTCTGTTTGTTAAGAAGAAAGATGGTTCGTTGCGTTTATGCATCGACTATCGGCAGCTCAATCAGGTAACGATCAAGAATAAGTATCCATTGCCGAGGATAGATGACTTGTTTGATTAACTGCAAGGAGCGTCAATATTCTCGAAGATGATTTGAGGATAGGATATCATCGTTGAGGATTCGGAAAGAGGATATTCCTAAGTCGGCATTTCGTACTCGATATGGTCATTACGAGTTTACAGTGATGCTGTTTGGATTGACAAATGCTCCGGCTACCTTTATGGATTTGATGAACAGAGTGTTCAAGGAATATCTAGATCAATTTGTGATCATGTTTATAGATGATATCCTGGTCTATTCGAGAAGTAATGAAGAGCACAAGAATCATCTCGAGATTAGTGCTTCGACCTTAAGAACTCATCAGCTATATGCTAAGTTTAGCAAATGCGAGTTTTGGCTGACTCGTGTTGCGTTCTTAGGTCATGTGATTTCCGGAGAAGGAATCTCCGTCGACCCGAGCAAGATAGAAACCGTGATCAAGTGGCCAAGACTAACATCAGTGACAGAAATCAGAAGTTTTTTGGGATTGGTAGGTTATTACAGACGGTTTGTAGAAGGTTTCTCAGCATTAGCGTCGCCTTTGACAAAGGTCACGAAGAAAAATGAGAAGTTCATATGGACAGACAAGTGCGAGCGTAGTTTTCAAGGGCCGAAGGAAAAGCTAACTACCGCACCGGTGACGATTCCATCTGGTTTCGGAGGATTCGAGATCTATAGTGATGCGTCATTTAGGGGATTGGGTTGCGTGTTGTTGCAACATGGCAAAGTAGTTGCATACGCTTCCCAGCAGTTGAGACCTCATGAATTGAATTACCCGATGCATGACTTGGAACTCGCAGCCATCATATTTGCGTTGAAGATTTGGAGGCACTATTTGTGCGGAGAAAAGTTTCAGATCTTCACGGACCATCAGAGTCTCAAGTATTTGTTCTCTCAGAAGGAGTTGAATATGAGACAGCGCCAATGGATGGAATTGCTAAAAGACTATGACTGTGACATTCTGTATCACCCGGGAAAGGCGAACAAGGTCGCCGATGCATTAAGTCGGAAGTCTTCAATAGCGCAAATCTTGGTTAAGGAGTGGAACTTAATCGAGAGAGCTCAAGATTCGAAATTCAAATTTGAGGTAGGCCACCTCTCAAGTTTTATGGCCACCCTCAGAATTGAGCCGGATATCTAGGTCAGAATCAAGCAACTCCAACCGACAGATCCAGATGTACAGAGAATTCTTCAGGAAGACGCAGATAAAAGGAATGCTGATTTTCATATTACTGATGACGGGACTCTAAGGTTTCATGGACGTTTGGTTGTACCTGACAATGTTGAGCTTAGAGAAGAAATTTTATCAGAAGCACATCGTAGCAGCTACAGTATTCATCTTAAAAGTACCAAGATGTATCAGAATCTACGACAACACTACTAGTGGTCAGGTATGAAGGCGGATATTGCCAAGCATGTCGCCAAGTGTTTGACTTGTCAGCAAGTAAAAGCCCAGCATTGCAAGCCGGGAGGATTTCTGCAACCTCTCGCAATCCCAAAATGGAAATAGGAGCATATCACGATGGATTTTGTGACTGGACTACCAAGGAGTCAAAAGGGAAATGATTCGATTTGGGTAGTAGTCGACAGGCTAACAAAGTCGGCTCACTTCATTGCAGTTCGAAAGGACCTGAGTCTAGATAGACATGCAGACCTGTATGTGCGTCAAGTGGTTCGTATGCATGGAGTGCCGGTTACGATAACATCTAATAGAGACCCGAGATTTACTGTTGCTTTTTGGAAGAGCTTGCAGAGTGCTTTGGGTACAAAGCTTCAATATAGTACGGCATATCATCCTCAGACGAATGGCCAGTCTGAAAGGACAATTCAGACTCTTGAAGACATGCTGAGATCGTGTGTAATAGACTTCAAAGGAAGCTGGGAAGATCAGCTTCATCTGGTGGAATTCGCCTACAACAACAGTTATCAGCAGAGCATCAATATGGCTCCATTTGAAACGTTGTATGGCAAAGCGTGCAGAACTCCAGTGTGTTGGGATGAAGTCAGAGAAAGGAAGATAACAGGCCCAAAGTTGGTTAAGCAATCGGTAGATGCCGTGGCAGTGATTAGAGACAGATTAAAGACAGCGCAGAAAGCGTGCAAAAAGTTATGCGAGATAAGCGCCGAAGGTCTTTGGAATTCCAAGTTGGTGATCACGTTTTTCTAAAAATGTCACCAATGAGGGGAACTTCGCGTTTTGGTAAGAAAGGCAAGTTGAGTCCGAGGTACGTAGGTCCGTTTGAGATTCTTGAAAGAATCGGAAACCTAGCGTATCGTCTTGCGTTGCCGCCAAGATTGGCGCAAGTGCATGACGTCTTTCACGTGTCGATGTTAAGGAAGTACGAGCTTGACCTGACCCACGTGCTCTATTTCGAGGAATTGGACGTAGATGACCGTGTGTCATATGTTGAAAGTCCGATCCATATTGTTGATCGTAAAGAGCAAGTTCTGCGTACAAAGACCATCCCATTGGTCAAAGTGGTCTCGGCAACACCACGGCATGGAAGGAGCGACTTGGGAGATCGAAGAGTCGATGAGACAGTTGTACCCCGCCTTTTTGAATAAAGTGTAATGGTTTAAATTTTGAGGACGAAATTTTTATAAGAGGGGAAGAGTTGTGACATCCTGAATTCAACCCCGTTTCGATAAAGTGAAATGGGCATTTTGTCGACGTGCTTAGGGTCCTTTTTCTATGAGCTAATTACTCACGAGTTAACTAACCTATTGGGTGAAGCCATTAAGGGATGTATCAGCTGTAAAATCCCTAAAAGCTACCTAATTGGTTGGATTGGATTAAAATCACGTCTGATCAATTTTTAACCACGAAATTGAACTCGATTACGGGAATCGAATTTTAAACGCGCCATAATTCTTATTTTTAGGATCCTGTCTCATCGCTCGTCAATTTATTGACGGGTTCGAAATTTCAATAAAGAAATTATCGGAGGAAAATTGAAGACCAAAAAGAAAATAGAAAGGAAAAGAGAAAAGAAAAATTGAATTAAATATCTATGTATTTTATTTTCCTTTTTCCTCTCTCTCCCTCTCTTTTCTTTTCTTTCTTTTTCTTTCTTTTCTCTCTCTTCTCTCCCCTTTTCTTCTGTGCGGACAGCCCCCCCACCGACTTCTCTCTCCTCTCTCCTCATTTTGACCAGTCAATCCTCATCCTCTCTCTCTCTTTTCTCTCTTATCTCTCCTTCTCTTTCCTCTCTCTTCTTCCTTCTCACACACAACCGAACCAGCTCTTCTTCTCCTTCTTTCTTCGCATGCAAACCAACAAGCCGGGAGCGAAGCGCAGCTTGTCTTCTTCACCGTCCCGCCGCCGCACCGCTTTCGCACGGCCGCAACAGCCGCCCGCCTGTGCTCCCGCCGTCCCGCCGTCCGTCGCTCGCTGCATCGCCCCTCCCCCGAGCAAGTCCGCATGGCCTAGCCCCTGTTCCGCCCCGTCCGGCCACCTCCGGCCACCGCCCAACCCCGCCGGACCTCCCCGCGTCCCCCTCACCCTTCGCCGGCCTTCCTCGCCGCCCTAGCCGCCGGAGCAGCCCCGGCCAGCCTCAACTAGCAAGCCCACGGAGTGGGTTTCCAGCACTTTCGGGCTCGTTTTGGGCCGTTTCCGGGCCCCGAACCCGAGCCGTGCTTTGGGAAGTTTTGTTCCTCACGTCGCCGTCGTCGAATTGATCCGATTTGCGCGCGATTTGGTGAGTAATCTCACTAATCCAGGATTAGTTGGCTAATTATGCTTAAGGTTGGTTTAGATTTAATTAATTATGTTTAGGTTGTTAGATTAGAATAAATTAGCAATTATTAGCCAATTGTGATGCAAATTAGATAAATTGAATGTGTAATTAGCAAGTAGACGTGGTCTACTATTTATTGGAAGTGTCTCGGGATTTTTCTTGACCCTTAGTGGGCTCCAATTAGGCTTTTCGGGCCTAAGTGGATTTTTTAGTATTTAAATATTAATTTTCGGAATTAAATTAAATAATTATTTATTTTCCGAAAATTCAACTGAGATGGTCCGGAACCGGAAATTTATGCTGATGACCGTGGTGAAGTCTGTTTGTTTAATTGGGCTTTATTTTGTGCTAATTGAATTTTTAATAATTATTAATTAATTTTTGAAATTAATTAATTAATTATTATTTTTCGGAAATTAAGATTTTGATGGCCGACGACTGAAATCTCGTGCTGATCGTCGTGGCGTGGTTCATTTATTTATTTGAGCTCTAGGTTGCATGGAATTAAATAAATTGTGATGTTTTAGGGATTTACCCTAAATTGATTTGGAATTGATTGAGATTGAATAAGTGATTGGTAGATGATCGAGTACGTTTGTTTAGTATTTATAATGCTTTGATTGAGTTGTAAAGTGGATGGAGTTATGAGAGAATTGGAAATACTCTGGGATTGAACCAATCGACATAGTATATGGACTACGTGGTTCGGTGATTGGGACATCATTGGCGAAAACGACGCGCTTTAAAGAACGCACGTATCGGTCTAGTACATACATTATTGTGGACCTACGTGGTTCGGTGATTAGGATATCACTGGCGAAAACGGCGCCTTAAAGAACGCACGTATCGGTCTAGTACTCATATTGTTATAGGCATGTATGGTTCGGTGATTAAGGACATCACAGGTGAAAATGGCGCCTTAAAGAACACATACACTTGTCTATAAAATACATTATTGTAGGCATGTGTGGTTCGGTGATTTGGGATATCACTGGCGAAAACGGCGCCTTAAAGAACGCACACAATTGTCTATTTGAGTACATGGTCATAGGCATGCGTGATTCGGTGACTAAGGATGTCACTGGCAAAAACGACACTTTAAAGAACACACGCAATTGTCTAGTGGATAAGTCACATTGGTGAGCTTGACGCCCGAGAGCATTGACCTAGAATGGTCCATCTGACATGTAATCGACTAGATCGATTAATCGTTACCTTGAGTTTGATGTTGCAAATTGATTGACTGAATGGAAATGACCGTGAGTGGTCTTGTTGGCATATAATTGACTAGGTCAGTTTGATCGATACTTCCATTGGTGATATGATTGCTTGGGTGCCTATTATAAATTGTACCGACTTGGGTAGGATCGAGGCCAAGGTAAGTCCTCGTCCGTGCGTATTTAGGCAGCCTATAGTATAATGGTTTGCTAATCGGGCTTAATGGGGTAGAACTCGCTGAGATGTAGTCTCATCCCAGTTTGGGGAAATCATTTCAGGACCCCGCTAAGGAGCTAAGGAGGAAGAGTCGGAGAAGGATTTTTGGGAGAAGAAGATAATCCTGAGAGAGGCCTTGAGTATGGCCCAGATGGACTGAGATTCTATTTTCTTTGATATCTCTATCTTGATGTGAATAGAGTTTAGAATAAAAAGTTGTGAAGTGTTTTGGTTTGTGTTTTGTATAAAAGTTTGGTTATAAATGTCAACATGAAAAATATGGCCCTGTTTTTCTATCCCATCGTTTTATTGTCTGGGGATTTTAACTGCTTCCGCATATGCTTAATAAATGAATGGGTCGGCAATACATTGTCCTGGGATATCGTATTATAAAATCGACCAAAAGGTAAGGATGTATGCTTGCTCGAGGATCGGGGCGTGACACCGGGAGTGTTGAGATGCCTGGAGGTGTGTGCCGGAAGCCCTGGAGGTGTGTGCCAGGGGGATTCCTGGAGTGTGTGTGCCGGAGGCTCCTCGCGATGCCAGGTTGGATGCGAGCGATAAATTGTGGGACGCAAACACTGGTCCCTAGAAAGATAAAAATTGAGACTGTATCATGCGAAAGGATATGTACATATGGCATGAGATTAACCTCATGGGAATGCAAGCATGAAGTGCATGGTGGTATATGCATGTTGTATGGTGATATATGCATGGTTGCTTGATGATAAGTGTATGGTGGTATATGCACGTTGCATGGTGATATATACACGGTTGTTCGATGATATAAGTGCAAGTGCATGGTGATATATGCACGTTGTATGGTAATATATGCATGGCTGTAAGGTAGGGTATGCTTGAATGCATGAATGATATGTGTTTTATTCATGATACCTTGATTGTTTTGTTTGACACATTGTGTAGTTTGGTGGATATTTATTGCTGAATGGTTGTATTCACCCCTTTTGGGGATTAACATTTCAGATTAGAAAGATGTCGTTGCTACTAGTTGCACGCGGTACCTATTATGGATTGCCATATGATGTCGAGGTGGAGTGCACAAAGCATTCCTGTGTTAGTTTGCCTAGTCGGAGTGTATGTCCGAGTCCGTGTCTTAATGATGTACGATGTGGGTCTTGCTAATGACCCAGTTATCCAGGAGTTTTTGTCTGTTCATGTTTGGCGTGGTGGAGTAATGCTAGGGATGCTGCTATGCCGCCACCACCCAATGCATCGAGTTGGGTGTGATGGCATGTATAGTTAAAAATCTTGGCCTTTTTGCTGTACTGACCCGAAATATCCATTGTGAAAATATAAATAAAAGTGACTCGGCTTTGTCTTTTCATTTGAAGTGTAGGTGGTGTGCATTGCATTATGGTTATTGAAATGAGAAATGGTGAGATATGTCTATGCTTATGCTGATGAACTGTGCTGGGACCTTTACAAAAAAAAATGAAAAGGTATTTTATTGATCAACCCCTATGAACTATGGTTTCACTTTAATTAAAAAGTTAACTTACTAGTATGTAGTAGGATGAATGACAAGTACCTGTGGTGACCCTAATAGATTGAGGGCCGTCAAGAGGTGCCACACTTGTAGTGTTTGAGATAGAGAAATGAATTGCCCCTCATCATTTTAGTTGTCATACCTTTTGCGTGAGAACTCTTTACCTTGTGGATATGATCCTCCCTACACTTATTTCACAAGTTTATAAGTAGGGGACTTTGTGTAGGATGGGGTTTGCCTTTCAACATCTCGACTTGTCTCATTCAGTATTCTTAAGCATTTCATGTCATTCATTAAATTAGTCCGTCTTGATGTTCTTTAGTGGGATTGATTGACTAAACATGTAAGAGTCATCATGCAAAATCCATTTTTTAAAGAGCCCACTAGATTTAAGCATGAAAAATTGTCAAATTCAAAACAATTTACCACACTAAAAAAAATGGTTTTAAGCATTCACGTGGGGAAT
Organism: Eucalyptus leucophloia subsp. euroa; assembly: GCA_017140325.1. Classification (NCBI taxonomy): domain Eukaryota; kingdom Viridiplantae; phylum Streptophyta; class Magnoliopsida; order Myrtales; family Myrtaceae; genus Eucalyptus; species Eucalyptus leucophloia. Next base: position 8,075,534 of record CM029469.1, on the reverse strand, counting down.
TGTTCCACAATGGAATTGCCTCAGTAATGGATGTCCTTGGGTTGTCCTTATCAATCAAGACTGAAAATCCGCTTACCCATGCACAAGAAAATGTGCATGGATAGGATACTATGCGACATCAAAGTAAATTCAAATTGCACATCCATTTTGGCTCAAATCGAGATTATATCTCATTCATGTCACTACTAGAATATGTAGTGCTTCCTATTCGTCATATGTTAAGTAACAGTTGAGCCAATTGATCTATCATTGTAACATGATATACACCTTTCAGATGCATTCTCATCAAGCCCGAAAAGTAATGCTCTGAAACATGAAATAAATGAATAATAAAATTAAGCAGAACTAACCTAATGCATGATTTTGAAATGGCTTCAAAAATGATTTTTGGAATAAGTGTAATAGAAGTCCTAAAACTTGTCACGAAAATGAAATTGAATCCTAAAATTTGCAAAAAGTGCAATCAAGTCTTAAAACTTGTCAAATTGTTTTAATTGAGTCTTAAAGTTAACAATGTTAACTTTTATAACAGAAAATGTTGACGTGGTATTTAAAATTAATTTTTATTTTCCATGTGGCTTTTTTAATTTTGTATTTAAATTAAATTTAAAAACTAGAAAAGAAAAATTAAAATTTATTTAAAAAACAAAACAGTTCAAAAAAAAAAAAGGCTAGCGCTTCGATTGTTGGCCCCTTCAGTGAAGGGCATGGCAGCGGTAAGGGAGGAGCTGCTTTTTCTAACAATTTAAAAAAAATAGCTTTTTTTTTAGTTTTTAAATCTATTTTAAAAAATTGAATAAAAAATAATTAAAAAATCCATGTAGAAAATGAAAAATTATTTAAAATGCCATGTCTGCACCACGTTAGCATTTTGTGTTAAAAAAGTTGACGGTGTTAACTTTAGGACTCAATTGAAATAATTTGACAAGTTTTAGGACTTGATTGTACTTTTTGCAAGTTTTAGAATTCAATTACATTTTTATAACAAGTTTTAGGACTTTTATTGCACTTCTCCTATGATTTTTTTTTTTTGGGATTTTTTTGGATAAGGAAGCATGAAGAAGCCCAGTCTTTAGAATTCTCCTTGGATGATATTTTCTTTTCATTGTCGATATCGTCACTGGGCTGGTTTGGCATACGCCATCATGTCTTCAAAACAAAATTGATATTCATCAATCAAATTACATTTATTAAATGGTAAATGCAATGCTCAATCCCTAAAAGGAAAGCAAAAATCGAAAAAAATTTCCTAGAAAGCAATAAAATTCCCACACAGGGGAATGTGCAAGAACAACAGATGAGTTACTCTTGTGGGCAGGTGCCCACTTCTTCAGATTGTCCTTTGTCAATGGCGTCTATAAGGAGGTCATCGAACAGACTCGTGATTCTTTCTAGTGCATCATCAAGGTTTTCTGTCTTTGGAGGTGTTGGATCGTCCATGCCACCCCATCCATCTAGGACAATGTCGCGAGCATCAATGTAAAAGTTGGGGGGAACCAAGTACTTTACATAATAGTCGAATTTGCCAGTTGGTTGCCCCAGGTTGTCCATCACTTCCACTCCATCTTGTATTATCCTCGAAGGGCTAGGAAATGTCTCGCGAATGTTGGGAGGTGACGTGTTTTGCCTTTGTTGTCTTTGTCCTCCATAATTTTCTCCACCTCTTCCATGGTGTCCTAATATAATAGAACAGGACCTCCGAGGGGCTTCAATAGGGTTCCGAATGCCTTGACCCTTTCTTCCAAGACCATGTATCATTTAAAACCTCAAAAGTGGAAATGAACTGTACGAAGGTTTTCCCCATTGCATATGAAACAAGATTGACGACGAAACATTTTGACATGGACTAACAAAATTGCAATAAAGTAAGTAAATTGTAAAGTGAGAATTTAGACAACTTACTTTCACCAGAAAGGGATGACAATCACATAGACACACGCATGAAATGTGAGGCTCGATTTATATCTAGACGGCTTAACAAAGTAGAGCTAAGAGGATGATTTGACCGTTATAGTCTCGCATTTAACGTGTTAGGTTCTCCTAACTCCGGCTCAGTCAAATGAAATGCCCAATAATCACGCAGTCTCGCGAATATTGACAAAAACATTCAACACCATGAAAAACTTTCGGGGAAGAGAATGTCAACCTCTACAAAGCAGTCTAGCTTTGGAGGAAGTATCATTCTCAACACCATGCTAAAAATCATATCGCAACTCAAGTCCGACGACAGGTTATACGTGCAATAATGTAGTACTAAAAGCAGTAAAACATGCACGACAGTTTAAATGCAAACAATACTTCTAATTAGGAAAAATAAATCATTTATCCCAACTCCTTCCTACAAAACAAAGATTAGCAAAAACTATTTCCCCTTATACCTTTTATTTGCAAGAACATTTAACACTTGATATTAGGGATGTATTTACTATCCTCGTTGCCAAACAAAAATAGTTTTAAAAGAAAAAGAAAAATTGTCCTAAGTCCACTAAGAGTTTTAACTCAGTTCCCAGCAAAGTCGCCAAGTTATCGCGACCTAAATTTCGGGTGCACCACCTAGAGTTTAGGCGAATGGACTACTAAGTCTAAATTTAGACTTAGCTCGAGCTCTCCCAAACTCATACCAATTCGTGACTTAGGATCAAGTTTTTTAGCATGCAAATGAATTTTCACTAATCAGTTTACAATAGCTCAATTAGACACCTAAGCAAAATAATGGGAGAATTATTTTACTCTTACGAATCAGAGACTTTGGGTATGGGGATTTGGTTACATTATATTTCTCCAATGCCCTTTCAGTACCATTTATTTTTATTTTTATTTTTTAAATGTCTTTGTAGGCAGTTTAGATTAAATTTACCCTAAATTACCATCATGCAATAGGGGATCACACGAGTGCTCAATCATTATTAAACACTCAATGAATCAAACAAATTGCATCAAAAGAAATAAACACACAAAACAAACAATTTTTTTTTGGGTTTTCTTTTATCTCAAAATTAGGACTTTACCATAAAACATGCATTTAAACTATGTGACCTAATTTTACTAACAAGGTATTTCTAATTAACCTAACATGCAAACTATTTGACATGAACCTAATATTTTTGTATTTTTTATTAAAATTCGGAATTAATAAAACAAAAACTAATTAGACTATCTAAAATGAATAGTTATCTAATTTAGGGATTAATTTGACTTAAACCTCATCATATCTTAAAAAAATATTTTTTTAGAAAAATGAGATTATTAAAATGTACAAAGATTACCTAAGCCCTTATTTATATAAAAAATATATATTTAAATCTAATCCTAATCTATTCCAAAACTTATCTAAATATGCAATCTAAAAATGCAACCCTACTTTATGAAACCAACATATTCCAATGCAAGATTTGATTTTTTATTTATTTTATTTTTTTAGTGTTTCCAAGACAAGCAATTATCAGATAAACATTATATCTAAATTAATCAAGATATTCATCAAATGAAGGATTAAAATAATTGTAAAAATGATTCATTGTTTCATGGATTAAATTAAAAATTATTTTAACCCTAAACATCATAGCATATAAGAAAGTTCAAAATAATTAAAAATTTGATCCGAAGTCTTACGGGTTAAATTAATAATTATAATAATTCAAGAATCAAAATACTATTAAAATGCCAAAAAATCAATATAATTAGAAAGATGATCCAATGTCTTACGGATAAAATTATAAATTATAGTGACTTTGGGCAAAAGCCTATAGATAATGCCTAAAATATCAAAAAAAAATGAACATTGACACCCAATGTTCTAATTTAGACAATAATAACAAAACTTGATAAAAAAAAAAAAACTACCTAAAGGGGGACTCCGCGAGAATCTACAGCGCGATGGGAGAAGGCGTGGCAATGGGTGAACAGGTCGCAAGCGGAGGCGCGGCGTTGCTGGCTGCTGGGTCGTCGGGGACAAACGCTAACGGGTGGCGACGGACGCGGCATGGCGTCAGGCGAATAGAGACAAGGGTAACGGAGACGAGCGGCACGGCAAGCGCGTGTGAGTGGGGCTCCAGCGCGGTGGTGAGCTGCTGGGCGTTGGTTTGCTTCAGTCGTTGCTGGTGGTGCTCGAGTTGTGCAGGCTGCTGATTTGGTGTAGTCGTCGCTGGTTGCAGGGGCGCGGCAGCGTCGAGCTCCAGGCGGAAGGGACAGGTGGAGGCACGGCAGCAGTGTGGGGTGCAATGGCAGACGAGCGAGCAGCTGCAGGTGGTGTTCGGCACAGAGGACAGCAGGCGGCTGCTGTGGGCGTCGAGCAGCAGCGGACACCGGCTGAGGAGTCCATGGAGAGGAAGAACAATTCTTCTTTTTTTTCTCTCTCTCTCTTTTCTTTCCTTTTTTTTTTTTTACCTGTCCACTCTCTCACGTCTCTCTCTCTTCTTTGTACTTTTTCTTGCTGACAGTTCCTTTCTTTTCTTCTGCAGGTTGTCAAAGGGGAAGAGAAAAGACTCTCTTCGGACGACAAAGGGGGGTTTCCTCTCTTCTTTTTTTTTCCCCTTTCTTCTGTACGTTCTCTCATTTTTCTCTCTTCTCACTTTCACGAGTTCTCTAACGCTTGCTCTTTTCACGAGTTTTTTTTTTTGCGAATTCCCTTGGCACCCCCCCCCCCCACCCCCCACCATCGTATGAGAAACCCCCCGCCCCCTTTTTATATGCAATGAAATTGAGCCCACATATGGAAGAACCAAAATTACCTTATTCTTTTCGATTGCATCTCACACAACCAAGGCATAATCTTCACGATTTTATTTCATTTTCATTCCTTTGTTCACGCCCATCAACAATTGAAAGATCTGATATTTCTTTTATTATGTCGAAAATGCATATTACCCAACGATTGCCAAATATATATTACATTTGAAATATTCCATCGAAACCTTCCAATTTTAAATTAAATATACCTCTCGGTATATATCGTTTGAATATATAGAAGATCTACCGAATATATCACATGCGCCTAAAATTCTATACTATGCAATTTTAGTTTTTTTTTTTGTGGGTAAAAATTAACCCATTTTTAATGCAAAAATTTAGGTGTCAACACTCACTCGTAAGTCGTGGGTGGTATGAGATATCTTTTGTTTGATTTTGTTTGCAATTTTACATGGCCATGTGCTTCAGTCATTTATGTCCGGAATGAAACTGAGGTTCGTTCAGGTTGAGTTTAACACGAGGCACGGTCGCCCAAGGCCGTAAGGCAAGGTCACATAAGGCCATAAGGCCTTGGATCAGCATTAAAGCGTGCCGAGTCCAAGTCTCATTTGATGAGGGGATTGCTTAAGGTCACAAGGTTTTGGAATGGCATTGAGGTGTGCTGATTCTAAGTCTTGATCAGCACAGGGATCACCCATCCCACAAGGTCTTGGTGAGGTATGAAAGCATGCAGATTCTGAGTCTCAATCAGTGCAGGGACTTTGTACTTGGCAATTGAATCAAGCCACAAACCAGGGGTCATTCATGGCATGAAGTATGTTCATGCTAAGTCAAGGCCAAGGTCCATCAAGCTTAGGATCTTCACTAAAGCAAGTGTACCAAAGCCTCAAGGTCCTAGATCAGCATTGAGGCACTATTGAGGCATGCCGTTATCGAGCCTTGTCTGGTGTGTGGATCGGCACTAAGTGATCAATTCAAGTCATAGACCAAAGTTTGTTCCTAACATGTTTATCAGTGTAGTGCGAGAACTCATGGCACAAATGTATGGATGAGCATGCTTTCAAGTTGTATATGCATCGGCTAAGAGAAAAGATAAGAATTGGCTTATATGAAGCATATATGTGTGCACTTAAAGAGGAAAAAACGTCTGTCGCCACACAGCATTGGTAGCGATACCTCGTTCATTGAATGAAAAACCTCAGTTGAGCCGGGATGCCCTGGTTGAGTTAGGATGCCTAGATCTTGAACTTGGAAGCCTCGAGGAACTAGTCCCAAGAAGCCTCCATTAAGCCGAGATGCCCTGCTCGAGCTAGAAGGGTCTAGTTGAGCTAGGATGATGGTAAATGAATTTGCATGAGCGCTGGTTATGCATAAGTATGATATGTTGATGTATTCATCGTCAAGCCGAATGTATCTTACATCAACATCATGTGTTGAGTTAAGGCATGGCAAGTAATTTGCTATTGATTTGTCATCGACACTGTTTGCAAGTGTTGTACTTACTAAGCTTTGATTATGAGATATTTTCCTAGTAGAGAACTAGGAATTTTACTTGCTGAGACTTACCCCTCATCTTTTAGTCTTGTAGGAATGAAAGTCTCCTATTCGTTTTGGGAGTTGCAGTCATGCTAGAGGAGATAGAAATTTCCCTTGACCTATAGTTTGATGAAAAATGGAAAGAGAGCCCATAGAGAAAAAAGCTTGTAAAAATACTATTATAATATAAACTAGTGTGTTCTAAATGATGTATGTCCTAGTCTTCTAGCTATTATTTATTTGGGGAGTTGTTTATTCACGTTTCCACATGTGCATGATAATAAAATAAAAAGAATCGGGACGGCGAAAAATTTGGGATGTCACGAAAATAATCTTTGCCACTCAAGACCCTAGAGATAGACTTGGGGTCGTTACAATGATGCTAATGTGTAATTGGTAACCAATTTTTATATTTGTTTATATGTTATCATTCAAATCTTTGTTGGCCTCTATTTGCCTCCCCTAAATAATATTTCTATACTTTCAGCTTAAGTCAAGTGCACTCATTTCGTGGAAAATAAATTATTTGGAAGATATTTTAAAAAATTAATCATTTATATCGTCTAGAAAAATAAATAAAAAAAAAAAAAATATCATCGCCCACGAAAACAATTAGACAAGGATTATTATCAATGATGGAAATATTTTCCATTGATTAATTTTTTAAACAATATAAACAATCATTTTTCGTAAAATGTTTTATAAATCACTATTTTACGCGAAATGAAGGCACTCTAACACTCCCCACGAATAGGCTGAAGTTTGACCTAAACCAAAAGTTGGGAAATATTACTTGCGGAGACAAATAGGGCCCACAAATATTTGAATAATCAATGTTGATTAAGCAATTTTTCAGACAAATAGGGCCTGCAAATAACACTTCCCACAAATAGGCTGAAGTTTGACCTAAACCAAAAGTTTGGAAATATTACTTGGGGAAACAAATAGGGCCCGCAAATATTTGAATAATCAATGCCGATTAAGCAATTTTTCTTATATAATATTTAACCTTAGTCGGAAAATGTAATATTTCACTTTATTCGTGCCCCAAAAAAAAAAAAAAAAAAAAAACTTACATTTTGCCATAAACGACAAGTTTCTAGCCTTTCTTTTAATTGGGCATACCGAGTAAAAAAGATAGGAAATGCTTTCTTTACGGAGGCAGCCGGAAAATCTCAATATCTAGTTTCTTTTTTACTTCTTCATCCTTTTTTTTTCTTTGTCCTTGCAAAAGGAATATTTAACGCCATATAACCAACCAAGGAGGCAAAGGAAAGAAGACTTAGTCTTCCTTATTTTATTTTTGTTTCATCAAATAATAATCAATCAAGTGCATCGACACTTGCACATCCCATCAACACAACCTTCATTGATGCACCCAGTTCGCAGGCAGAAAACATCGCAGTCTTTGGATTCGGAGCAACTGGCATCGTTCACAGGAGTTTCCTCAGAAGGCAAGCTGCTTCCAGTTTCATCCGCGCTTGATGTCCCTGCAAAATCCCACAGAAATTTAAAAAAAAAAAAATTGTATCATCACACGTCGCAAACATGTCCATAAATATGTGATTTGCACAGTGTCTAGAACCAGGGATACTAGCCAGACATGCCGGTTTTATACACTATGTGAAGCATGTGTATAACCAATAGGAAGCAAGCTTCTGACAAGGGCTTTCAGTGGTAGTCTGATAATCCATTGCCCGGCCTAGATGCATTCCTTATTTTAAGATGCCGATGCCTGCATGCCTTGTCCCCTCAATTGGAGAGAAAGTTTTTCTTCCCTTGCCCTTGAAAATACCCTCGAATTTGCTAGGGCACCGAGAGAGAGAGAGAGAGAGACGGACACTGATATGAAGCCACAAGCAATAGGATCGTCAAGAGAGCCAAAGCGCGCACAGTCCTCCCCATGATGGTAGTACTAAGTGAGGAGGAAGAGTCTCAACGATGAGGGGACTTATGTAGAAGTTTGGCGACGGTGACGAAGGGGGTTTGAGATATTTTGTAGTAATAAGGAATGCGATTTGGTTTACATATTTATATAAAAAAAAAAAACAAAAGGGAATGTGATCTGATGTATAATATGTATAATGGCAAGAGAGTAATGGTCCTATTTCTATACATACTTATCCAAATATTGACGGTAGCTTATATGGGATTTAGATTTTGAATAAGTCAATGCAACGTCATTTATTCATATAGAAGGAAGGTTGAGATATTGTAGCATTAATGAATGTAATCTAATGTATAATATGTAAGGGGCAAGAGAGTAATGGTCCTATATTGACACATTTATTTGAGTAGTAAAATGGTAGCTTAAATTGAATTTAGATTTTGGGTAAGTCAATACGATGACCTATGATTACTTTTAAATTAAATTCTACCATTGAATGCATGAATTTCTTGATACTTATAATTATAATCTATTAGAAACGTATCTCTCAGGTGCCTATTTTCACTATGCATATCCCCGATCAATTATAATCAATATCATAATATATAGTTGCACTAGAAGGTCATCTTATGAAGTCTATGAATAAGTGCTCTTCGTGGATATATAACGAAATTACACAATTTTCTCTATCGCTTACAAATATAAAGCTTTTATGTGTATGTGTTCCCAAGTTGATTTTGACATTGAATGGAGGTCAAAGTGATTTCAGCAAGTGTAGAAACCGGAGGACGATGCTAATGTTTAATTCATGAATAATTTTTATATCTGCTTATATGCTATTCATGAAGTGATTTCAAGCCATCAAAAACTTTTGAATGCCAGAGTTCACCCTCTGGTGGCTTAATTGGTTTATTTGTCCTCCCAATTCATTGGTACTAAAAGGTGGTAAATGAGAGAATCGTGTCGGTTGATAATATAGATTGATCCGTTTAACTTGTATATATCATTAAGATTTTAATTAACTAGCATTGAACACAATTTCAACAAAACATATACTCATCCATTGACCTAACTAGAACCACTACGCTAAAATATCATAATTTAATTTTCAAGTCTCTCTTCTTCCACAAGTACTGAAAATTAGAATTTTAACTAGAGAAATTGCACCTGGTCTAGACAGAAAATACTTAAATCAGATGTGCAATAATATTTCTTAATAACATTATATTCAATAATAAACCTTTTTATCATACGTAATATTACAAAGTAATCATCAATCAGGCCAGATATAGTATGAGCAAAGTTATGAACAATAAAATGTACAATTTTTCTTAACATCATACATATATGTGATGTGATTGTACCAACTAATCATTCTATAAATTTACCCATCATGCAATTACTTTAACATAAAAGTCAAATTTTATGTCAGTAATAATATTATTATCATGATGATTGAGTCCATTCTTTTTTAAAAGACATTTGCATATTTTTTTTTTATCATACGGACTTTTGTAGATGTTAATATAGTAATCCATTTTTAAGGAAAAAATAGTCAATAAATAGGTTAATTAGGAGAAGTTATTTTATTATACATAATGTTCAACCCATGGCAGAAATTTTTATATTCAATTTTTTTTAGGCAGTGCTATTTCCACTCCTATTTATACTAAAAAGACAACTTTGCTTTCAATCTTTCAATTGCAGTTTATAATGATGGCCCATTTCCTTTTTTATTTAGTATAATTAACATAATTAAACATTTCACATTTCCTTTTGTGTATCAAAGAAAAGTGCGTTATTAGATATTCCTATAATGTTTTTTATACTCCATGTAAAATTATCTCACTAATTATAAAGACACTTTTTGATATAGTATAAAGTCAAAAAGTCTATTCTTCATCATTAACCTTATAATGACTTAACTATTTTTTTTTTTTTTGGTGAAGTGACTTAACTATTTTTTACCTCTCAAAAGCTCACTTTCTTAGTGAACTTTTTATTAATCTTATTAGTGTAAAATATTTATCAAGTCTCTTTATTTACTATATCAAAGAATTTATCTTTTTCCCTTGTTATATGGGCAATATTTTTTATAGAGAGCATGTACGACTTAGAGAAATATCTATGCACAATGAGATATCTTAATATTTTTTCATAAACAGTTCATATATGATATTGATTTTTGTCAACCAAAATAATGATATTTCACTAGCAATTTCAAAAGAAAGTTCTTACTTTACGCTATATTTAGGTTTAATAAAATTTACAAGGATGTAGAAATACTAAAAAAAAGTAAAGAAAATAAATTTAGGACAATCAATTTAAATTGTAATTGAATGACAAAGAGATTTTTTTTTTTTTTTTTTTTTGGGTGGGAAATGGGTGAATTTAGTCATATAGGGAGTAGAAATAGCGCTGCCCTTTATTTATTAAAAAAAACTTTTTTTTTTCCATAAAAGAGGCAAGTTTGTAGCTTTTACTTTGAACCATTGAAGTGTAAACATTTTATAGAGTTATTTACAGCCACCTAAATGCTTTCTTACAGGACATGAAGTACCCATGTCGAGCAAATAAGATGGCAAATGCCTTCTTTAAAGAAATAAATTTACGAAGTAACTCGATTTGAAAGTTGTGCAGGTGGAGGATAATTGCCACTTAAGCTTATAGCATTATGCTAATGGTGGGTGAGGCTGCCCATGCAAAGCGTAATAATTGAAGGATGAACAACTAGCGATTGATGTTGGGAAAACAAGGGAGGAAATTTATGTAGCAACTACTATCTAATTAGAGAAATGACCACATTTTTTTTCCGCTCCTCCTTAAGTTTAAACGGTCCTTTTTTAGTCTTTTGGCCATAATACTTATTGCATGGCTCACCACTTCTACTACAACTCTATAAAAGTTGTTGCCATTTTTCTATAAAAGTTGCTGCCATTTTTTTCTCAATTTTTTTTATTTTGTTTTTTTTTTCTCATGTGGGTTCCACTTTCCTTCGTCTTCTTCCTTTTCACGCCTTTGACATGAAAATCCTCACCTCTTGCAAATCGCCTGTCTATTTTCTCTCTTACAAGCCATTCTCTTCTCTTTACGCCTCCCTACTCCTCAAGTCACGGAGCGTTGATATGTTCAAAATCTATCATGCCAACTACGCCATGCTCCACACTTTTGTTGGCACTAGCATTGGGCTTGCTATTGACCTCCCCAACGAGCCCCTTTTGTCCAGTGAGCGCAGTCTCTTCTTGCACTACGGAAGGTAATATATAAAAGTATCGCTTCTCCCTCTCTCATTTCTAAGATTTTTCTCGTCTTCTTGCACATGTGAGTGTAGAAATGAAATATGCCTATACCGCACGTAAGTGTAAAAGTCGAGAACAATAGATAAGTCATTTTCTTATAAGATAATATGAAGCGAGATTTGAATTAGTATTTTAATTTAATTGCAGTTTTCAATGTCATGTCCGAGTGTAGAAATAAAATATATAAAAAAAAAAAGTGTGCTTTTATAGATTAATTTCTTGGAAACGATCCCATCGCCCGTTGTAAAGTAGCGATAATTCTTCATCTAAGGACAAGATCATAATTTGATTAACTGTAATTCATTTATTTATTCAGTGGCTTTGCTCGATTCCCAGGACCCCGCTTAGGGCCCACCTCCCTTGTGGCGTTGCGTTTTTGTCGTTGTCGCCGGACGTTCGTCGGCGGTGACGAAAGCAATCACTCCCAGACATCGAAAACCAGCCCCCTCTCTCTCTCTCCCCCTGCCGCACCTCGCTGGAGAAAGCATCTTCTTTTTCGACGGATTCGCCCCTTTTAAATCTCTGCCCTCGCCGTCGCCTCCTCCGCCTTGCCGTCACCTCCGTCGCCAGCCCGCCACCACGAAGCGCAGAGTAGAGCGGGACGATAGACGCGTCCCCCTTGTTGCTAGCTTGGACCACCGCGAACGATCGAAGCTCCAGCCATGTCCGTCCACGCCCTCATGTACCCTTACCCCACCGCCCGCCACATCATCCCCCTCCTTGACCTCGCCCACAAGCTCCTCCACCTCCCTCGCCCCGCCGCCGCCCTCACCGTCACCGTCGTCGTCACCCCCGACGACCTCCACCTGCTCGACCCCTTCCTCGCCTCTTCCTGCTCGCTCCAGCCTCTCGTCTTGCCTTCCGCAGAGCCCCCGCCGCAGGTGCGCCTCGTCGCCAACGTCTGTGCCCTCCGCGAGCTCCACCTCCCACTCCTCTCCCGGTGGTTCGAGTCCCACCCCTCCCCGCCCAGGGCACTGTACATTAAGGCAAAATTCATGAATCATTTATATAATTTTATTCTTTTTATTTTCTAAAAAGATTTCAACTGGTGCTGACCGAGGCGAGGGTGGACGGGTTTGGTTCGGTTTCAACGGCATCGATTTAACGTCGATTTGCTTTTTCCTGATTTGATTTTCCCTTCGCCGTGTCATCAAACAAAGTAATTGCTTGCCGAGGGGACCTTTGCGTTGAAAACAACTGCACGCAGCTGAAATAAAAGTACAAAAAAGAGTCCCGATCTTTCTTCAGGTAACGTAGAAAGCATTTACTCGAAAGATGTTCTACAGAGTACTCTCTATAAGATTAACTTACTAGATATATCAAGAAAGTCCACTTCGAATTTTATCGCATCCCTATAACGATATGTTCACGTCAAATTGTTTACCACTAATAGGGTCTCTAGCATATGCAAAGGAAAGATTATTCAAATAGTCCAATTGACATGCTAGTTTTCTCTTTTACTGATAAATATCATCCAATCTTAACCAATCTACTAAATAGGGTATATATTATCAAAAATCTTAAATTATACAAACCGTGACATAAAAATCTAACTTTTTTTTTGCGTCCAAAACCTCCAAAACTATCACATAAATACTCTCAACTTTTTCTTTTGTCACGAAAAAGCCCAATATTTACTCTATTTTACAATTCCATCTAGGATGTATTTATCATACTTTTATAAGTTCATGATTTTTTATGACATAAAAAAATCAGGGGTATATGTGTCACAATGAGAAAATTTGGAGTTTTTGATTATGCAAAAAAAAAAAATTAGACTATTTGTGTCTCAGTAGGCATAATTTGAGACTTTTAGCAATATTAACCATAGTAAATAAATCGATCGTTGCATGCATCTTCACCTCAATTTTTTGTAGGCTCGAGGAACCATGTGATGGAGTCGGCCAAATGTAACTCTCAATTGGGGATACAAAATCGACAAGTTAGTTGAGAGACACTGTGCAAAACATAGGTTGACCTTGCAGTGGGTGTTTCACCCAACCCTCCATCTTCGCCGGCACGGGCGGCTATTCTACGGACCTACCAGTTTCTCAAAACCCATTATTAGATGCAGTAGAATCTACCCTCCTCACTTGAAGGGCCCCTTAATTTCTGAGTGTGATTTTTTCTTCCCCACCTAGCAAGGGAAAACCTCCTATGTTTTATGTCTCAAAGTGCAAACGAGGCAGTTTTAAGATATATTCGGGTCAATCTCTTTGTATGTATGCCAGTACAACAATAATTGCTCGTTACATGACGTCACCTAATAATCTATCAAGTGCATCGGCACTTGCTCATCCCATGAACACAACCTTTGGTAAGGCGCCCAAATCTCAGGTATTACACCACGCGGCCTCTTGAACTTGAAGCAAAAGATATGGCCTGAGAAAGTTTCCTCAAGAGCCATGCTTCCAATTCCATCTGCGAAAGATGTACCCATGGAACCCAAAAAATAAAAATAAAAATAAATAATAAGAGAATCGTATCGTTACGCATAGCGAACATGTGCATAAGTACTTGATTCGCAACAACACCGATAAATAGACCGACATAACGTTACGAGCAACACAATTGTCAAAAGAGCTAAATTAGATGTGATTTTCACCATGATGACAAAGCGGCAATTGAGACAGAAAGTGCAGCGGTGATTAGAAAGTAAGGTTGAGATATTTGTCATCATTGAGAATGTGATTCGGTCTATAATATGTATATGAGCTAGTGAGTGATGACCCTGTTTCTACACGCATTTATCGGAGTCTTAAAACGGTAGCTTAATTTGGAGTTGCATTTGGGTGAATCAATGGGACGGCTTACAATTACTTTGAAACTAAATTCTACCATTGAAAGCCTGCTTCATAGTCTCATTGGCCGAATTTCTTGATATTTATCATTCTAAGCTATTAGAAATACAATGTGGAGAGTCTTCATATCTCTCTCGTGAGAAAATTATCTAATCGGTCCTAGACCTATTATACAATGCTAATTCAATCCTTAATTTTTCAAATTTTGCCAGTTTAGTCCTAATATTTTATGTGAAATTCTAATTTAGTCATTCTACTCATTTTTTTCGTGTAAATTTGCTAACATGGCTGTCTAATCATCGCTGGCTATTCTATGTGGCACATACACCATTAATAACTTTCATACAACACTTACTCTAATGTCGTTACTTCCCAATCCATTACTTGAGCGCCATACTTCCGAAGATAATTATTAAAAAAAAAGGGGCCAAAATATATTGTACAATGATTGATTTCAGTCTTGAACATTTTAATTATCCTAATTTAATCATAAACAGTTTAATAATTTGCCAATGTAGTCCTAAACCTTCTAGTAATTTGCAATATAGTTTTTTCAGCTAATTTTGGCTGAAAATCGCTAGTATAAATGTCCAATCAGTGCCTGCAGTTCTACGTGGCATATCCAATGCCCACATGTACAATTTTTATAATTTTTTTATTAAATTTCTGGTTGTTCCCCTTTTTTCTGTTTTTCTTTCCTTTCTCTATCATTTTCCCCCTTTTCGTTTCTGCCGGACCGGCGGGTGAAACTGAGCTTTTGGTTCGACAAATAAACTGAGTTGCATATCATCATTTGAATATTTCATTTTCCAACGGGCTCTCTCTGTACGAAACAAATCGGGTCACGAGAAGATGCCGAGAGGACTCGTTGCTTTCCGATTCTTCATCAGACGAAAGAGGTCGGAATTCGATTTCGTTACTCGGCCCATTCGCCGCAGTATTCGCTTAACAAATCTTATGCAGTTTTCCATCAGTGCTAGGTATTGTAAGATTAATTTTAAAAATTAATCTAATGTCGAATATTTTCGATTTTCCACTTGTAAACTTTCACACTTGACTTCAAAAAATCCAATAAGTTGTCGCGTCGGGTGTTTGTCGTTGTCATTGGAAGTTCGTCAGCGGTGACGAACTTCCATTTATAAATCAACTCCTGGTCAACAACGAAACCAGTCTTTCTCCGTCCACGACACCCCTCAAGAAAGCACCTTCGTTTCCAACTAGGTATTGTAAGGATTAATTTTGAATTTTCAACATGGAAAATGGCATCTGATGACTTGTCCAAATTTGATGGCTAAACATTATAGTTTTATTTTTCTTTTTTAACTTTTTCATGCTTCGTTTTCTTCGTTTCTTTCTCTTTGGAAAGTGAAAGATTAACCTATCATAGAGGCAAAGGAAAGAGATTTTTTTTTTTTATTAGTGAGATGAACTGCTTAATTGACATGGTAATATATCGATTGCATTTACACTCGCACATCTCATCAACACAACCTTTGGTATCGCACCCAAGCTGCAAGCAGTGCCCCACGCAGTCTTCGAACTCGGCGCAAGCGGCGGAGCTCGGGAGGGTTTCATCGGAAGGCATTTCCACTTCCATCTGCGCTTGATGGGGAGATATTATATAGAAGTTTGGAGACGGCGAGAGAGGAATGTTGAGATATTTTGCACAATAAGGAACGTGATCTGGTGTATAATATTTATATGGGCCAGAGAGTGATGGTCCTGGCTCTACAAATATTTATCCAAGTATTAAAATGGTAACTTAGATTGGAGTTAGATTTTGAGTAAGTCAATTTGACGACCTATAATTACTTTGAAAGTAAGTTCTACCACGGACACATGCTCCATAGTCTCATGAATTTCTTGATCTTTATCATTCTAATATGTTAGAGACGTATTTCCCAAGATTATGCATATAATACTTTTCATTGTACAAGTCCAGATCAATTATAATCAATATCATAATGTCTAATTGCTTCAGATAGTCATTTTATCAAGTCGATAAGCATATTCTTTTGTCGATGTATAAACAAATTACACAATTCACTTTTTTGTGCGATCTTATCTGAAGCTTTTATGTGTATGTGTCCTTAAGTTGATTTTGACACTAAATGGAGTCAAAGTGATTTGGCAAGTGTAGAAATTAGAGGACGATTGTAACATCCCGATTTTCGACCTACGAGAAATGGCTATGAATCTGGTGTGCAACAACAAGGATAGGTCATGGATCCTTCCAAGATTCAGCCATGTAATGATCATGGATCAATCAAGGGAACGGTTGTGGACCAATCTCATGACCATGATCATGGACCCAAGTAGTTCAGTCAATGGATGATTAACCGACTGTCAGGGTTGATCGATGGATGGTCACGCCCACCACGGATCATTCGACCATCATGAATCGATCCAAACGGTCATGTTCCGATCATGGGTGATTCCGCTCAATCATGCACCAATCGTAGACAACCATGATTCAACTCAGTACTATCGTGTGTCAAGCACGAATCTAACTGATCTTGAACGGCCACATGACAATTGGGAGTCAATTTGGATGAAGGCACTCTAACACTCCCCACAAATAGGCTGAAGTTTGACCTAAACCAAAAGTTTGAAAATATTACTTGGGGAGACAAATGGGGCCCACAGATATTAAAATAATCAATGTCGATTAAGCAATTTTTCTTATATAATATTTAACCTTAGTCGGAAAATGTAATATTTGACTTTATTCGTGTCCCCCCCAAAAAAAAAAAAAAACTTACATTTTGCCATAAACGACAAGTTTCTGGCCTTTCTTTTAATTGGGCATACCGAGTAAAAAAGATGGGAAATGCTTTCTCTACGGAGGGAGCCGGGAAATCTCAATATCTAGTTTCTTTTTTTCTTCTTCATCCCTTTTTTTTTCTTTGTCCTTGCAAAACGAATATTTAACGCCAAATAACCAATCAAGGAGGCAAAGGAAAGAAGACTTGTCTTCCTTATTTTGTTTTTGTTTCATCAAATAATAATCAATCAAGTGCATCGACACTTGCACAAGCCATCAATACAACCTTCATTGATGCACCCAAATCGTAGGCAGTGCAGCCCGCAGTCTTTGGACTCGGAGCAACGGGCATCGTCCACAGGAGTATCCTCAGAGGGCGGGCTGCTTCCAGTTTCATCTGCACTTGATGTCCCTGCAAAATCCCACCAAAAAAAAAATTGTATCATCACACATCACAAACGTGTACATAAATATGTGATTTGTACAGTGTCTAGAACTAGGGATACTAGTTAGACGTGCCGGTTCTAGACACTATGCGAAGCATGTGTATAACCAACAGGAAGCAAACTTCCGACAAGGGCTTTCAGCGGTAGTCCGGTAATCCATGGCCCAGCCTAGATGCATTCCTTATTTTAAGATGCCAATGCCCACACGCCCTGTGCTCCCCAATTGGAGAGAAAGTTTTTCTTCCCTTGCCCCTAGGAATACCCTCAAATTTTACATCCCAGAGTTCAGATGAAGCAGTTTTAAGACATACTCAAGTCCTAATATGTACATAAATGTGTGATTCGCTAGGGTGCGAGAGAGAGAGAGAGAGAGAGAGAGAGAGAGAGAGAGAGAGAGAGAGAGAGAGAGAGAGGCTGACACTGATATGAAGCCACGAGCAATAAGATCGTCAAGAGAGCCAAAGCGCGCACAATTCTCCCCATGATGGCGGTACTAAGTGAGGAGGAAGAGTCTCAACAATGAGGGGACTTATGTAGAAGTTTGGCGACAATGACGAAGGGGGTTTGAGATATTTTGTAGCAATAAGCAATGTGATATGGTTTACCTATTTATATAAGAAGAAAAAACAAAAGGGAATGTGATCTGACGTATAATATGTATATGGCAAGAGAGTAATGGTCCTATTTCTACACATACTTATTCAAATATTAACCGGTATCTTAAATTGGATTTAGATTTTGAATAAGTCAATGCAACGTCATTGATTCATATAGAAGGAAGGTTGAGATATTGTAGCATTAATGAATGTAATCTGATGTATAATATGTAGAGGGGCAAGAGAGTAACGGTCCTCTATTGACGCATTTATTTGAGTATTAAAATGGTAGCTTAAATTGAATTTAGATTTTGCATAAGTCAATACAATGACCTATGATTACTTTGAAATTAAATTCTACCATTGAATACATGAATTTCTTAATATTTATAATTATAATCTATTAGAAACGTATCTCTCAAGTGCCTATTTTCACTATGCATATCCCCAATCAATTATAATCAATATCATAATATATAGTTGCACTTGAAGGTCATCTTATGAAGTCGATAAATAAGTACTCTTCATGAATAAATAAAGAAATTACACAATTTTCTCTATCGCTTACAAATATAAAGCTTTTATGTGTATGTGTTCTTAAGTTGATTTTGACATTGAATGGAGGTCAAAGTGATTTCAGCAAGTGTAGAAACCAGAGGACGATGCTAATGTTTAATTCATGAATAATTTTATATCAGCTTATATGCTATTTATGAAGTGATTTCGGGCCATCAAAAGCTTTTGAATGCCAAAGTTCACCCTCTGGTGGCTTAATTGGTTTATTTGTCCTTCACGATTCACCGGTACTAAAATGTGGCAAATGAGAGAGTTGTGTCGGGTGATAAAATAGATTGATCCGTTTAACTTGTATATATCATTAAAATTTTAATTAACTAGCATGGAACACAATTTCATCAAAACCTATACTCATCCATTGACTTGACTGGAGCCACTATGCTAAAATATCATAATTTAATGTTCAAGTCTCCCTTCTTCCACAAGTACCGAAAATTAGAATTTTAACCGGAGAAATTGCACCCGGTCTAGACGGAAAATACTTAAATCGGATGTGCAATAATATTATTTTTTTATATCAGTAATAATATTATTATCATGATGATTGTTTCGAGCTCTTTATTATTTTGGGTGGCTAATTGTAGATGCATCGTAGTTATTCTCTTCATGTTCAAGTCTTTGCTGGCGTTGCTCGTATGCTCGAGTACATTGATCATTCTATTCCAATTTTTAGAAATCATTGAAAGAATTAAAGGATCGCCTTAGAGAATTACATCTTGAGGAAGATTGTGTCGGCATAGGGGTGGTTTAGCTAGACATGGCAAGGATTTGTGAGGGGCGATGGTAAGATGGAGAGGAAGCTTGTGAGGCTTTGCAAGATCACTTGGTTGTTGGTGTGCACGGAGGTGTCAAAGGAGGAAGATGAAGAAGCGCTCGCAATGCGCTTAAAATTAAACCAACATAATCTTTTTTCTCGTTATATAGAGTTGCACTTTTTCCACTCATAGTTTGATTTTGACAACTTGTATAATGGGTTGACTTTATCACCCCTCGATTTTTCCATACTTTAATCACAAAGAGTCAAAATGAGGCATATTTGGGATTTTTTTTTTTTTTTTTTTCTGATTCATTCCTTCGTTTTCTTCCACTTTCCCCATCTGACCATGTTGTTGTCTCCCTCGATGCTTTCTTGATGTGAGTGTCGATCTCTTTATTCTGGGTGGCCAATTATAGATGCATCGGAGTTATTCTCTTCATGTTCAAGTCTTTACTCACGTTGCTCGTAAGCTCGAGTAACTTCATCATTCTATTCCGATTTTCAGAAATCATCACAAGAATTAAAGGATCGCCATAGAGAATTATACCCTAAGGAAGATCACCCCAACAAATGGTGGTTTAGCTAGATATGCCAAGAGTTTGTGAGGGACTATGGTAAGATAGAGAGGAAGTTCGTGAGGCTTTGCGAGATCGCTCTGTTGTTGGTGTGCACAAAGGTGTTAAAGGGGGAAGATGAAGAAGCACCGGCAATGCGCTCCAAATTGAACCGACAGAATATATAGAGTCGAGTTTTTTTCACTCCTTATTTGATTTTGACAACATTTACAATGTGCTGACTATATCACCCATCGTTTTTTCCATACTTCACCCGCAAAGAGTCAAAATGAGGCATATTTAGGATTTTATTTTATTCATTTCTTCCTTTTCTTCGACTTTCCTATTTGACGATGTTGCCGTCTCCCACAATGCTTTCTTGATGAGAGTGTTGAGCTCTTTATTCTTCTGGTTGGCCAGTAGTAGATACATCGAAGTTATTCTCTTCATGTTCAAGTCGTTAGTCACGTTGCTCGTAAGCTCAAGCACCTCAATCATTCTGTTTCGATTCTCAGAAATCATCATAAGAATCAAAGGATCGCTACAGATAATTACATATTAAGGAAGATCGTGTCGACATAAGGGTGATTTTGCTAGACATGCCAAGGGTTTGTGAGGGGCGATGGTAAGATAGAGAGGAAGCTTGTGAGGCTTTGCGAGATCGCCTGGTTATTGGTGTGCACGGAGGTGTTGGAAGAGGGAAATGAAGAAGTGCCGGCAATGTGCTTCATCAAAAGCGAGAACAAGAGAAAGGAAAGCGGAAGGAAAAGAAGAAACAAATTTGAGAAAGGACCACACACGAGCCCCGCACCTGAACATGTAGGGTCTGTCATTTAAAGGAGAAAATGAAGAGTAACATGGTTAATACTATATAAAGGGAAGTGTTTAAATCAAATGAGGAGTGAAAAAATATTATCCTTAATATTTTCTTTATAGTGTTTTCTTGCTAATTTTACAAGATCACAAGTTTGCAAAGATCTAAGAGAGGTGAGTTCACAAGAACTCGATTTGTCTTGAACAATTCGTACAAAACATCTTAATTCATGGGAGTTCGAGTCACTTGCGGTTCCTAAAAATTCACACATTATGTAAATCATCGTTTCATTCTCTTGACACCGTTCGCGCGCAAGTTGCTAAGAAGTTTGCATTTTGCTCCTCCTTTCCTCTCTATCTTATCGTCGCCTCTCACAAACCCTTGGCATGTCTAGCTAAACCACCCCTATGCTGGCACAATCTTCCTCAATATGTAATTCTCTACGGAGATCTTTTAATTCTTGCAATGATTTTTAAAAATCATAACAGAATGATCAAGGTGCTCGAGCTCACAAGCAACATGAGTAAAGACTTGAACATGAAGAGGATAATTCTTGTGTAACCACAACTGGCCAACCAAAAGAATAAAGAGCTCGACTCTCATCAAGGAAGCATCACGGGAGACAACAAGATTGTCAGATAGGGAATGTGGAAGAAATAGAAAAACAAATAATAAAATCACAAATATGCCCCTCTCTTAATTCTTCGCAGGTACCTTACGGGAAAAAAAAAAAAAAAAAAAGAAGAAGAGGTAATACAATTAGTACACTGTAAAAGTTGTCAATATCAAATGAGAAATGGAAAGCGCGGCTCCACATAATAAGAAAAAAGATTATGTCGGTTCAATTTGAAATCACATAACAAGATTTGATTTTTGATCCCGAGACCCTTTCGGCCTTCAGCTTTGAGCTTTCTACTACAACTTCAATTTACTCTCGTTGGTTTCTCAAATCGTGTCTTTCCAACTTCTTTATTTTTTTTGGGTTGAACGTGTCTTTCCCCATTGACTTGGCCTTCCCCCGGCAACGCGCACTCGACCATGGCCGATCGCACCGCGCCCACCTCGCCGCCGAGCAAGCAGCTGAAGAAATCCCCGGACGGCGATGAGCAGCGCCCGACGAGGGAGGGCCACAAGTGACGCCCAAAGGGGGAGGTGATGGCAGCACGTGCTGCGGGATTCGCCTGAAGGAGGAGGGGATGGCCATCTGGGGCCGGATCGACAGCTGCAACCACTATTTTTACCTCGTGATGTGCATATTCGGATAATGGCACTTGGTGAGAATTGGGATGCACTGCGATGTGGGTCATAAGCTTTCATTCAGGTAATGTGGAGTCCATGTGCAGTAAGGATGTGTTTGGTTCAGCATTTCGAAAGTTCATTGGAGAAATGCAAAATAGTATAGCCTAAAGAGCCTTGGGCATATGCAAAAACCGTTTGATGAATTACGTTTTGAAAAGTTACTTTAAGAGAAATACGGTTTTTTTAGAAAACACATTTGAAAAGTCATTTGGATGATTAATATTAATTTTTAATTTTTTTTTGTGAAAGGTAATGAATTATATGGAGCATTGACCAAGTTTACAAAAAATCATGGCATCAAAACTTATACTCAAGATGAAAAAACATTATAAGTAGAAGGATGCCGGGATGTAAAAGCCACAAGTGGCAACCAAAACAGCAAACACAAAGGGACACGAAAAGCACGACATGAACAACCGGCCACTAGAAACACAAAAACCTTCAGCTAGGGGAGAGAACAACCACCAAAAAATAGCAAGCCGCTGCTCACAAGGCCAGAACAAACATGCACCAGCTGAAAAGGAAGCAACTCAGGATCCCCAGAGAAGATGACCGGGTCAATGCCCTAGCTCCTCTACAACCTTCTATTCCTAAAGTTATCTTCGACATTTCTAAAAGTGATTGCCTTATCTCTGATCACTTTAAAAAGATGGTTCCTCATAGCCGAATAGCAAGAGATTGTTCTCTGAAAAAGATGTTGTTCCTGTTTTTCCAAATAATGTGACAAAGCGCTCCAAAGGAGAAATGAGCTATGCACTTATAAAAATTATGGGTGATTATGGTCCGGGTTGGGCCGGTCCAACGCCTAACCTTAGGATCAACCCACACAGTGTCGGTCTCCAATTTTTGGGACCGAGGACTAACCTATTCGAGTCTAGGACCGAGGACAAGATCGACCCCATGGGTTCAATCCGGTTCTAGGGTCAATCCGAGACCAACCAATTATTTTTTATTTCATTTTTTTATTCCTTAAAAAATAAAACTCATTAATTCAAATTATATATCAATCAACAATACGATATTGAGCAACCAAACTATAAATATAAGTATATATTCAACATAAATTTAAGATAAGGTGATTATAAAAATTTTCACACTAGTTAAAAGCAACAAACTATATAAATGATCAAGATTGCTAATAGAGATAAAGTGTTTCCATCACTGAAGCATACTATAATTTTCTTACTTGTGATTTGTCTTTGAATCATTCTTCCCTTCGGGAAATGGGATGAGATGGGAAGTTTAAGAGAAAAGAATTCTAGGCCAAAAAATGTTTTCTAGTCATCTTCTCCTGCAATCATCTATCAATAATACTTGTAACACCATATGCAAAAACGATTCATACATTCAATCAACCAAAGTCTAATCAACCAATAATGAAGCTTGACACCACTTGACAAGCACATCATCATAACAACGGCAATACTATTATTCAAAAACTTCTTCCATTTGACACAAACTCAAAAGCAAAGTGCAACTGAACAATTAAACCATAAGAAGTTCAAAATACTTAATATAAATCATGAATATATAACTTCACATTTTGTTAATTGTTAGATGATCACTTCAGCTTCTGAATACCTGAAAACAAATTAAACAACACACATAATAAATACCTAACAAAATTTTTAAATTGAAGTCACTATTAGTGCCAATGGAACATTTCACCATTTATGGTCATTCAACTTCAACATACAAACTCTATTTGCTGATGGTAATCTCCCCAATAAGACAATCCATATCTTAAAAAAAAAAAAAAAAAAAGAACTCATTCATTAGATGTAAAAAAGAATTAACAAGTAAAAAAAAATAAATATGCATGATTTAAGCTTACCCAATTCAAACTTTTCGGCATTCTCAATGCACTCTTCAAGATTAATAGGCACACGAGCAGCTCTCAACCAATCTTGAGTACAAATTAAAGTTTCCACCACTTTAGGAGTTAAGGAACTTCTAAAACCATCAAACACCCGGCCTGAAGTACTAAAAGCGACTCTAAAGCAACAATACTCATAGGAATAAATAATACATCCCGAGCCATCAAAAATAGAATTTTATACTTCGGACCAGCACTTTTCCACCACATCAAAATATCAAGATCGGGAATATCTTCAGAATCCTTTTCAAGATACCATTCAAGCTCTGATTTGTTGTCATCACGCCCTCTTTTATTTTGATGAAAAAAGTTTTTTCGCTAAGCTTTGATGTTAATCTTGTCGTTTCCATCATTTCCATCACTATTGCAAGCAGTGATACTTTCAATAATCATAGTTTGACCCCCCCCCCCCCAAAATATTGGTTACCATGATCAAGAAAAGATTGTTCATAAAATGCATACAAGCACTCCAACATGTACTTCACCTTACTATGCATCTCCTCAATTTTTGCTTCATCATCATAAATTTGCTCATAACAATACTTTACATAATGTAACTTTTTTGTAGGATCTAACCCCACCGCAATCAAAACCATCATATTTACTTTATCTAAACTTCCATAATATTTATCAAACTTCTCCTTCATCTTTGTACCCATAGTTCTAAGGGGAGAAGTACACTATCCGTGCCATAAGTTGTGTACAACGCTCACTTTGGTGTCAAAAGTTTCCGTCGAATCACTTAAGTGCCAAAAAAGTTTGAAAAATGATCATTTTGGTGCCAACTCCGATCAGATTGACCGGAAATTTGACAAGGCACTTTTTTATTAATTTTTTACGCTAATGTGACTCGCCGGAGAGTACAGTCAGCATGTAAACCACAAAAACGACATCGTTTGGTGTCTCTCCCCCAATTCAAAACCCTAAACCCTAAATTTGCCGATTATCTCAACCACTGCCGCCCTCTTCATCCTCTTCTCCTCCTTTGTTGTCCTCTCCATTGCCGCCCATGGCGCCGCCAAGCACCACCACCACCTCCTCCACTACCTCGACAAGTTCGACAACTGCAGCGAGCAACTCGTCGTTGACCCCTCGGCCTCCTTCGAGAACCTATGCCTCCGCAACCCCTATGTCACCCTCCAAGCCCTGAAACAGGCCATCCTCTCCGACCTCAACAACTTCACTGTCAACTGGGTTAGCCTCGATGTTTGCGGCTACTCCAACGTCTTATGTTCCCTCGCCCTTGATGACCCCGGTGTCTACACCGTCGCTGGTGTTGATGGTTTTCCCTCTTCTTCCCCCTTCAACCGCCCACATCCCTTGCCTCTGCCTTCGCCGATGATGGGCCAGTCGCTGTCCTTGATGGCCCCCGCACTTGGAGGCTGTGGCTTTGACCCCGACCCTGACCCCGACTTGGCCACTCGGCAACCAAGTCAAAGGTCGTGATCTCGCTCAAGTGCGAACCTCACGTCGCCAAGCGACGGCGGCTGAGTGAGCTAGGTCAATAGCCAACAAGGATTGGAACCCTAATTTCAATCTCCAAATTAAAAAAAAAAAAAAATCCCAACATGAGTTGTGCGGCATCGTTTTTGTAAGACCATCCACTTAGGACGGCAAAACGACATCGTTTTCTTAAGAAGGACGGAAAATGATGTCATTTCTCAAGCCATGTCGATTTTTTTAAAATATAAAAGCCACGTCATCATTTTGGCCGGAATCTCTCACGCGGTGACACCAAAGTAATCGTTTTTCCTCCGATTTGACACTTAAGTGATCCAATTGAAACTTTTGGCATCAAAGTGAACACCATACACAACTTATGGCACTGATAGTATACTTCTCCCTAGTTCTAAGCTTAGGATCCAAAGCATTACTCGCATCTTTCAAATATTTGTACAAAAAAGCTATTCTCTCAAAATAATCATTCAAAGTAATATATAAACTTCCTAACATTTGAGTGGTGGCATCATAAAACTATTTCAAGAATTTAGAAAGAATAATGGCATTTTCCCAATCTTCACTTTTAGGAGACTCATAATTAAGCTCAATTTCAAAAGATAAATCTTCTATCATCCTTTCAAAAGCTTTTCTAAACTTTATGGCTGTGTTTAACATGAAATAAGTGAAGTTCCATCTAGTGGCAATATCTAGACAAACCAAACCCTTATAAGTAATCTTTTCAGCCTCAATGCAAGATTGGAATGTTTTAGTTCTCATTGGAGAACTCCTCACATAGCTAACAACATTTTGAATATGAGCAATAGAATCACATATCTCAGATAAGTCATCTTTGACAATCAAGTTTAATATATGCGCAATATACCTTATGTGTAAAGCTTCACCAGCTAAAACCAATGACCCGTCTCTTAAAAATTTATCTTTCAAATAATCAATGGCAACATCATTTACACTAGCATTATCCATTATAATTGTAGAAACATTTTTTTTTAATCCCCAGTCGTAGATGTATTTTTCAACTATCTTCCCAAACTCTCTGCCCTTGTAACTATGTATCACCAAAAAATTGATGATCTTTTTATGCAATTTCCAATTTTCATCAATGAAATATGCAATAAGACATAAATAGTTTAGATTTTAAATGGAAGTCCATGTATCAATCGTCAATGCAATCCTTGACCTAAGCTTGCCGAAGTAATTTTTCAAACAACTTCTTTCACTCATATACAACTTCATGCAATCTCTAGCCACTATAAATCAAGATAAATGTGTGAAGAGAGGTTGTAACTCAATGATGAAATCACGAAACTCAACGCTCTCAACTATAGAAAATGATTGTTCATCGAGGATGATCATCCAAGCAAGCATGTTTCTACACCAGTCTTGATCAAATTTCCATGTTATTAAGACATTACCACTAGTGGCATTAGTACCAGTATCTTCACATGCCTTGCTAGGCACATTTACATCATGTGGTACAAACAACTTTTGCTTCTTATCCATATTAGGAGGATACTTGTTGCACCTTTTTAAGTGCTTCAACATTGTTGAAGTACCACTATTAACAACATATGCATACTCCTTCCCACAATGAATGCATTTTACCATACATGTTTTTTTGGTCTTCTCATCTATAATTCTCAAAAAATTATCCCACACAATAGATTTATCCATTTTTCGCTTCTTACAAAGAGGAGGATGACAAGTAGATACCTCGATTGACTCTTTTAAGTGTTCTTCACATCCATGGCTAGGCGATTCTATTATGGGACTCATCTCGTAACATCCCTCCACTTCAGTTGACATGTTACTTGAATTCATCAAGTTCACATAAATATCTAAGTATCGGCATGTAAACTTTAGCATATATTATCATGTATATCATGATTTGCTAAAGTAGTAGCGACTATCAGCAACCATCAGCTAATTTCACTTGAACATAACTGAAGAGAACGCAATCAATCAGCATCACATATTATCAGACAAGCAAAAATAAGAAATCACGATTTGCCATCACTAATTCAGTCGAAAGTTGAAACCCATATTCCCCAATGCTATCATATAACATCGCTATTATACCAATAAATTCATCAATAAACAGATTTCCCTATACAAGATGCTTATAGAGAATAATATTATTGCTGAATGGATCCAATAAAGGATGTTATAAAAAAAAAAAAACCGTTTTTATATTCTAAGAAATATCTTCAAATGCAACAATTTTTTTTTTCCATATTTCAAGATGCTATTGCATAATTTTGTTTCCATAATCAAACTAAGGGTCAACATAACATAAGGAAAAAGGCTCAGTGGATGTCATGATTGCTGCTGCTATAGCTCTTATTACATATTTAGTCGAGGGGAAGCTAACACCCCAAGATTATTTGCACAGAACAATACCATGCCATCTGTTTGTTATAGTCGTAGCAATGTTATGGTTCTTCTATGAAGTGGTGTAACTTGTGTGCTTGGCAATATATGGTTGTAGCACTTCAACACTAGGTGAGGTAATGTCCTAAAAGCTACAACAAGTTGTTGTAGTTTGAGGGTGCTTCACTTGTGGGGAGTTTATCAATCACCCAACAAAAACTACAAAACCAATTTTCCTGGTTGTAATTGCTATAGGAAGCTATACCAAATAGGCATTCAATTGGAAAGTATGCATTAAAAGTCACATATAATATAAGCCCCTAGTGTTAGCTTTGAATAGCACTTGCACTACAATCACAATAAATTGTGTAACACTAGGGATACAAAATGTTTGCAAGGAATGTAGATGAAAGCTTATGTGGCTCAACTCCACCAAGCTTATGGTTTCAATCACTCTATTTATAATCCAAATAGATGTTCAAGCATATTATTTAACCACCAACTCAACTCCACTTAGATCCCTGTCCTCCAAACTGATGGAATAGGAAATATTTGAAGGCAAAAACTTTTACTTTGTCATGGGTAGCTGTCTCAATTCATGAAGTCTGGTTTATGGAAAATCTAACTCACTAAATTTAACTCTGCTCATTGTTGAGCAACCATTCCAGAATTTATCGTGCATGCTGCAGCCCGTCAATCAAATAGAAGTTTCAAGAGGATCCTGTCCCTTCCGTGGAGTTAACAAAATCACGCGGTGATCTAGTTCTAACTAACCCCCCCCCCAAGCACACACAGGCACAAAAATTTGAGAAACTCGACACTACTATGCAAAGTTGCTAGCTCCATGAACGTATTTTGACCATATTCGAGCAACGGCAGAGCTTAATCACCTCAATCAAGCATCTACCCTACTTCTTAAACCAGCCTAATTTATCACCACCCATCTAGCAAAAATCAAGAACATACATGAGCTTGAAGCTCCAAAGTCAAGCAAAAAATGAAACTCACCAGTCAAGCTGTGTTTGCAAAGGTGAGCAAACAGGAGTGAGCCGTGAGGTGAGCAACGAATGGCAAGTGTAGTTCACAAGCAAAGAGGGTTTCTAATTGGGGCTTTTATTTTCTTCTGATTTACTCGGCAAAGAGTGAGGCCAGCTGAGAGAGGCAAGACGCGGGGCCGTTAAGCGGCGAACGACACATTTCTTGAGCGAGGCAAGCGGCAAGTGGCCAATGACAAGTAGCATGAGCGCCAAGAGAAGCAAGAGTCAAACAACCAGGGCCAAGAGGCGAGCAAGTCGAGCGGCCAATGGTGAACGACAAGCAACGAGCCACAAGTGATGATCGACAAGCGGGTGAGTGTGCACAACAAATAAGGCAAGGTTGCTCTTGCTCACGAGGGAAAGTTTTGTTTTTAAGGGAAAAATGAACAGGATAAAGACGGAAGAGTAAGACAAGAGGCTAAGGACATTTTAAGCCATTTCACAACACTATTCACACCATTTCACGCCGTCTTTCACGCCGTCATTCAAGCTATTCAAGTGAAGAATGCTGGCTGTGTTTGCTATTTATAAGAAAAACATAAAAAAATATATTATATATTAAATATCTAAAATATATTATATATAAATATATTTTATCAAGGATGGTCCGGGTTTGACCGACCCCTAAACTTTCAAAACCAAAGACCAATCCACACAGTACCGATCCTAGAATCTTAGAACCAAGGACCGACCCGATCCCCTTGAAAAATGGACCAGGACTAGCAAGGTTGGACCGGTCCAAGATCGGTCCAAGGTCGACCCTAGACTGCTGCTGACCCTTAATAAAAATCATTTCCCATTAGCAAGGTAGTGGCCCAGCGGAGATTCTCCTCCCATGACCTGTTATGCCAAGGTCGATTGCATCTGGCCGCCCAAAAAAAAGAAACCTCAGCCGTAACATGACAACCAAAAAACAAGTAGTCAATAGAATCAAGCACCTCATTGCAAAAGGCACAAGCTCCATTATTTATCCTGCCATGAGACAAAAAAAGCGTCTGTGTGGGAAGCCTGCGCTTGGCCATAAGCCATGGGTTTAGTTGATACCACAATGCCATTGCATTGTTCCAAACTAACGTATGCCATTGGACCCAAGTCCTCTTCTACCTAAAGGTCTCCCAAGCCGTAGCAACAATGAACCAACTTGACAAACTCTCCCTCCAACAAAAGCAATCCGAGTTTTGAGTGAGGCTTGGGAAAGGGTGATCCCATGACTCAAGCACCAACCTAAGAGGTTGCCCGTCATCAAAGAAAAGATCTGCCAGTGTCGCCTGCCTATATAGTTGGAGCTATAGATGATTGAGTCCAAAAAGATTAAGTTCAGGGGACCACTAAGGTGCCAGTTGTCAAAACAAAAACAAAGATAGGCCGTCCTCAATTCTCCAAAAGAAGGAATTTCATACCTCACTTCTAAAAGATAAGATTTTCTTCCAAGCCCAAGAACAAAAAGCGGGTTTTTAAGCAACCCAAAAGTTCCTTGATTTAAAAAAAAAAAAAACGTGGAATGAATCCACTTGCACCACAAAGCCTCCTTGTCTAAAAACAAGAGCCAAATATGCTTCAGCATGGCAGCCTCATTGCAATCCCGAAGCCTCCGGATAGCAAGGCCTTCTTCCACTTTTGGGAGGCACTCATCCTCCCAGGCAACCTTAGCTCCCCCTCTACCCAATTCCGATCATTTCCATAGGAATTGCTTAAGGACTTTCTCAATCTGATCCAGCACAACTATAGGTAATATAAAAACACTCACCCAGTAAGCTTGGATAACATGAAGAACTGATCATATAAGCTGAAGCCGGCCAGCAAAAGAGAGAAAACGGTGAGTCCAAGCTTGAACCCTCGCAGTAATATGGCTGATGAGAAAGCAACAATCCGTCTTGCTAAGCCTCGAGGTGATGATAGGAACTCCCAGGTAGTGCACCGGTAATTTGCCTTCCTAAAAACTGAGATCAAGGAGGATCTAATTCTTTAAAGAAGGCGAACCACCAGCCAAAAAGATCTCACTTTTGAAAGGATTTGGACTCAATCCACTCCACGCCGAGAAGGTTTGGAGGCCCTCTTTGAGGAGATTAACCGAAGCTAAGTCCGCCTCACAAAATAGGAAAACATCATCTGCAAAGAAGAGATGCAAGAGATTCATCGCCTTGCATCTCCAAAAGAACTTAAACTCCGCCTTGGAAAAGCACCTAAACAGAATTCTAGACAACACCTCCATAACCAACATAAATAGGTATGGAGAGATAAGATCACCTTGGCAAAGGCCACGTCCACTTGCAAAGTAACCATGAAGTTCCCCGTTCAAAGAGATGAAAAACATGGGAGTGTGTACAGATATCATAATAAGTCAAGAAATCCAAAAGCAATGAGAACTCTCTTAAGGAAACCCCAATCAACTGTGTCATAAGCTTTTCTGAAATCTACCTTAACCACACACTTGGGAAGGTATGGTTCAAGGTGGAAATTAGAAAAGAGTTTCTAAGCCATCAAGATATTGTCTTTGATTCGCCTGCCTTTAACAAATGCACTTTGAAAAGGGCTAATAATACTCTTTAGAACAATTGCAACATGATTAACCAGCACCTTTGTGATACATTTATAAATGGTGTTACAGCAGGCGATGGGCTTGTAGTCATCAATAGAAGTTACATTGGGCACTTTAGGAACAAGCACCAGAATGGTGTTATTTATCTCCCTTAAGAGCTTCCCCGTGACGAAGAAATCCATCACTACTGTTGTGACCAATTGTCTAACCATCTCCCAATTTTCCTTATAGAATTCGACCGTAAAGCCATCCGACCTAGGGGCCTTACCCCTAGCTAGAGAGAAAAAAGTATCCCGGATCTCCACCTCAGTGACCGGTTGAGCAAGAAAACTAACATGGTCGTTCGAAAGAGGATGCTAGATAATCTTCCGGATCTCCCCAATCGAAGGCCCTCCCTGCTCCATCCGTGGCACTAGAATGTCCTGAAAATGCTCCACAAAACGATGCTGAACCAATTGAAGCTCGGTAATTTGGTTACCCGAGGAATCCATAATAGAAAGAACTATATTCTGCAATTGTCTCTTTTTTACGTACTGATAGAAGAACTTGGTGTTGCGATCTCCCTCCTTGAACCACCTGATTCTCGATTTTTGTCTAAAAAAGACTCCTCACTAGATTGAAGGTCAGCAAAGATACGCCGCTAGTCCTTCTCCAACTCCACAAGATCAACCGAGAAGGGATCCTCTGAAGACCGGCTTGCGTGTTCTCCAAGGCAACCCTCGCTTCTGGCGTCCTAGTAGATATATTAGAGAAAGATTCTCTATTAAGCTACTTGAGATGACTTTTGAGATCCTTGAGCTTACGCACAAGCCTAAAGATAGGTACTCCCTCCCTTGGGTCCTCCCAAATTTGAGTAACAATTGGATTGAACTCAGGAAGCTTCATCCAAAAATCAAAAAACTTGACGGGTTTCCTCCGAAGAATCGGGTTAAGCACTTTAACCACCATATGTGTATGATTCGAAATACTTCGGGCTAAAAAGGAAGCTTCCAAGTACGAGAAATCTAAGCACCACCTAGAGTTCATAAGGACTCAATCAATCTTTCTAGCTTTTCTAATGGAACCTGAGGAGGTTGTCCATGTGTATCTGAAGCCAACATACCTAAGGCCTTCCAGCTCCGCCTGCGCCAAGCATTGTCCGAAATCATCGAAGCACG
This sequence comes from Eucalyptus leucophloia subsp. euroa, assembly GCA_017140325.1. Lineage (NCBI taxonomy): Eukaryota > Viridiplantae > Streptophyta > Magnoliopsida > Myrtales > Myrtaceae > Eucalyptus > Eucalyptus leucophloia. The sequence continues at coordinate 8,043,078 of CM029469.1, read as the reverse complement.
AGATCCAAGCATCAGAGCCACCAACCCTATCGGAGAGGTCCTTAATAGCATTGAAATCCCCATCACTAGCCAAGCTAAATTCTGTAGGGCACTACTTTTAGAGGTAATACCCCCCCCCCAAAGTTGTCTCCGGAGTGTAAAAAAGTGCTCTCCATAAACAACTGACACATAGCAGGACACTCTTGAGTCCAACAGCTTAAGAAAGCCATGAACCGCCCGACGAGAAATAGCGAGAACTTCAAAGTTAACTTTTGAGGGGTCCCAACCAACCCAAATTCTACCCGTAAGGAGAATTCATAGTTGGCAATCCAGCACCAGTCCCTCAACAATCTCCTAGAAATGGAATTGAAGAAAGTCTATGACACCTTCATTTCCAAAAGACCAACCTACAACAATTGATTTGAAACAACTAGACTACGGACCTCCGCCTGTCTAATGGGATTAACAAGACCCCTAACATTCCAACAACCTATATACATATATACAAGGAATAAGTGTTGTAGAAGTCCTAAAACTTGTCACGAAAATGTAATTGAGTTCTAAAACTTGCAAAAAGTGCAATCAAGTTCTAAAAAACTTGTCAAAATGATTCAATTAAGTCATAAAATTAACACCGTTAATCTTATTAACGGAAAATGCTGACATGGCACCGACGTAGTATTTTAAATGATTTTTTATTTTCCAGCTGGCTTTTTAAAATAGATTTTATTCAATTTTTTTTAAAACTATATTAAAAACTAAAATTCATTTTTTAAAAAATAGTTAAAAAAAGGGCAGGAGTCGCCGACCGCCCCACCGCGGAGGGGCCGACGACGGTCGCCGCCCACCGCCCCCGCCAAGCGAGGGTCGCCGGCGAGGCCTTATCCTGGTCGGGCGACAACTGGTGACCATCGCTGGCCCCTTCAACAATAGGCGGCCGCCTCCTCCTGCCCTTTTCTTTTTTTTTTTCTTTTTTTAACAGTTTTTTAAAAAATGAATTTTAGTTTTTAATTATAATTTTTTTAAAAAAATTGAATAAAAAATTATTTTAAAAAGCCAGCTGGAAAATAAAAATAATTTAAAATGTCACGTTAGCATTTTCCGTCATTGAAACTAACGGTGTTAACTTTAGGACTCAATTGAACCATTTTGACAAGCTTTAGGACTTAATTACACTTTTGCAAGTTTTAGGACTTAATTGCATTTTCGTGATAAGTTTTAGGACTTCACAGCACTTATCCCTATATATAAGAAAGGAGAAGGACCAAGGGTTACCTCCTTTTCGGGGGCAACTTGCGCCAAGAAGGAGGCGGTGCTGTACGGGGCGGAGGAGGAGGTGGGTTTGGAGACAAAGCAAAAAGCTTGTCCTACATGGTTACAACCATCGAACTAGATAGAGGGGCCTTCGGCGATGGACAAAGAGAGAGGAGGTCATCATCTGAACTTCCAACATGTCTGGATACACTTTTGGACTCCTTACCAAGGCTAGACGAACGTGTCGAGCCATCCACAAGGTTGATGGGATCATCCACTGCGGCAAGGAAGGAGACATCCATCTTTGTGAGGATTGGAAGCCACTCTAGGCCCTGTGAGTTGATGTGGAGGGAAAACTCCTCTCAATAGTAAAGCCTTCATCTTTAGCGAGCACCCCTCCTCACTCAAAGTGACTGGTAAGGATGAGACTAACTCCATAGGAGGGGGAGGCATCTTCTTCCCCTTGACTTGTTTCCAAGCCAGGTCAGCATCACTAGGTCCATCCACCCTAATTGGGTCAGGTTCGAGCACCTAGGAAGCAACGGGGGAGGGAGGGGTTGGCCTGACCTTGAGGCAAGGAGGCCGCCGGCCTTGAAGGCCCATCCACCACTACTGGAGCAGGATCGGGAAGGTGGCCTACAACAGGGGGTGGGACGAGCCTGATATTGCTGTGAGACCTCCACTAACTTTGGGATCGCAGGAGCAGCAGCATAATTGTGTCCAAAAGTTTCACACCTAAAGCATTCAACCGGTATCCATTCATATTCAATAACAACCAATCGAGTCACCCCATTTAAGGTTACCTTCACCGAAGACACTCTCGGTTGGTTGGCACGGATCTCCACGCACACCCTTGCAAAGGAATCATCCTCATTTGTTTCGTGCGTTGATCCACATAGAGGGGTTTTCCAATAGGGCTTGCGATAGCACTAATCGCCGACGCAATCCACAAATCAAATGGGAGATTCTTCAATCTAACCGAAAACGGCACCAAATTTTGCTTGTCTCTTTTCAGCTCTAAAAGAGGCTTCCATTGTTACAAAATGAGTGGCACCCTTGCAACTATTAGAGGCTCATCCTCCAAAATCTTCCTCCGGAATAACGGATTGGGAATGTGGAAGAAGAAAAACCCCTGATCGTTGGCCAAGACCTTGACTAACTTCGAGCCCCAAGTGTGTTTGAGCGATTGCTTCGTGAGTTGAAATGGAAGCCTTCTCCCCACGAAATAATCAACTAGGCATTTATGCCACTTAGGATCCACTGCATCAAGCATCTCTTCCGAGAGATTAACAGCCAAGCCATCCTCCTCAAAGGAAGGGGGTACATAAGTGAGATTGTACCCCTTGGCAGCAAGCCTAGCAACGCTCACCTAAGAACAGGCAAGGGGGGCTTTAAGTTGGTTGGATGGCTATGAGGGGTCTAAGGTCTCTTAGAAGCAGACCTCGCACGACTACGTCATCTGGATTGTCCAGTACAGGCCAAAGTCTTCAGGGGATCTTGCTTCTCCTTCAAAGCAACAACAGGGGTCTTACCCATGGCCAAGGAAGGCTGGTCCAAATGAATACGGAAGAAGGGCTAAGCCCCTCCTCAAAACCAAAACCAGGCTGAGCCTCAATACTCACTCCATCCACCACAGTAAATGAAAAAGCCATAACTCACCAACAATCCTCTACATAGTCCAACCCTTCTATAGTACAAGCATTGTAGAGAATGGGACCATACTAAGGAAAAGGAAGAACTGATCTGAAGAGGTATGCTGAAAAATCAAAAAACCACCGCAAAGCCTCACAAACTAGCTCCGATAGTCTACACGAACAAAGCTCAAGAAGATCACCGCAGCAACAAAATGCAAGGTCTCGGAGAAGCTCCGAACTCAACCAAGGCAGCAGCAAGTCGAGAGAAGAACCGGGCTGAAGAGGGCAAATAGTAGCAGCAATGAATCGAGCCAATCGAAGAGCGCGGGGGAGAAGGGCGGTCGATGGAGGCGGAATTAGGCCGCAACGCTTGACCTAGGAGCTTCCCGGAGGGCCGACGACGATGGGGGAATCGACCACGATTCCGAGCTCCAACGACAACTTCCCAACCTGAGGTCTTTCCCCCACCTTGGAAACGAAGGCAACGAAATGAGCAGACGAAGGAAGGAAGGGGGCAAGAAACGCTAGGGAATCACCAAGAATGCAAGCGTTGCTTGCATCTCAATCGACTCCTAGAAATTGAAAGGGCATGCTTGAGGAATCAGCGAGAGTCTCCGACGACGAACGATTCGAAGCCCCAGCTCACATCTCTCAAGTCCGGCGGCCTCGTTCTCCTCTCTCTCGGACCAAGGGACAAATGGAGAGATGCGCGCGGCGGCCGGAAAACGGAGGAAGTCGAAGCCATCGAGCTTCCGTCAAGGGCGAGCTTGAAAACAAATTTTTTAAAATTTGTATTTGTTAAAATTGAAAAAATAATGTGTATATATATATATATAAATATTTAAGAGAGAGAGAGAGAGAGAGAGAGAGAGAGAGAGAGAGAAGACTAAACCCTTCGCCGGTCCAACAAAGGGCTACGATCGCCTGTTTGGCAAAGGGCTACAGTCGCATAACCCTCGCGAGCCCTAAGTGAGGGCTACCTAAGGCTGCGAGACCCAAGCGGCGGTCACTTGGGTCGCACATCGCTTTAGTCACCCAACCTCAGGCGACCTCAACCGACGGCCACCAGCACCAAATCTAGCTCATCGGCGAAGGGTTTAATCTTCTCCTTTTTTTAAGAAATTATATATATTTTATTTTTTTCAATTCTAAACAAATAAAAATTAAAAAAATCAATAAAAAATAACAATGGACAAAATTGAAAATTTAAAGAATTGATGAGGATAGTTTTGAAAAAAAAAATGAATGTTAGTATTTTGCCAAATGCTAAAAGCCCAACGCTAATAGACTAGCTTTGGACATTGAGTTTTCAACCTTCTCAATACTAATTTTCACTTGAAAACTCTTTGAAAATAATTGTCAAAAGATTTAACATTTTCTCAATGGGCTTTAGAGGCCGAAAACCCCTTGGAAATGTTAAACCAAACGTACCCTAAGAATGAAGAGCGAGACCGTCATCATTCAAGGCATGACAAATTAGGTGAGCCATCCTCAAGTTACAACCATTGGAAGATGAAGATTCTATGTTAGGTTTTGCTTCCCACAACGAAGATAAGTACGATATCACCAAAGCATGGAAAATGTTGGATAGAGCCAAGTCCCGAAGGGAGACGAGTTGGGTCCACTTAGTGTGGCGCATGCGGCAGACCGTGGACGGCAAGGTGCTGGACGGCCACGAGCTCCTGCCGGACGGGTTCCAGGGCTGCGTAGTGGGCTAAGGGCTGGTGATCTGGGGGAGGACCCTACAGGTGGCGATCCTGAGGCGCCACGCTGTCGGCAGGTTCCTAACGCACTGCGGCTGGAACTTGTTCCCCAAGGCGATCGGCGTGGGGGTGGTGATGCTAACCTTGGCCGACGGACACCGACCAATACACGGATGCAAAGGTGTTAGTGGACCAGCTGGGCGTCGCGATCCAGGCGTGCGAGGTGCCGAACGATCTGGTGCCTAACTCGGCCCGGGCACTGGCCGACTCGCTCGACGGGACATGGCCAGAGAGGGGACGGATGCAGAAGTTGAGCAAGGCGGCGATGGACACGGTCATCGGCAGAAGCTCGGACAAGGACTTGGATGGATTCATGAGGAGCATGTTGGAGCTTCAATGTGGAAGAAACGATGCGGCGACGGTTGACAGAGACCATTGACGGCTAGTCCAATTTGACGGCTAAAACTATTTTTTTTTCTCTTTTTTTATTTTCTGTAGAAATGAATATTTTATACTGATCGTGGAGGCCAAGGAGGCAAAGGAAAGAGACTTTTTTCTTTTTCGCTTTTTTTCCCCTCTCTTGGAAAACTACTTAGGTAATAGAGCGATTGGAAGTTGCATCTCAATTTTCCATGTGAAGATTGTCTGTCTTACTTTCTTTATTATTAAAATAATTTGGTAAATTAATAATTGAAGATCAGGTTTCCATCGACTCATTAATAAATAAATAAAAAGTTGATGCTCAATTAAGAAGCAACGACGAAATTCTTCACAATGAAGTTGAGAGTCCCAAAAACTCATTTCCTATACCAACTGGGCGGCGTTCAGGGGCCCAAATGAAAAGAAAAGGATACGACGTGGGACCTGATGTTGTAACTAAAGTGTGACTGATTTGACAGGGCATATTCCGACAACTCGTCTCAAACTGTTGTTCCACAGCCCATAAAAAGGGGCAGAATGTCCTTTCCTTCTTTCAAACTTTAGTCTATCCGGACGGCGGTAGAGCACAAATCTAATTTCATTGCTATGGATTCTCTAAATGCCGCTCTTAGGAGCAATAAACAATATCGAATACAAAATTTCCCTATGAGTAAGTTCACTTTCTAGCTCAACAATAGTAAAATCTATGATAACTTTCATGAATCTCGAATGTCCTCCATTTAATCGCACCACAAAATGGAGATTTCTTTTATGACAATGACTTTCATTCCAGATGAACCTTGAGCTCATGTAGTACCTCATCTGTAAATAAGATACAAATTCCTGGTATAGTAGATGCTATCACACATACTAATTAGCAATCAAAAATTTGTATCCATTTTTCATGATATTGTGCATGGATTAGATATCTCATGGTAAATTCTTTAGAAAAAGTTATGTTTTCCACAATGAAATCTGATAAGTGAGATTTCGAGTAAGTGTTTACATAATTTTCTTTTGTCTGAAGAAATGATTCATCAAAATAATGAGTCACCATTGATATCAACCCATCTGAGAGCCACAAATGTTTAGGAGTTCCTCTATTCAATCATCTTCCTTCTTCTTATTGCTACATATATCGTTCATACACATCTTCTCTTTGTTTCTTGAGCCTATAGTGAGTTACACACAAAGTTTGAAAAGGTCAAGTCTTGGATGATTCCATCATACATGATGGAGTTGTGAAAACTTCTAGATAGGTACCCTACATCTAAATTGAATTCTTTCTAGTTAAATAATCTCTTTTTAGTTGCTCTGGAAAAATTAGGAGATTTTCTAGAAGAAATACAGGTTTTGCTCATACAATTGAAAAAAAGAAGCAAATGAGCCGTCAAATGTCAAAATCTTCAGTTGGTAATGCAAAGAATCAATTAAATTTCTCTTGCCTATGATAGAATTAGATTTCCATCATCAAAATTCGAATGCAACCTACTTAAACCCATACTCATTCTCTTGGTTTCCCAACCTATTGCTTTTAAAGGCGGGGAAAGTACTAAAAAAGTAATAAAGCATTAGTACTAATTCAGTTTCAAACCTTTCGATTGGACTAATTTAGTCATAAACATTTTCATATTGATACTAATTCAGTCCATTCGGCTAATTTTGACCAACCAGATGCTAACGTGATAATTTTTAATTAATTTTTTATATTTTCAACTTTTTTATTAATTTTTCTTTTCCTTTTTTTTTTTTTTTTCCTTTCCTTTTCTCTCTTCTTCCTCCTTGGACTTTCTTGGGAATGGTTGGCTTGGAAAAAATAGAAAAGAAAAAATTTAATAAAAAATATTAAAAAAAATATTAAAAAATTATCACATCAGCGTACGATGACCGGTCAATATTCACATCAGTGTTGGCCAACCAAAATTGGATGAATGGATTTAATTGGTACCAATATGAAAAGATTTATGACTAAATTAGTCGAATTGAAATGTTTATGACTGAATTGGTATAAATACAATAAGTTTATGACTTTTTTGGTACTTTTCTCTCTAAAAGCTACCCTCTCTCGGTTGGATGTTGGTCCAGCCTACTACAAGGATCCCGTATCCAGCAACCAACCTATATTAAGGACTTTGGTTGCCCTTATTATTAGAGAAAGGGGAAATGGCCTTTTTCAGCTAGCACATAGGAGCGCACTTCCATTTTCCCTTTACGTCTTGTGCTTCCTATACCATCGCGTTTACAAGGATAATTATAAAAAAAAATTCAAAATCTAGCGCAAGCGATTAATTCAATTATAAACATTTTAAATATATTATTTTAGTCTTAAACTTTATAACAATTTCTCAATAGTCTTTTCAGCTAATTTTGGCTAGAAATTATTGATGAAGCAATCTAATAAGTGCCGATCGTCCTACATGCTATGCTAATACTAATGTGTACAATTAAATTATTAAATTTCTGGATTTTTTTCCTTTTTCTTTTTTTCCCCCCTTTTTCTCTCCACTAGACCGGTGGGTGAAACAGAACTTATGGTTCAACAAATAAACTGAGATGCACATCATCGTTTGAATATTTCATTTTCGAACAGGCTCTCTCCATACGAAACAAATCAGGTTCACGAGAAGATGCCTAACACTAATGTGTACAATTTTTTTTAATTAAATTTCTGGATTTTTTTTTCCTTTTTCTTTTCTTTCCCTTTTCTCCTTTTGCCCCATTTTTCTCTCCACCAGACCGGTGGGTGAAACATAACTTCTAGTTCAACAAATATATTGAGATGCATATCATTGTTTGAATATTTCATTTTCGAATAGGCTCTCTCCATACCAAACAAATCAGGTCATTCAATAAAATCACTAAATAAGTACTCTTTCGTTGATATACAAAGAAATTACACAGCTTTTTCTACCACTTACAAATATGACCCTCTTTATGTGTATGTGTCCTTAAGTTGATTTCGACGCTGAATGGAGGTCAAATTGATTTCGGCAAGTGTAGAAACCAGAGGACAATGCTGATTTTAATTCATGAATAATTTTTATACGTGCTTTTATGCTGCTATGAAGTGATTTCAGGCCATCAAAAGATTTCGTAATATCAACAGAGAGCACAATAATTATAATAATCAGAGAGCAGAAGAAAATAATAATAAATAAATAAAAAGGCAATGATACCAATGTTTATGAACATGGTCTCTCTGTCCCCCTCCTTTCTTCTTTTTAATTTAATGCATTGGAATCTAGATTAATCTACTATTTTTTTCCTTAGAGCAAAGAAGTGTTTGTCTAAGGAACAGGGTCGTCATCATTGCGTCCTCAAGCCTTGGTAAGGGGGGGGGGGGAGGATTATGACGGATAAGTGCATGCATGATTCAATATAATAAGTGGCATCAACAGATCATTTTGTGAGTTTTTGTTTTGTGCAACTAAGAAGCTTGTTCACTCAACACACAACACAGATATTCTTCGACATCCGTCAAGATCTTGATTTAGTCACATCTTGATCTTGTGGTCGCCCCGGCCTCCAATTGAAACTCAAAAGGGCTTGTCTCTGATCTCGACTTTCAAAATTGAGAGTGCACAATTCAAATCTATTATTAGTTGGGAATTCATAGCTTTCGTAATGTCAACATAGAGCAAAATAATTATAATAATTAGAGAGAGAAGATAATAAAAAAAGAGGAAAAAAAGAAAAAGGCAATGGTACCAATGTTCATGAACATAGTCTCTCTATCCCCTCCTTTCGAAAGTCGTGTGGGTGGAGGATAGCTGTGACTTAAGCTTTATAACATTGTGCCGGGTTGCCCACGCAAAGTGTAATAGTCAAAGGATGAATAACTAGCAACTGATGTTGGGGAAACAAGGGAGGAAATTTACAATCTAATTAGAGAAATGACCACATTTTTTCCACTTTTCCTCTAATTTAAACGCTCCTTTTTTAGTGTTTTGGCCATAATACTTTTTATGTGGCTTACCACTTCTATTACAACTTTATAAAAGTTGTCCCCATTTTTTTGTCAATTCATTTTACTTCTTTTTTTCTCATGGGGGTCATGCTTGTCTTCTTCTTTTTCACGCCTTTGACATCAAAATCCTCACCTCATGCAAATCGCCTTTCTACTTTCTCTCTTACAAGCTATTCTCTTCTCTTTGCGCCTCCCTATTCCTGAAGTCGCAAAGCATTGATAAGTTCAATATCTGTGATGCCAACTTTGCCATGCTTCACACTTTTGTCGGCACTAGAATTGGGCTCGCTATTGACCTTCCCCACAAGCCCCTTTTGTCTAGTGCTCTTCTTGCACTATAGAAAGTACTATTAAAAAGTATGGCTTCTCTCTCTTCCCCTTTTAAGATTTTTCTCTTGTCGGCTTGACATGTGAGCGTAGAAACAAAATGTGTCTCCACCGCATGTAAGCATAAAAGTCGAGAGCAATAGGCCAATCGTGTTCTTCTACAAAATACGAAGCAAGATTTGAATTACTGTTTTAATTTGATTACAGTTTTCAATGTCATGTCAGAGGGTTAAAATCAAAAATCAAAAATAAAAAATAAAAAAGTGCATTCGTAGATTAATGTCTTGGAACCGATCCCGTCGCCGTTGTAAAGTAGCAATGGATTTTTCATCTAAGTATAAGATCACAATTTAATTATAATTTAATTGTCATTAATTCATGGTCTCAGTCCTCGATATCCGAGACCCCCCGAGGTAGGGGCCAACCTCCGTTGTCATGTTGCGTGTTTGCCGTTGTCGCCGGAAGTTCGTCAGCGGTGACGAAAGCAATCACTCCCAGTCAACGAAAACCACCTCTCTCTCTCTCTCTCTCTCGCTCTGTGCGCCACCACGTCGCTCGAGAAAGCTTCGTCCTCTTCGACGGATTCGTCCTTTTAAATCCCTCCGCCCTCGCCGTCGCCGCCATCGAAAGCCCACCGCCTCGAAGCGCGGCGGAGAGAGCGTGACGATAGACACGTTCCCCTCGTTGCTAGCTTGGACCGGCCAGACCTGATCGAAGCTCCAGCCATGTCCGTCCACATCCTCATGTACCCTTACCCCACCGCCGGTCACATCATCCCCCTCCTCGACCTCGCCCACAAGCTCCTCCACCTCCCCCGCCCCGGCGCCGCCGTCACCGTCACCGTCGTCATCAACCCCGAGAACCTCCACCTGCTCGACCCCTTCCTCGCCTCCTCCTCCTCGCTCCAGCCTCTCGTCTTGCCTTCCCCGGAGCCCCCGCGGCTGGGGCGCCCCGCGCCCTCCGCGCCCTCCGCGAGCTCCACCTCCCCCTCCTCTCCCAGTGGTTCGAGTCCCCCCTCCCCGCCCTGCGCCGTCGTCTCCGACTTCTTCCTCGGGTGGACCCACCGCTTCGCCCGCGACCGCGGCGTGCCGCGCGTCGTCTTCTCGCCGACCGGCGCGTTCGGGCTCTCCGTCATCTTCGCCCTGTGGCGGGACCTCCTCCGACCCGACGAGGAGTCGACGGTCTTGTTAGCAAAGCTGCCGGACCGCCCCCGCTTCCCCTGGTCGCACCTGCCCCCGGTATACAGGATCTACGAGGCTGGAGATCCGGAGATGGAGCGCTACCGGGAGGACGCGATCGGCAACATCGAGAGCTGGGGAATCGTGGTCAACTCGTTCGACGGGTTGGAGCGTGCCTACCTGGATCACCTCAGGAAAGAGTTCGGCCACGACCGGGTTTGGGCCGTGGGCCCGATCCTCCCAGCGGACGGCGATGGCTCGGCCGGGCCCATCAACAGGGGCGGGCCCAGCTCGGTGTCGGCCAGCGAGGTGCTGACGTGGCTGGACGCCTGCCCGGGCGGGTCCGTCGTCTACGTGTGCTTCGGGAGCCGCGCCATGCTGAATCAACGGCAAATGGATGAGCTGGTGGCCGGGCTGGAGCGGAGCGAAGTCAGATTCATCCTATGCGCGAGGCAGTCGAGCAGGGGAGGGCATGTGGCGGCGGGGGATATCGGGGCGGTCCCGGAGGACATCGAAGCACGGGTGGCCGGGAGGGGCCTCGTGATTAGGGGCTGGGCCCCGCAGGTGACGATACTGAGGCACCAGGCCGTGGGTGTGTTCTTGACTCACTGCGGGTGGAACTCGACTCTGGAGGGGCTCAGCGCCGGGGCGGTGATGCTTACGTGGCCGATGGGCGCGGAGCAATTCGTGAATGCCAAGCTGCTGGTGGACGAGCTGGGCGTGGGGATTCGTATCGGCGAGGGGTCGGAGAAAATACCGGAGGCGGAGGAGTTGGCCCGGGTTTTGGCCGAGTCACTGAGGAGCGATCTGCCCCAAAGGGTCCGAGCCAAGGAGATAAGCGGTGCCGCTCGGGATGCAATCAATGGAGGGAGCTCGGATAAAGATTTGAGCGACTTCATGACGTGCGTGGATGAGCAAATGAGGAGCAAAATCCAAATTTTTTAGCAGGTCGCTGCAAACAGTATCGAGAGAACGAAACGGTAACTGTATTATGCATGAATTCTTAGGAGCCGCAAGTGATTTGGGCGTCCATGAAATATGATGTTTGGTACAAATTATTCAAGACTAATTGAGCTCTTGCAAACTCACATTTATATTAGATCGTTGCAAATTCGTGATCTTGTGAAATTTACAAGAAAACACCATATATATATATATAAATATATAAACACGCTTTTTTCCTTCCTCATTTGGTTTAAACACTTCCTTTTACGGCTTATGAACCATATAGCTCTTCGTTTTCTCCTTTTAAATGTTGAACCCTGCATGATTAAGCAGGGTGCTCGTGTGGGGTCCTTTTTCAAATTGTTTGTTCGTTTTTTTTCCTTTGGTTTTCCTTCTTCTTGTTCTCGCTTGTGTTGACACGTACTATATTAGTCCTTCTTCATCTTTCTCCCTGGACACCTCCATGCACACCGACAGTCGGGCAATCTTGCAAAGCCTCATGAGCTTCCTCTTTACCTAATCATCGCCACTCACAAATCCCTAGCATGTCTAGCATAACCACTCCTATGCTAGCACGATCTTCCTCGAAATTTAATTCTCTACGGCAATCCTTTAATTCTTATGATGAATCCTAAAAATCAAAACATAATGATCAAGATATTCGAGCTCATGAGCAACATGAGTAAAGACCTAAACATAAAGAGGATAACTCTAGTGTATCTAAATAATATGAACCTGAAAATCCATACTATTTAGCAGCTTACCACGAATGGCTTTGAGAGAAATGAAACAATGATTTATACGATGCATAAATATTTAGAAACCGCAAGTGACTTGGACTCCCACAAAATGAGATGTTATGTGCAAATTGTTAAAGACTAATTTAGTTCTTGCAACCTTGCATTTATTTTAGATATTTGCAAACTTGTGATCCTGTTAAATTAGCAAGAAAATCTTTAAAAAAAAAAATCAAGAACAATGCTTTTTTCATTCCTTATCTTGTTTAAACACTTCCTTTTACAATGTATTAACTATATTACTCTTCTTTTTTTCCTCCTTTAAATGTTGTACCCACATAGTTGAGTGTGGGATCCTTTTTTGAACTTGTTTCTTCTTTTTCTTCCTCTTTCCTTTTTGTTCTCGCTTGTGTTAAAGCGTATTGTGGGCATTTTTCATCTTGTTCGTCTAACACCCCATGCACACCAACAACCGACAATCTCACTGTGCCTCATGAGCTTCCTTTCCACCTTACCATCACCCCTTAAAAATCATTGTTATGTCTGGCATAACCACCTTTATGTCGACACGATCTTTCTCAAAATTTAATTCTCTATGGCAATCCTTTAATTCCTATGATAATTTTTTAGAATTGGAGCAGAGTGATCAAGGTGCTTAAGTCCATGGAAAACGTGAGTGGAGACTTGAACATGAAGAAAATTTCGACGAGACTCTGACTTATATTTTACCTAACTCATTCGGTCAGCAGTCTACTTTGTGGGTTGGAATTTCATCTCCATTGTACTCAAAGAAAATATTTATAAAAATATTGCTACCGACTATTTAAAAATTTAATCGGTTAAATGGAGATATTGTTTAATATCTATATATCCTAACATTCTCCTTGGAGCACCACCTGGGCTTCAACCTATTAACGAGTGTGGAGAAATACAATTACGGAGGCAAATAAGGGATATGAAAACCTCCAAACTCAAGGTTTCCTACTTCAGTACTATAAAAGATTTTACGAAAGTGCTGCCGATCGAAAGATTTTATGAGACCAATGTTAACTATTCCAAAAATTTAAATTATTAGATAAATATGCTATCTAATTATCAAGTATTCTAATAATATTTTTCACCTTGCGTCGCGAGATTCAATATAATTAACCACATAAAAGCAAAATGAATTTAACAAGAGATTGAATCCATTAATACAAGTGAAAAATAAAGAGAATATTCACTACTTAGGATAGATCATGCATGCATAGGATTACCAAAGTAAAAACAAAGAAAAATGATCCATATAATTTATGAACTTTGATTTAATGTGCAATGTCATCTTTTGAACTTTTAATTTTTTTTTAATGTGATCCATAAATTATTAACAAATATTTAATTTAGTTTTGAAACTATGTAAAAATAACGCAAACAAAAGGGACTATATCGAATATTTACCAATAGTTCAGAGACCACATTAAAAATATTGAAATTTTACATTAGACTTGCATTCATAGACCACATTGCACAAATTAAAAGTCTATAGTTGATATTGCAAATTAGATCAAAGTTCATGGACTATTCATGTTATTATTCCTAAAAACAAAGACAAAATAAAACCCACGAAGCATCAAAGTATCGAATCAAACCGAGCTATTCCGTTCTGTCCACAAAGTGTAAATGCTCACCGTGATTGCCGAAGCCAACCCCCCACAAAAAAGAAATAATATCGACACGTTAAAGCATAGTGCAAAGGGAAATTTATTAATCAAGACATTTTTTAATAATTTGGCAATAATTTAAAAAGAGATTTATAAAAATTAAGAAAGGGAAAGGAGCAAAAAAGGTGGAAGCACAAGGTGGATGGAACGTAGATTGGGGATTTGATTACTATTAGATTTTTGTTGGGGGGGGGGGGGGTTGTTGAGAGTTTGCAACCCCATGGCTCGCATGTGCGATGCATTCTCTCTTACCCAACATATATCTATATATAAATTAATTAATTGATAGAAGAGAGAGAGAGAAAATTCGGAAAACGAGAGATGATGGCAAAAACGAAAAATAGGTATTTTATTTTTGTTTCATCAAATAATAATAAATCAAGTGCATGGACACTTGCACAACCCATCAACACAACCTTCATTGATGCACCCAAATCGCTGGCAGTGCACCGTGCAGTCTTTGGACTCAGCGCAACGGGCATTGTCCACGGGAGTTTCCTCAGAAGGCAGGCTGCTTCCAGTTTCATCCGCGCTTGATGTCCCTGCAAAATCCCAAAAAAAATAAAAGAATTGTATCATCACACATCGCAAACATGTACACAAATATGTGATTCGCATAGTGTCTAGAACCTAGGATACTAGTTAGACACAAATATGTGATTCGCATAGTGTCTTGAACCTAGGATACTAGTTAGATGTACCGATTCTAGACACTGGATGAAGCATGTATGGCCCCGTTTGTTTGCATTCTTTTTTGTGTTTTTAAACAGACAAGGGCTTTTTTTTGTTTTTAGTCCGGAAACACAAATTTTGTGTTTCATCGGAACACAAATCGAAATACTTTTTTTTTCTTTTCTTTTTCTCTTATTTTCTTGCATTCCTTATTTTAAAGTGTTGATGCCTGCACACCCTATTCTCCCCTCCCCCAATTGGAGAGAAAGCTTTTCTTCTCTTACCCCTGGGAACACCTCCAACTTTTACGTCTCATAGTTCAAATGAAGCAATTTTAGGACATACTCAAATCCTAACATGTACATAAACGTGGTAAGCCTCGTGAGCGGGCCCGCCGGGCAAGCTCTTGGCCGGCCGGCGCCTTGCCGGCCAAAAAAAGAAAAAAAAAATGAAAAAGAAAAAAAAAAAAAAAGGAAAAATAAGAAAAAAATAGAAAAAATAAAAGAAATAAAAAAATTATCTAAATTTACCAAACATGAGTTTATTTTTTAGAACAAGTTTACCAAACGTGTATTTTTGTTCAAAAATTGAAATACTTTTTTTTAGACAAAAACACAACCAAACGCGCCCTATATAACCAACAAAAAGCAAGTCACAAGGGCAAGGTAGGATTGTCAAGATGAAGTCACAAGCAATAGGATCGTCAAGAGAGCCAAAGCGCGCACGGTTCTCCCCGTTATGGCAAGTACTAAGTGAGGAGGAAGAGTCTCAACAATGAGGGGACTTATGTAGAAGTTTGGTGACTAAGGAGGTTTGAGATATTTTGTAGCAATAAGGAATGTGATCTAGTTTACCTATTTATACAAGAAAAAAAAAAAGGGAATGTGATATGACATATAATATGTATATGGCAAGAGAGTAATGATCCTATTTCTACACATATGTATCCAAATATTAATGGTAGCTTAAATTGGATTTAGATTTTCAATAAGTCATATGAAATGTCATTGATTCATATAGAAGGAAGGTTGAGATATTGTAGCATTAATGAATGTAATTTGATGTATAATATGCACGGGGCAAGAAAGTAATGGTCCTATATTGACACATTTATTTGAGTATTATAATGGTAGCTTAAATTGAATTTGGATTTTGCATAAGTCAATATGATGACCTATGATTACTTTGAAATTAAATTCTACTATTGAATACACGAATTTCTTGATATTTATAATTATAATCTATTAGAAATGTACCTCTCAGGGTACCTGTTTTCACTGTGCATATCCCCGATCAATTATAATCAACATCATAATATATAGTTGCACTAGAAGATCAGCTTATGAAGTCGTTAAATAAGTACTCTTCGTGGATATATAAAGAAATTACACAATTTTCTCCATCACTTACAAATATAAAGCTTTTATGTGTATGTATTCTTAAGTTGATTTTGACATTGAATGGAGGTCAAAGTGATTTAAGTAAGTGTAGAAACCAGAGGACGATGCTAATGTTTAATTCATGAATAATTTGTATATCTGCTTATATGCTATTTATGAAGTGATTTCAGGCCATCAAAAGCTTTCAAATGCCAAAGTTCACCCTGTGGTGGCTTAATTGGGTTATTTGTCCTTCTTGATTCACCGGTACTAAAAAGGGGCAAATGAGAGAATCGTGTTAGGTGATAAAATAGATTGATCCGTTTAACTTGTATATACCATTAAAATTTTAATTAACTAGCATTGAACACAATTTCATCAAAACCTATACTCATCCATTGACCCGATTGAAACCACTATGCTAAAATATCATAATTTAATGTTCAAGTCTCCCTTCTTCCACAAGTACCGAAATTAGAATTTTAACCAGAGAAATTGCCCCCGTCTAGATAGAAAATACTTAAATCGGATGTGCAATAACATTTCTCAATAACGATATATTCAATAATAAGCCTTTTTATTATATTTGATTTTACAGAGTAATAATCAATCAGGTCAAATATAATATGAGCAAAGTTATGAACAATAAAATATAAAAAATTTCTTAACATGATATATATCTATATATATGTGTGTGTGTGTGTGTGTGTGTGTGTGTGTGTGATATGATCGTGCCAACTAATCATTCTATAAATTTACCCATCATGCAACTTTAACATAAAAGTTAGATTTTATATCAGTAACAATATTATTATCATGATGATTAAGTTCGTTCATTTTTTAAAGACATTTGCATTTTTTTTATCATACAAAATTTTTTAGATGTTTATATAGTAATCCATTTTTAAGGACAAAAGTCAATAATTATGTTAATTAGGCAAATTTATTTTATTATACATAATGTTCAACCCATGGCAGAAAATTTTATATAAAATTTTGTTTGGGCGACGCTATTTCCACCCCTAAATAACGATTTCCACCCCCATTTACACTAAAAAAGACAACATTATTCTCAATCTTTCAATTGTAGTTTATAATGATGGCCGATTTCCTTTTTATTTAGGATAATTACCATAATTAAACATTTCACATGTTTTGTTTTTTAGTGTATTAAAGAAAAGTGCATTATCAGATATTCTTATAACGTTTTATATACTCCATGTAAAATTATCTCACTAATTGTAAAGACACTTTTTGATATAGTATAAAACCAAAAGTCTATTCTTCATCATTGATCTTATAATAACTTATCTATTATTGGACCCTCTTATCTCAAAAACTCACTTTTTTAGTGAACTTTTTATTAATCTTATTAGTCTAAATTATTTATCAAGTCCTTTATCTACTATATCAAAGAATTGATATAGCATGTAAGACTTAGAGAAATATCCATGGACAATTAGGTATCTTAATATCTCTTCATAAATAGTATGATATTTCACTAGCATTTTCAAAACAAAGTTCTTACTTTACGCAATATTTAGGTTTAATAAAATTTACATGGATATAGAAATGCTATAAAAGGCAAAGTAAATAAATTTAGGACAACCAATTTTAAATTGTAATTGAAAGATAGAGGATAATTTTATTTTATTTTGGTAAAAAATGGGTGAATTTAGTCATATGAGGAGTAGAAAGAGCGCCACCCTTTTGTTTATCAAAAAAAAAAATCTATAAAAGAGGCAAGTTTCTAGCTTTCCTTTTAACTGTTGAAGTGTAAAAATTTTATAGAATTATTTACAGCCATCTAAATGCTTTCTTACATGACTTGAAGTACCCATAACGAGCAAATAAGATGGTAAATGGTTTCTTTAAAGAAATAAATTTATGAAGTAACTCAATTCGGAACTCAATTCAAAACTCGTGCGGTGGAAAATAGCTGTGACTTAAGCTTACAACACCGTGCTGATGTTGGGTGAGGTTGCCCATGCAAAGCGTAATAATCGAAGGATGAACAACTAGTGACTGATGTTGGGGAAACAAGGGAGGAAATTCATGTAGCAATTGCAACCTAATTAGAGGAATGACCGCATTCTTTCCACTCCTCCTTTGGTTTAAACACCCCATTTGTAGTGTTTTGGCCATAATACTTTTTATATGGCTTACCACTTCTATTACAACTCTATAAAAGTTGTCACTATTTCTTTTGTCAGTTCTTTTTATTTTTTTTCTCACGTCGGTTGCACTTTCTTTCGTCTTCTTTCTTTTCAGGCCTTTGACATCAAAATCCTCACCTCTTGCAAATCGCCTCTTTATTTTCTCTCTTACAAGCTATTCTCTTCTCTCTACACCTCCCTACTCCTGAAGTTGCAGAGTCTTGATAAGTTCAATATCTATGATGCCAACCGCACCATGCTCCACACTTTTGCTGGCACTAGCATCGGGCTCCCTATTGACCTTCCCAACGAGCTCCTTTTGTCCAATGAACGTGGTCCCTTCTTGCACTACGGAAAATAATATAAAAAAGTATCGCTTCTCACTCTTCCCTTTCTAAGATTTTTCTCTAATCTACTTGCACATGTGAGCATAGAAATATAATGTGTCTCCACCACATGCAGATATAAAAGTCATGTTCTTCTAAATAATATGAAGCAAGATTTGACTTACCGTTTTAATTTAATTTCAGTTTTCAACGTCATGTCCAAGCATTGAAATAAAAAAATATGTGCTTTCATAAGTTAATTTATCGGAACCGATCCCATCGCCCGTTGCAAAGGAGCAATGGATTTTGATCTAAGGACAAGATCATAATTTAATTATAAATCGATTATTAATTCATGGGCTTAGTCCTCAATTCCCGGGACCCCACCGAGGTAGGGGCCCACCTCCGTTGCTGTTGCGTGTTTGTCGCTGTCGCCGGACATTCGTCAGCGGTGACGAAAGCAATCACCCCCAGTCAACGAAAACCACCTCTCTCTCTCTCTCTCTCTCTCTCTCTCTCTCTGTGCCACCACGTCGCTCGAGAAAGCTTCGTTCTTTTCGACGGATTCGTCCTTTTAAATCCCTCCTCCCTCGCCCTCGCCGCCATCGAAAGCCCACCGCCTCGAAGCGCGGCGGAGAGAGCGAGACGATAGACACGTTCCCCTCTTGCTAGCTTAGACCGGAACCTGATCGAAGCTGCAGCCATGTCCGTCCACATCCTCATGTACCCTTATCCCACCGCCGGCCACATCATCCCCCTCCTCGACCTCGCCCACAAGCTCCTCCACCTCCCCCGCCCCATCGCCGCCGCCGCCGCCGCCGCCGTCACCGTCACCGTCACCGTCATCGTCACACCCGAGAACCTCCACCTGCTCGACCCCTTCCTCGCATCCTCCTCCTCGCTCCAGCCTCTCGTCTTGCCTTCCCGGAGCCCCCGCGACGCCCCACCCGCCGCAGAGGCGCCTCGGCGCCACCATCCGCGCCCTCCGCGAGCTCCACCTCCCCCTCCTCTCCCGGTGGTTCGAGTCCCACCCCTCCCCGCCCTGCGCCGTCGTCTCCGACTTCTTCCTCGGGTGGACCCACCGCTTCGCCCGCGACCGCGGCGTGCCGCGCGTCGTCTTCTCGCCGTCCGGCGCCTTCGCGCTCTCCGTCACCTTCGCCTTGTGGCGGGACCTCCCCCGGTCCGACGAGGGGTCGACGGTCTCGTTCGCGAGGTTGCCGAACCGCCCCGGCTTCCCCTGGTCGCACCTGCCCCAGGTATACAGGATCTACGAGGCTGGAGATCCGGAGATGGAGCGCTACCGGGAGGACGCGATCGGCAACATCGAGAGCTGGGGAATCGTGGTCAACTCGTTCGACGGGTTGGAGCGGGCCTACCTGGATCACCTCAGGAAAGACCTCGGGCACGACCGGGTTTGGGCCGTGGGCCCGCTCCTCCCGGCCGAGGGCGATGGCTCGGACGGGCCCGTCAACAGGGGCGGGCCCAGCTCGGTATCGGCCGGCGAGGTGCTGACGTGGCTGGACGCCTGCCCGGGCGGGTCCGTCGTCTACGTGTGCTTCGGGAGCCGTGCCGTGCTGAATCAACGGCAAATGGATGAGCTGGCAGCTGGGCTGGAGCGGAGTGGGGTCAGATTCATCCTGTGCGCGAGGCAGTCGAGCAGGGGAGGGCACGTGGCGGCAAGCAATATAGGGGCGGTCCTCGAGGACTTCGAAGCACGGGTGGCCAGGAGGGGCCTCGTGATCAGGGGCTGGGCGCCACAAGTGCCGATATTGAGGCACCGGGCCGTGGGCACGTTCCTGACTCACTGCGGGTGGAACTCGACGCTGGAGGGGCTCAGCGCTGGGGCAGTGATGCTGACTTGGCCAATGGGCGCAGAGCAATTTGTGAATGCCAAGCTGCTGGTGGACGAACTGGGCGTGGGGATCCGGGTCGGCGAGGGGTCGGAGAAAATACCGGAGGCGGAAGAGTTGGCTCGGGTTTTGGCCGAGTCACTGAGGGGCGATCTGCGCCAAAGGGTCCAAGCCAAGGAGATAAGTGGCGCTGCTCGGGATGCAATCAATGGAGGGAGCTCAGATAAAGATTTGAGCGACTTCGTGAGGTGTGTGGACGAGCAAAGGAGGAGTAAAATGCATACATTTTAGCAACTCGCCACAGACGGTATTTATAGAAAGAAATGATGATTTATATAATGTGTGAATTTTTGGGGACTGCGAGTGACTCGGACTCCCATAAATTAAGATGTTTTGTACGAATTGTTCAAGACAAATCGAGTTTTTGCGAACTTGCCTTTCTCTTAGGTCTTTGCAAACTCGTGATCTTGTAAAATTAG
The DNA here is from genome assembly GCA_017140325.1 of Eucalyptus leucophloia subsp. euroa. Lineage (NCBI taxonomy): Eukaryota > Viridiplantae > Streptophyta > Magnoliopsida > Myrtales > Myrtaceae > Eucalyptus > Eucalyptus leucophloia. The sequence continues at coordinate 8,022,372 of CM029469.1, read as the reverse complement.
CAAGAAAACACTATACAGAAAATATTAAGGATAGTATTTTTTTCACTCTTCATTTGGTTTAAACACTTCCTTTTATATAATATTAACCATATTACTCTTTATTTTCTCCTTTAAATGCCGAACCCTGCATGGTCAGGTGCAGGGCTCGTTTGTGGTCATTTTCCAAATTCGTTTCTTCTTTTTCTTCCGCTTTCCTTTTTCTTGTTCTCGCTTTTGTTGAAACACATTGCCGGCACTTCTTCAACTCCCTCTTCCGACACCTTCGTGCATGCCAATAACTGAGTGATCTCGCAAAGCCTCACGAGCTTCCTTTCTATAGTAATTTTTGGACTAAATTGAATGGTTATTAAAAGTTCAGATATCATATTAAACAAATTAAAAATTCAAAAAATTTATTGCACATTAAATTAAAATTCATGAATCATGAATAAATTAAAAGTATATAGACTACATTATATATTAATACAAAATTCATGGACCATTTATATAATTTTATTCTTTTTATTTTCTAATAAGATTTCAACTGGTGCCAACCGAGGCGAGGGTGGATGGGTTGGTTCGGTTTCAACAGCATCGATTCAACGTCAATTTGCTTTTTCTTGATTTGATTTTCCCTTCGCCGTGTCATCAAACAAAGTAAATGCTTGATAAGGGGACCATGCGCTGAAAACAACTGCACGAAGCTGAAATAAAAGAACAAAACAGAGTCCAAATCTTTCTTCAGGTAACGTGGAGAGCATTCACTGGAAGGATGTTCTACAAAGTACTCTCTGTAAGATTCACTCGTTGGATATATCAGACGAGTTGCCTTTTCAAAAAAGTGCAATTAGAATTTTACCGCATCCCCATAACGATATGTTCACGTCTAATTGTCGCCACTAGTAGGGTCTCTAGCATATGTAAAGAAAAGATTATTCAAATAATCCAGTTGCCACACTAGTTTTCTTTTTTACTAATAAGTATCACCCAATCTCAACCAACTTACTAAATAGGGCATATATTACTAAAAATATTAAACTATACACTCTGTGACATAAATATCCAATATATCCAACTTTTTTTTGTGTCACCAAAACCCCCGCAAAACTATCACATAAATACCCTCAATTTTTTGTCACAAAAAAAAAACCCAATATATACTATTAATTACAGTTTAAGATACATTTATCATACTTTTATAAGTTCATCGCTTTTTATAACACAAAAAAAAGTTAGTGTATATCTGTCATGACGAGAAAGTTTGGAGTTTTTAATAATATAAAAATAACATTTAGAGTATTTATGTCTCAATAAATATAATTTGAGATTTTGAGTGATATTAATTATAGTAAATAAATCAATTGTTGCATACATCTTCACCACGATTACTTGTGGGCCCAGGGAACCATCTGATGGTGTCGGCCAAATGTTAAAAAGACGAATAAATTGGCCTCTTTGTTCTGGGTCAACGATAATTGGTTGTTGCATGATGTCACCTAATAATCTCTCAAGTGCATCGGCGCTTGCACATCCCATGAACACAACCTTTGGTAACGCACCCAAATCGCAAGCTACGCAGTCTCTAAACTCAGAGCAAAAGGATATGGCTCGAGAGAGTTTCCTTAGGAGCCATGCTTCCAATTCCATCCGTGCAAGATCTCCCTCTAGAACCCAAAAATATAAATAAATAAATAAAATACAATTGTATCATTACGCGCAGCAAACATGTGCATAAGTAGAACAGCGATAGAGAGACTGATATAACACTACCAGCAATACGACCATCAAAAGAGCTAAATTAGGCACGAGTTTCACCATGATGGCAAAGCGGCGATTTAAACAAAAAATGCAATGGTGATGAGACAATAGGGTTGAGATATCTGTCATCATTGAAAATGTGATTAGCTCTATAATATGTATATCGGATGCGTTTGGGAAGGCTTTTGGGGAAAGTCTTTAGAAAAATGCAAAAACCTTTGAGTTAAAGATGTTTTCCAAAATGCAAACTATGTTTGATAAATTGTAGTTTGAAAGCCCTTTGTAAAGTACCTTTGAGCAAAATGGTATTTGGGGGAATACATTTACAAAGGATTTTTGTGATAAAAAAATTATCAAAAGAAAAATAAAAAAAAAAAATTTGACCGGCAAGGGCAGGCGGCCGCCGGTGATCGAAATTTGTCACCGGCGGCCAACATCCAACTCAAGTAACCCCGTAGACAACTAGGGAGGGCTGCCTGGGATCGAGCGACCCTCGAAGACCATCGGCAAAGGCCGCTTGGGGTCGGGCGACCTCCAGCAACCCCCGCGACCCCCGAAGACCACCAGCAAAAACTGCCCGAGGTCACACGACATCGCCGCGACCTCTGACGACCCCGGATCTGGGGCAGCAAGGTCACATGATGCCGTCGCGGCCTCCGGCAACCTCAGATCTGGGGCAGCGAGGTCGCACGACGCCGCCTTGACCTCCGGCGACCTTGGATCCGGGGCGGCAAGGTCGTGCGACGCCGCCTTGACCTCCGGCGACCCCACCGCAACCTAGATTCGAGGCGTCAAGGTCATGGGAGGACCTTGCCGCCTCGGATGCGGGTCGCAACAGGGATCGCGCGACCTCGCCGCCCCCGGATCTGGGACGGCGAGGTCAAGGGAGGTCGCGTGACGCCGTTACAACCTAGATCCGGGGATGGTGAGGTTGCGTGACCCAAATCGAGGGCAACAAGGTCCTCTTGCGACCCTGTTGCCCCAGATCTAGGTCGCAGCAACCCAGACCTCGCTGCGACCCAAATGGCGCGGCGGTTGCACCACCCCCCAACAACGGTCATCTGGGCGACGGTCGCCGGCGACTACCTGCCCTTTGCCGGCGACCGCTCGCGGAAGAAGAAGAAGAAAACAATGAATAGTGAGGGCAAAACTGGAAAAATGAAAAACCAACAGGGATAATTTGGGAAAAAAAATTAGCTCCTCAGCTCAGCATTCTCAACACACTAAAAGCCCATGGCAACCCCCAACTTACCTTAGGCTTTCAACCTTGTGAAGGCTGACATTTTGCAAAGGGGCTTTGAAAATTATTTGCCAAACACCCCATCCTTGGCCCAAAGATCTTTGGGGCTTCAAAGTAGCCTTGAGAAGCTAGTGAGTGATGGCCTTGTTTCTTCACATCTCTATTGGAGTCTTAAAATGGTAGCTGAAATTGGAGTTACATTTGGGTGAGTCAATGGGACGACTTACGATTACTTTCAAACTAATTTATACGATTGAAAGCCTGCTTCATTGTCTAATTGGCTGAATTTCTATCATTCTAAACTGTTAGAAATATAATTAGGAGATTCTTCGTATCTCTAAAGAGGGAAAATTACCCAATCAGTCCTAAACCTAATGTATGATGCTAGTTTAATCCTAAACTTTTTCCACTTTAGTCCTAAGCCTTTGCATGAAATTCCAATCCAGTCATTTTTCATTGAAAATCGCTAACTTAATGGTCCGATACTTGCCAACTATTATATTCCTTTGTACAACACTTGCTCTATTGCTATTACTTTTCAATCCATTATTCGAGCACTATAATTTTTTAGAAATGTTTACTGCAACTTTTATAAATTTTAACGCCATATAGAAATTTTCTAGTATTCAAGTGATCGATTAATAAAAGTTATGACACAAATGTGAACAATTTTAAAAGTTACAGCACTTAAGTGATCGATTGAAAAGTTATGGTATCAAAGCAATTGTCTTATGAAGATTATAGCATCCATGGTGTTCTTTCCCAAATCATTTGTATAAGCTTATGCTATTTTGAAGTGATTCCACGCCATCGAAATTTGTTGAATACAAAGTTTACTCGCTGGTGGCTCAATTGGATTGATCGTCTTTCTCGGTTCATCCATTTTCCTAACTTAAACAAGTACTAGAGATGGCAAAGGAGTGAATTGGATTAAGTGTCACACGGGTTGACCCATTTGTCTCAGATCGAATGCAACCTATTTAAACCCATACTCATTCTCTTGATTTCCCAACCCGTTGCTTCTAAAGGTGGGTAATGTACCAAAAAAGTCTTAAATCTATTGCGCTGGTACTAATTTAATTCCAAACATTTCAATTGGACTAATTTAGTCCTAAACATTTTCATATTGATATTAATTCAGTCTATTCGGGCAAGTTTGGCTAGCTGACACTGACATGGACACCAGCAGGTGACCAAATGCTAATGTGGTAATTTTTAATTAGTTTTTTATGTTTTCAATTTTTTATTAATATTTTCTTTTCTTTTCTTTTCCTTTCCTTTTTCCTTTCCTTTTCTTTCTTCTTCCTCCTTGGACTTTCCTCGGAGTGGCCAGCTCCAAAAAAATAGAAAATAAAAAAATAAAAAATTATTAAAAAATTACCACATCAACATCCGATCACCATTCTTACCTTTACCCAAAAAAAAAAAAAATCCAATCACCGGTCAACATTCACATCAGTGTCGGCTAGCCAAAATTGGCCGAATAACTAAATTTGTACCAATATAAAAAGATTCATGACTAAACTAGTTCATACTTTTATAAGTTCATAGGCGTATATGTGTCATGATGAGAAAGTTTAGAGTTTTTAATGATATATAAAAAAAAAAACATTTAGAGTATTTATGTCTCAATAAATATAATTTGAGATTTTTAGTAATATTAATCATAGTAAATAAATCGATTGTTGCATACATCTTCACCACCATTACTTGCAGACCCAGGGAACCATGTGATAGTGTCGGCCAAATGTTAAAAAGACGAATAAATTGGCCACTTTGTTCTAGGTCAACAATAATTGGTCGTTGCATGATGTCACCTAATAATCTCTCAAGTGCATCGGCACTTGCACATCCCATGAACACAACCTTTGGTAACGCACCCAAATCGCAGGCAATGCACCACGCAGTCTCTAAACTCGGAGCAAAAGGACATGGCTCGAGAGAGTTTCCTTAGGAGCCATGCTTCCAATTCCATATGTGCAATATCTCCCTACATAACCCAAAAATAAAATAAATTACACTTGTATCATTACGTGCAGCAAACGTGTGCATAAGTATTTGATTCGCAAGAACACCGATAGAGAGATTGATATAACGCTACTAGCAATACGATCATCAAAAGAGCTAAATTAGGCGCGAGTTTCACCATGATGGCAAAGCGGCGATTTATACAGAAAGTGCAATGGTGATGAGACAGTAGGATTGAGATATATGTCATCATTGAAAATGTGATTCGTTCTATAATATGTATATGAGCTAGTGAGTGATGACCCTATTTCTACACATCTCTATTTGAGTTTTAAAACGGTAGCTGAAATTGGAGTTACATTTGGGTGAGTCAATGGGACGACTGACGATTACTTTGAAACTAAATTATACAATTGAAAGCCTGCTTCATTGTCTCATTGGCTGAATTTCTATCATTCTAAACTGTTAGAAATATAATTAGGATATTCCTCGTATCTCTAAAGAGGGAAAGTTATCCAATCAGTCCTAAACCTAATGTGTGATACTAGTTTAATCCTAAACTTTTGCAACTTTAGTCCTAAACATTTGCATGACATTTTAATCCAGTCCTTCTTGTCATTTTTTTGTCAAAAATCTCTGACTTGATGGTCTAATCATTGCCAACTATTCTATTCCTTTATACAACACTTGCTCTATTGCTATTACTTTTCAATCCATTACTCGAGCACTATAATTTTTTAGAAATGTTTACTACAACTTTTATAAATTTTAACACCATAGAGAAATTTTCTGGTATTCGGGTCATCAATTAATATAAGTTATGACACAAATGCGAACAGTTTTAAAAGTTATAGCACTTAAGTGATCAATTGAAAAGTTATGGTATCAAAGTGTCTGGGACAAGACCTCCTGGAGTGCCAAAAGTTGGCACAAATGGACACTTAAGTGCCAAAAGTTATGAAAGGTACACTTAAGTGCCAAAATCGGAGCAAAATGGATCACTTGAGTGCCAATCTGGCCAAAAATCCAGCCAAAATGCCGACGTGGCGTTTTTCCGGCGAATCGAGCCCAAAACGATGCCGTTTTGCACCTTGACATGGCCAAATAATGCAAAAACAGTGTCGTTTTGGGCTCATGTGATAAAAATAATATAAAAATTAAATAAATTAAATTTAAAATTAGATTTAGTTAAAATTTAAAAATAATAAATTTAAAATTAAATTCAGTTAAAATATTAAAAAATAATAATTTTAAAATTAAAAAAATTAATTTTTAAAAAAATTAATAAATTAATAAATTAATAAAAAGGGGGGCGGTGGATGAGGGCAGCCTAGCCCACCGCCCCTTTTTTAAAATTTTTAATTTTAAAATTATTATTTTTTAATATTTTAACTAAATTTAATTTTAAAATTATTTTTTTAATATTTTAACTAAATCTAATTTTAAAATTATTATTTTTTCAAATTATTTTTTAATATTTTAACTAAATTTAAATTTTAAATTATTATTTTCTAATATTTTAACTAAATCTAATTTTAAATTTAATTTATTTAATTTTTATATTATTTTTTTTACGTCAACTCAAAACGATGCCATTTTTGCATTATTTGCCACGTTAGCATGCAAAATGGCATCATTTTGGGTTTACTTAAATCGGAAATTCATCGGAAAAATGCCACATCAACCTTTTGGCCGGACTTTGGCCAAAGTGACACTTAAATGATCCGTTTTTCTTCGAATGTGACACTTAAGTGTACCTTTCATAACTTTTGGCACTTAAGTGTCCCTTTGTGTCGACTTTTGGCACTTGAAGCGTTCTTATCCCCAAAGTGTCTTATGAAGATTATAGCATCTGTGGTGTTCTTTTCCCAATCATTTGCATAAGTTTATGCTATTTTGAAGTGATTCCACGCCATCAAAATTTGTTGAATGCGAAGTTTACTCGCTAGTGGCTCAACTAGATTGATTGTCTTTCTAGGTTCATCCATTTTCCTAACTTAAACAAGTACTAGAGATGGCAAAGGAGTGAATTGGATTAAGTGTCACATGGGTTGACCCATTTGTCTCAGATCAAATGCAACCTATTTAAACCCATACTCATTCTCTTGATTTCCCAACCTGTTGCTTCTAAAGGCGGGGAATGTACGAAAAATGTCATAAACCTATTGCATCGGTACTAATTTAGTTCCAAATATTTCAATTTGACTAATTTAGTCCTAATCATTTTCATATTGATACTGAATTAGGCCAATTTTGACCAGCTGGCGCTGACATGGACACCAGTAGGTGACCAAACGCTAATGTGGTAATTTTTAATTATTTTTTTTATGTTTTCAAATTTTTATTAATTTTTTCTTTTCCTTTTCTTTCTGCTTCCTCCTTTGACTTTCCTTGGAGTGGCCAGCTCTAAAAAAATATAAAAGAAAAATATAAAAAAATTATTAAAAAATTACCACATCAACATTTAATCACTGGCCAACGTTCACATTAGCGTCGACTAGTCAAAATTGGCTAAATGATTGAATTTATACCAATATAAAAAGATTTATGACTAAACTAATTTAATGAAAATATTTAGAACTGAATTGATATCATACAGTAGGTTTATAACTTTTTTGGTACTTTTCTGCCCTCTCTCAGTTGGATGCTAGTCCAACCTACTACGAGGATCTTGTATTTAGCAATAGGCCAATTGTGTTCTTCTAGATAATATGAAGTGAGATTTGATTGCAATTTTCAATGTGTTGAAATAAAAAAAATGTGCTTTCATAGATTAATTTCTTGGAACCGATCCCATCGCCCGTTGCAAAGTAGCAATAAATTTTGATCTAAGGACAAGATCATAATCTAATTATAATTCGATTATTAATCCATGGGCTTAGTCCTCAATTCCCCTGACCCCACCGAGGTAGGGGCCCACCTCCGTTGTCATGTTGCGTGTTTGTCGCTGTCGCCGGACGTTCGTCAGCGGTGACGAAAGCAATCACTCCCAGACTCCCAATCAACGAAAACCTCTCTCTCTCTCTCTCTCTCTCTCTCTCTCTCTCTGTGTGCCGCCACATCGCTCGAGAAAGCTTCGTCCTTTTAAATCCCTCCGCCCTCGCCTTCGCCGCCATCGAAAGCCCACCGCCTCGAAGCGCGGCGGAGAGAGCGAGACGATAGACACGATCCCCTCTTGCTAGCTTCGACAGGAACCTGATCGAAGCTCCAGCCATGTCCGTCCACATCCTCATGTACCCGTACCCCACCGCCGGCCACATCATCCCCCTCCTCGACCTCTCCCACAAGCTCCTCCACCGCCCCCGCCCCGCCACCGCCGCCGTCACCGTCACCGTCGTCGTCACCCCCGACAACCTCCACCTGCTCGACCCCTTCCTCGCCTCTTCTTCCTCGCTCCAGCCTCTCGTCTTGCCTTCCCCGGAGCCCCCGCGACGCCCCACACGCCGCAGAGGCGCCTCGTCGCCACCGTCCGCGCCCTCCGCGAGCTCCACCTCCCCCTCCTCTCCCGGTGGTTCGAGTCCCACCCCTCCCCGCCCTGCGCGGTCGTCTCCGACTTCTTCCTCGGGTGGACCCACCGCTTCGCCCGCGACCGCGGCGTCCCGCGCGTCGTCTTCTCGCCGTCCGGCGCGTTCGGGCTCTCCGTCGCCTTCGCCCTGTGGCGGGACCTCCTCCGGCCCGACGAGGAGTCGGCGGTCTCGTTCGCGAAGCTGCCGGACAGCCCCCGCTTCCCCTGGTCGCACCTGCCCGACGTATACAGGAGCTACGAGGCTGGAGATCCGGAGATGGAGCGCCACCGGGAGGACGCGCTCGGCAACATCGAGAGCTGGGGAATCGTGGTCAACTCGTTCGACGGGTTGGAGCGTGCCTACCTGGACCACCTCAGGAAAGACCTCGGGCACGACCGGGTTTGGGCCGTGGGCCCGCTCCTGCCGGCCGAGGGCGATGGCTCGGCCGGGCCCATCGACAGGGGCGGGCCCAGCTCGGTGTCGGCCGGCGAGGTGCTGACGTGGCTGGACGCCTGCCCCGGTGGGTCCGTCGTCTACGTGTGCTTCGGGAGCCGCGCCGTGCTGAATCAACGGCAAATGGATGAGCTGACGGCCGGGCTAGAGCGGAGCGGGGTCAGATTCATCCTGTGCGCGAGGCAGTCGAGCAGGGGAGGGCACGTGGCGGCGGGCGATGTCGGGGCGGTCCCCGAGGACTTCGAAGCACGGGTGGCCGAGAGGGGCCTCGTGATCAGGGGCTGGGCCCCGCAAGTGGCGATACTAAGGCATCGGGCCGTGGGGCACGTGGAACTCGACCCTAGGGCTCAGCGCCGGGGCGGTGATGCTGACGTGGCCGATGGGCGCGGGGTGAATGAACTGCTGGTGGATGAGCTGGGCGTGGGGATCCGTGTCGGCGAGAAGTTGGAGAAGATACCGGAGGCGGCAGAGTTGGCCCGGGTTTTGGCCGAGTCACTAAGGAGTGATCTGCCCCAAAGGGTCCGAGCTAAGGAGATGAGCCGCGCCGCTCGGGATGCAATCAATGGAGGGAGCTTTTTTCTTTCTAGTTTGGTTTAAACACTTCCTTTAATGGCTTATTAACCAGATAAGTCTTCATTTTCTCCTTTTAATGTTGAACCCTGCATGATTTTAGTGTGGGGCTCGTCTGGGGTCCTTTTCAAATTTGTTTCTATTTTTATTCCGCTTTCCTTTTTCTTGTTTTCGCTTGTGTTGAAGCCTATGAAGCACGGACACGTTGTTCATGCTTCCATGTCGTGTTCGACACGCGTCGGAGCGTGTCGGACACGGTCGGACACGCGGTCAACGTGTGTCGGATTTTTCGACACGCGGTCAACTTTTATCGATACGCGTGTCGACGCGTGTCCGGAAGACTGATGGAGGGTGGAGGCGAGGGAGGGCGAGGGAGCAGAGGTCGCGAGCGCCGGCGAGACAGAGCAGAGGCCGCGAGCGCCGGCGAGACCCAGCCACGAACGGACCACCGCGACGGCGAGAGACGGCTAGAGAAAGAGCCGAACAGAGAGAAAGAAGAGAGAAGGCAAACTCCCGCCGGCGAGACGAAGCCATGAACGGACCACCGCAACGGCGAGAGACGGCCAGAGAGAGGTGAGGGCCGTCACTGTTGTGATGGATCGGCGACGAGAGGAAGAGGAGAGGAGGGAAGGGGGTCGTGCGGCGCAGCAAGGAGGATAGGAAAAGGCTCGCGGCTCGCTAGGGTTTTCTATAAAAAAATCCAAAAAAAAAAATAAAAAAGGAGTTCTGATGGCGTGAGCGAGAGGATTGGCGGGGGGTGGAGGGGGGGGAGTGACAGCTCACCTGTCACTGTCAAGTGGGGGGAGGGAAAAAGAGTAAAATAAACGTGGATGTGGAGGGAAAAGAACGAACGAAAGAAGGGGTTGCTTTTTGGGGATTTTTTTTTAACCGGAAAATTAAATAAATGATTAAAAAATGATTTTGAAAAATAAAAACATTGAATTTTGAGTAATAATAAATTTTGGTTATTGTAGAAAATCATAGATTTATTTAAATAAATTGATTATTATAACGTGTCGCAACGTGTCGAAATTTTTTATTTTTAGAAATGACGTGTCGACGTGTCGTGTCGTATCGCCGGACACTCGTGTCGTGTCGCGTGTCGGATCTTTACATAGGTTGAAGCGTACTGTCAATCCTTCATCTTCCTCCTCAGACACCTTCATGCACTCACATCGATAATTGGGCAATCTCGTAGAGTCTCATGAACTTCCTCTCTACCTTACCATCGCCACTCACAAATCCTTGACATGTCTAGCAAAATCACCTTATGATAGCACGATCTTTTTTGAAATTTAATGCTCTATAGCGATTCTTTAATTCTTGCGATGAATCCTGAAAATCGAAACATAATGATCAACAGAGCCATTGTTCAAAGCCAATATCTGTCACTTCGGGATCACCTAGCTATGCAACGAGGCTAACAAGAACAACGTGCTTTAGGAGTGAGCAGGTTTGGTAGAGAGTAGGGGCGAGATCAGGGAGGAGGGGGTTAGAAATAATTGTGTTGTTATCAAATAAATTTTTATTCTGGAAACAGAAAGTTTATATTGTTATCAAATAAAATTTTATTTTGGAAACAACAATTTTGTGTCATGATCAAATGCGGTCAAATGTTTTTTGTTTCCTTACTTGTTGATGTGAACCAGCCTAGACATTGCTTATGCTTTTTGCTTTTGTTTGAAGTGAAGGGTTTTTTGTTGAGCGCGTTAAGGAAGACGAAAAGTAGAGAAAAGAAAGAAGGTGAATTGGAGAGTCAGCTCAGCCGTAGGAGGAAGAAAGAAGAACAGAGAAAGGAAGAAAAAAAAATAGCTTTGGACAAAAATGCCCTTAACCATAACTTTGAAAAGTGCATGTGAGATGTATATGCTCACTTATTTGAAACTATATTAATCACTTTAAACTCTTATTTAAAATAGTATTCACTATGGGCCTTTTTTTGAGGATCACACTTTAGGTCATTAAATGAAATTTTTCCTAGTATCAATAGTCGATAGCAACATAATATACTCTTATTTAAAATAATGTTCACTATGGGGCTTTTTTGAGGATACACTTTAGGTCATTATGTGAAATTTTTCCTAGTATCAATAGTTGATAGCAACATAATATAACATAGTAGGATTAAAGAACGGCTAGTTTAGTGTTATCGCAGTAAAAGAATTGGCAGAGAGATTGAGATGTAGTGGAACATTTGAATTGAACTTTAATGGGCAATAGCTTATTCCGCAAATGCATTTGGATTACATAAAAGTGTGATCAACTATATGATTTGAGTGTCACAGATTTATGATTAAGGAGATCCTTATAAGCATCAAGCTGCTGCACATTTAAGAGCCCAATCCCTGAAAAACTGAAGCAGCTTCTCATAATGCCTCCTTCACCACCGGCAACTCCCCTAGAGCTTTCACCCAAGAGGTCACCCTTGGATACTTCTCCGAATCCAGAAATTTTACGCCGAGGACTTCTTCCATAATTTCATCAGGACCCAAAATAAAAAAGACAACAATGTCTAGGAGTCCCTGTTGTCGCCGTTGATAGATGGAGATTCCCCCGGATAACTGCCCTCGATACCCTCTTCCAACACCTTCAGTTTCTCGTGCACTTTCTTGACAGCTCTCTCTTGCGCTTCTCCATCAGTTTTGATCACAGAGGTAGTGGCCTCATACAACTGCAGTCAACAACTCCCAATCTTAAACTTGCTTGAACTCTAGTTTGATCGGTCTACGTTGCAAAGAGAAAATCTTTCTATTTCTCATGCTCGATGGATGACAATTAGGCAGCAGCTACCTATCTCAAGGTAATCGCAATTAAAGACAACAGCAGGTTGATGCAACTGCTGTCGGTGTCATCCTTACCGTCGCTGTAATATAAGGCTGCGTTTGGTAACGTTTGTTTTTTTTTTGTTCGGGACGAGAAACAAAAAAAAGTGTTTCTGTTCAGGGGAACACTTCTTGAACAAAAATATGCGTTTGGTAAATTTGTTCCGGGAATAAAAAATAAACAGAAACACGTTTGGTACATTTTTGTTCTTTTTTTGTTTCTTTTAATTTTTTTATATTTTTATTTTCATTTTTTATTTTTTCCTTTATCTTTTACTTTTTTCTTTCGGCCGGTCGCCGGCCTCCGGCGGCCGGCCGACGGGGGCGGCGGCCTCGCCCAGCCACGGCGAGGCTCGCGGGCCCTCGGCGAGGCCGAGCCTCGCCGTCGTTGGGCGAGGCTCGGCCTCGCCTTGGCGGGCGAGCTCGGGCTCGCCCCAGATCCGGCGAGGCCGAGCGTCGCCGGCCCCGAGGCTCGGGCTCGCCGGATCTGGCGAGCTCGAGCTCGCCCAGCCATGGCGAGGCGCGGCCTCGCCGGATCCGGGCGAGCTCGAGCTCGCCCGGCCAAGGCGAGGCTCGGCCTCGCCCGCGCGACGCCGAGCCTCGCTTGGCGGGCGAGCTCGGCTCGCCAGATCCGGCGAGGCCGCGCCTCGCCATGGCGGGCGAGCTCGAGCTCGCCAGATCCGGCGACGCTTCGGCCTGCGCGGCCGACGCGGGAGCTCGAGCCTCGCCTTGGCGGGCGAGCTCGGGCTCACCCGAGATCCGGCGAGGCTCGAGCTCGCCGCGCGGCGAGGCTCGAGCTCGACCGCGCGCGGCGACGCCTCGCCTCACACCGGGGGCCGGCGACGCTCCGGCGAGGTCGCGACGACACACGTCGCCCGGCCCTCGACGGCCGGCCATGGCCTCGGCCGGTGACCGGCCAAAGAGAAAGAAGAAGAAAAGAGGAAGAGAAGAGGAGAGAGAGAAGGAGAAACAAAAACCAAAAATTGTTTCTTGAGAATTGTTTCTGAAACGAGAAACAACTTTTTGTTGTTTCTCGCTTTTACTCTTTTTTGTTTCGGGAACAAAAAAAACAAAAAAAGAAGTAAACGCAACCAAACGCGTTTCTGTTTCTTTTTTTGTTCCCTGGAACAAAAAAACAGAAAAGTGTTTATAAACACTTCTCAGAAACGAAAACATGCAGGCCCTAAAGTTCTCTTGGCAGTGCGGACACACGTTATCGAGATTTAATTGGGAAAGAAGGAAAACCTGTCCTCATTTCCTACTCTATGTCTATTAATTACTCCCTTGTACACTCAATAAACTTGCAGGTTAAGATCATTACTACGAACAAGGGCACGCACTGATTAATAGACAAGATGGTAAATCGTGTAATGCTGTAAACGAAAGGTTTAACCCGTTCGTCTTGTGACGATGCAGTAATGCAGGAAATGATCGTGTAGTTTGCAGGAAAATTGGCACTGACCTGCTGCTGGAGAAAGCCGGTCCAGAAGCGAACTTTGGCTCTTTCGTAGGGATCTTGGGGGCAAGAGGCGAGGACCCTCCTTCCAGGTCTCGTCGATGTACTCGATAATGACAAGCGAGCGACTCGACGATGGGCTTGCCATTGTGAACGAGAACAGGGACTTTCTTGTAAACAGGATTGTACCACAACAGTGCCTCGCTCTTGTTCGTCAAATGTTCTTCCACGTGCTTGTTGGAGGTTTGTTTGTCAAAACAAACTGAGTGTTTTTTCCTTGCCTCACATAGAAAAAAATGAGAGGAAGTGGGCCAATTTAAAAGTGTGGAATTTCCTTTATATACTTAAAAGAATGATTGGGTGAGACTAGATCTCATCATACCCGCGTGCGAGTGCGTAATTATTTGGCACACTTAGCACTTAGCGGTTTAATTAGCACTAATCACTTTGTTATGTATTTATTTTATTTTTTTCATGTTATTAATTTTTAACCAATTCAAAGGTTGCCTTTTGTTTTGAGAATTTTCGGAAATAAATATAAAAAATGAAAACTCGAAATTTTATTTATTTTTAAAAAAATATTATTCCGAATTTTTTTGTATCTTTTCAAGACAACATTTGAAAAAATTACTTATTCAGTTTGTAACTTTTCCTAAAGGATTGCAATTGTTCGGTTTTCAACTTCATCGCATTTGTTTATCCAAATAATTTTCTAAATGATGTATTTGTTCATTCTTTAGCAATTTTCACGAAAAGTTGTAAGACTGTTTCATATAATTTTCGGAAGAAAAAATAGTGGTCATTTTCGAGTCTTCTTTCTGAAAAAACTATAGCCAATTTTTCGATTGTTTCCTAAACAGATCCTTGAAAAATACTAAAATTACTATTTAGTATTCTCATTTGAGACTTTGTTGTATACTGGAGAATTTTTGCCCGTGACCATTAGTAACGATGTGGGGTAAATAAATCCAAGTGATATCACGCTTCAAAGTCCGATTTGAGTATGAATATCCATTTTCATTGTTCTACCCAGTTGGGAGCCATATTTTGACAACAGTGCTCATACTCGATCCCTTTCACTTTCAGAGCTAGCTCCGCCCTCGCGCTGTACAGACTAGCCAAATTTCCGTGAAGAACCGCTCTGTTTTCTTCTCCTGCCATCTCTCTCTGAATTTCAGATTTGGAAGTGGAGGATTCATGGGTACAGCACTTTAATATACAACGCGTTGGTCAACTCGCCGTCCGATCGAAAGCAATTTGTCAAACAAGAATCAGGGCCATTACTGCGGCTTGATGAGCAAGAAGGAGGCATTCTTTGCAAGAAATGCACCGATTACATAATAAAGAAAATTATCTGCTCCGGATTTCCGACATTGTCTTCGCTGCTGTACGAGGATCACCTTTCCATTGAAAAACGGAATAGAAAAAGGAAAGAAATTTTCAGAGGATGAGATCGGGCTTCCTCGTTGACCAGGATCGTTCTTGTTTCTCGAAACCACCAAACCTCGTCTCCTCTGCAAGCATGGTTTGAAAATGAAAAGGCTAACAGTATAAGTTATTCATAAACTTTTGATCCAACATACAATGATCATCCAAAATAGTTTCTGAACTTTAGTTCAATAAATAATATCGTCATTAAATTTTTAATTTATTAATTGTTAATTAATAGTTAATATAATCTCTGAATTATATAAAAATGTTTATAAACTTTTAATTTATTTAATATAATTCTTATTTAAGGATCACATTAAACTACGAGCAAATTTTAGGAATCATATTAAATATATTAAAAATTTAGGAGCCACATTGTATATGTGATCGAAATTTAGGGGTCATTTGCCCAAATGAAATCTCTCCGCCGCAACATCCGCGAGAAAGTTTCGTCGTCATCCGCTGTAAAGCTCAAGCGTTCCTTGGCCGTCATCGACCCTCCATCAATTATCGATGGAGAACCAGAACCAGCTATCGCTCCGGTCGATCCTCTTCTTGTCATCTTCGATGATTATATTAAGTCTAGGCATTGCACTGCGCCAAACACGAAAATCTTGCATGCCCAGTTGCTCAAAACGCGTGTTTTACAAACCCAAGTGGGCATTGCGGATTCTTTGATGGATTGCTACTGTAAATGTGGTGCCACAGGATATGCACTCAATCTGTTTGATACGGCTTCTCAACGGAGTGTCATTTCTTGGAACATTCTCATTTGGGTTTCAATAGGAATTCTTTATTCTTGGAGTCGTGGAAACACTATTGCAGGATGCATGAGTTGAGTTTCGATGCCGACGAGATAACTTATGGAAGTGTTATCTCGGCTTGTGCTGCGTTGCTAGCTCCGCCGAATGGTATGCAAGTCTACTCTCTGGCATTGAGGAAAGGTTTCCGTGTGAATGGTTATGTTCGAGCTGGGATGATTGATTTGCTCGCGAAGAACCATAGGTTTGATGATGCTCTAAGGGTGTTTCGTGATGCGTCGTGTGAGAAAGTGGTTTGTTGGAATGCTATAATTGCAGGGGCAGTTAGGAATGGAGAGAATCAGATTGCTTTGGATCTTTTCCGGCAATTGTGTCGTCATGGCACTTTTCTGCCCAATAGTTTCACTTTCCCTTGTGTCCTGACGGCCTGTACTACGCTTGAAGACCTTGAGACTGGAAAGGTGGTCCAAGGGTGGATAATCAAGTGTGGAAATTATGACGTGTACATAAATACTTCGCTTTCTGATTTATATGCCAAATGCAAAGATATGGAAGGAGCTATGAAGATATTTAAAACTGTCAAAGGCAAGGGACATTGCCATATTTCTCTAAGCAATTTGGTACAAGTTTACAATGTTTGACAAGATTATCTGACATATATATGGTTGATTCTTAGAGAATAAAAAGAATCTACAGGTTAAACGGAGTGAACGAAATACACAGCACTAAGATAAGTGAAAAATGAAAATGTTCCACTATTTCTTTTTACCAAGAGAAATGAGGATGTACATTACCGAGACTTAGCATAGTGCCTTGCAAGTTACCAGAGTTTGAGCGCACAAATGTGTTCAACCTCAATATCTTGTGAACTCAGCCTGAAGAGGCCAGATGGGCAGGATTCCTGGTAGCGCAGATTTCTGAGACATGGGGAATTCTGACGTGGAGAGGAGGGAAGAGTAAGCATTATATGGAGCACTACCATATCAGGAAAAAAAAAGTCTTTATTTCACCAGAAATGAGGATTTTAGTCACCAAGAGGTAGCTAAATGCCTTACCTAGCTTCCATGGCAACAGAGATTGGAGCCTCAATAGTTGAATGAAGATGATCTCGGCCCAAGTGAAGCTACGTACCCAGGACTATCAGTGGAGGAGCTTGCTGACATGTTGGAATTCTGTCAACAAAGGAAAGAGCAGCCCATGACAGAGCTATGATTCTATACATGAGTGCTCATGTAGTTTGACATATTATTAGGATGTCTCCACATCCTTGTAAAATCCTGTTGAATGTCTTATTTGTTGATATGCCAGTAGACCTTTTCTTACATGGCAATAGAAATTGAAGCTTCGCAAGGTTTGGAACTAAAATCATGCAAAATGTATGACTGTTCCATGCATTCAAGATATCGATGTATTAACAGAAGAGGACATCTTCTTCGGATCACGTACGAATCTACTTGGAAGCATCTTCTTTAGCATCTTTTTATCCCGAACACCCTCATGGAGAATTTCATAAGTACAATAAGTTATATGGCTTTTCTTCAACAAGTCTTCCACAAGAATCTTAGGCGCGGCCACCTACTTTTTGTCAGCCTCAAAAATAGTGTTCACTACCTCAGGAACAATACCTTTGTGAACCATAAGGTGAATGATCCCAACAGCCTCACGAACCCTATGCTTCACCCAAAGGCAATTTATTACTTGTCCAAATGAAGCAAGCGTTGGAATAAAACCCTTCTCAATTTGTTTTAGTAGAAGCTTATACCCAGAGTCAACATCCCCTGCTCTACAGAATCCATCAATCATCACACAATATGTGTAACTGTTGGGCATGCAACCTTTGACACTCATCTCATTAAAAAGCTTTGCTGCCAGATCAATTTTTAGTTTTCCCAGAAAAGCATTGATCATTATATTATATGTTGCTGACGTATGAGAAAACTTATAGTGCTCCTCCACTTTCCTGAAAAAGTTGTAGGCTTCATCAAGACCATTAATCAGTGTGCCAAAACTTACAATATCTGGTGCAATCCCCTTTATTTCCATCTTATCGAGCAAATAAGAATATTTCGCCTCAAATAAGTCGTTCTAAGAAATCCAAATCTTCAAGAGATACTTTCCTATGGAACTCCTTATATATAAGGCAAGAAATCCAACCAATTGCTACTAGTCATTGCACGAGGATATTATCTTCTTCCTCGCCGTTTGACATAAGACATAAGGAAGGAAATAATTAAACAACAACTTTGGCTCTAATTGATAATGTCTAATCACATCCCATCAGATTTTTAACCGTTGTCCTTAATTCAATCTTAATCATAGGCAACCAGAATGTGTTAATAAGTTTTGAGTTTGGTTCTCTAAGTCTGATGAGTAACGTCTGATGATACATATCATAGTTTTCATCAGAACTTCTTGATCATTCAAATTGCTCCAAGAATATCACCTGGAAATTCTTTCATCAGAACCATTGAACATTTATGGAAATGTTTTGTCAATCTTCAAAATCAATTTGAGAAATTTCCTCAACATCAGCTACTTCGACCGATCCAGCCAAGATAGAATTTGCAAGGCCATCCACCAACACTCCTATGTAGTCTTGAATCACCCCTGCTACGGCTGCTTCCGACGAGTTGTCGGATTTGGAGCAATTGACGTTAATTACAAAGACCCTCGCTCCGGTGGCTGCCATGAAGGAGGTAAGCTTTTCCTGTTCTTAGTTGCACTTTCCGGCCTTGGATTCCATCTCAAAAAACTGGCTTGCTTTGTAATTGCAAGATCCGATGTTCTGCTCGGGTTCGGCCAGCGGAAGCCAAAAGCAAACCCATTTCGTGCCCTCCAAATTGACCACAAGATGCCTGCAATTTCCTCATGCGAGACCTGGTATGTATTAGCTTCAAAGCATTTCAATAACAATTTGTCCAGTCGAGTGATGGGTATGTCTGAAGATTGTTGCTTGATTTTTTCGTGTGCCCATATCGAAGCTGTCGAGGGACAAAGCAAGAGCGCGTCTTAATTGTCTCCGGCACTTGTTGGCATAGTGGGCATAAAGGGGTCTGGTAAGATCTTCCTTCTATAGACGTTTTCTCTGGTGGTTGGCTCTATAATGCTTAAGTCAGTAAAATGAGAGAGAGAGAGAGAGAGAGAGAGAGGGCATTTGAAAGGGCAAGCATGGCATATGCAATTATGCAATTATGAAGGACTAGTTGTCTTTTTTGGTTAATTGGATTGAAATTGGGAGAGAGACTTGGCAATTGAAAGGGCAAGGATGGCAAATGCAATTATGGAATTATGATGGACTAGTAGTCGTTTTTGGTCAATTGGGTTGGAATTAGGAAGGGGATTGGGGTCAAAACTGAAGGCTTTTTTTTTTTTTTTTTTTTTTTGATCAGAAAAGGAAATATATATTGATAAAAGTCACGTGGGAAAGACAAAGAAGCCCTGCGTAAGGGCATCGTTACAGAGGAGATCGAGCATAACTTGGGGAGGGGAAATAAACCAAGCGGAAGAGAGGGATCCACGGCCATGAGCCTTCGCTGTCCAATCTGCTAGAGTATTTGCCTCCCGACGGCGGTGCTGAACACAAATATGGGAGAATCGGCGAAGGAGATCCAAACACTCGGAGAGGAGGGCGCGGCACTCCCACGGCGGCGGCGACCCCGATTTAGGGTTTCAACGAGGACGATGTTGTCGGATTCGACAATCGGTGAGAATCTGTTAACCCTTGCTGAAGCAGATCTTGAAGAGAGAACGTGAACGCCACGGATCTCCGTTTCGAGGCGAGGAGGCGAGACCGAGCGAGTGATTCCACCGAGCGGTCTTCCCGAGTGGTCACGGGTCGGGCTAGCAATCGATCCTCCGTTTGACGCCGTGGGAAAGGAACCGTCTAGATTGATCTTCAGCGAGCCTGCGGGGGGGGTTGCCAAACCGAGTAGGGCTTAGCCAAGATGAATGGCCCGTGGAAACCTTGTGATGGAGTCTATTCGGAGAGAGGCCATGGCAAGAGCGGGAATCGACCAGCTGATCGGTGGAGATCCGAAAGCGGCGAAAGATGGCGTTGTTCCGTGCCTTCCAGATTTCCCAAAGGAGGGTGGCGACCTGCTCCAAATCTGGTAAGCCTCGATTGTGGACCGAGGAAGTTTGCTAGCCATAAATCCATGCGAATAGGGGTATAAGCAAAAATATTGAGTTGTACTTTAGCATGAGTCCAAATTCGTTTTGCCGAAGGGCGGTGCAAGAAGAGATGTTCGTGGTTTCGGGAGTCGGAGGAAGAGAGCACAGTTTGGAGATTGAATGATTTTCTGCGGAATAGATTGTCCCTAGTTGGTAAGGCATTCGGCATCGACCATAAAAAATGACGAATCTTGGGTGGAGTTTGAGCTTTCCATATCTTTTTCCAAACAATTTGGGGAGGTTGGTAGGAAGATGAAGGCTGAGATTGTACCTGTTGGAGTGTGGATTGATGAATAACATTGTAGCCACTTTTGACAGAATAGATGCCATCCCGTGTGCCTGTCCATATAAGTTTATCGGCTGTAGATTGTGGCCAAAGTTTTAATTGAAGGATCTGCTGTACGGTTGAGTCATCAAAGAAGCGATTGAGCAGAGAGGTATTCCATTCATTTGAAGAGGGGCATATCGGACCAGCGACGAAGTGGGGTTCATCGCGGAGAGCGGGACCACCTAGAATTCCAGCGGGTAACCATCTATCCTCACGGACTGTTATGGATTGGCCATTCCCGACCGACCATTGAAGGTGTGGACTAATAGAATCTCTTCCTAACAGGATGCTCAGCCAACCCCGGGAAGGTCGATGGCCCCCGTCCGCATGCCATAATGATTTGGAAGGAAAGTACAAACCTTTAAAGACGCGGCTCCACAAGGAGGAAGGATCTTGGAACAATCTCCAGGCTTGTTTGCCCAGGAGGGCCTTGTTAAAGGTGAGAAAATCTCTGAATCCCATACCTCCTGTATCTTTTTTGGCTTTTAAGAGATCCCATTGTTTCCAATGGATACCAGATTTATTGTTGTTTGTTTTCCACCAAAACCTGGAAATTTTTTGCTCTATAGATCTGCATATTGATACCGGGATCTTAAATATAGACATCGCATACTGAGGTAGGGATTGAACAACCGCTTTTAGAAGAACCTCCTTGCCCCCCTTAGAAATAAAAGATTCTTTCCAACCCTCCAGTTTCGCATTAACCCTGTCAAATAGCCAAGCAAACATATTCTTCTTGGAAGAACCCCAATCAGAAGGTAAACCGAGGTACTTACCAGATTTATCCAAAATAGGAACCCGAAGTTCATTAGCTAGGTTAACTAGAAGAGGCCGGGGGCATGATTTCCCCATAAATAGACCGGATTTGTTTCGTTAAGTGATTGACCAGTGGCTAGCGGTATTGATTGAGGATGTTACCGAGATTTTGACATTCGCTAGTTGTACCCTCCACAAAAAAGATAGAGTCATGCGAAAAGTAGATGAGATAAAACAGGACACCATCGATTGAGTTTGATACCCTTTAGAGAACCCATTTCCACAGCTTGTAGGATAAGAGAGGAGAGCAAATTAGCCACCAGGATAAATAAATAGGGAGAGAGCGGATCGCCACGGCGTAGACCTCTAGATGGCTGAAAAGTTGGGAGCGGTTCGCCGTTAAATTTAACACTAAAAGATGTGGAAAGAGACGCAGTGCATAATCCAGGAGATCCATTTAGCATGAAAACCCAAGCGAGAAAGATAGGCAGCCAAGAAATCCCACTCCACCCGTCATAGGCCTTTTTCATGTCCACTTTTAAGATTCCCTGAAACTTTTTCTTGTTTTTGCGAATTCGATTTGATGTAGAACCTCCTGAACAATGAGTATGTTGTCTTGTATTTGTCTCGCGTAAACAAAGGCACTGTTCTTGGGAGATTAGCTTAGGTAGGCAAGTTTTCGGCGATTTGCTAAAATTTTTGAGATAATTTTGTAACTAAAGTTACATAGACTAATCGGACGAAATCGATCTAACCTTTCGGGGTTTGGAGTCTTGGGAATTAGAGAGATGGATGTCCTGTTGATTTCTCGCTGGAAGCACTCCGAACGAAGAAAGTGTGGACCATACGATAAATGTCCTCCCCGAAGAATATCCCAGTGGTGGTGATAGAAGAGGCCATTCAAGCCATCCGGACCCGGGGCATTGGTTGCGCCCAGCTGAAAGGTAGCCTGTTTGACCTCTTCCCGAGTAAGTTCAGCAGTCAATAAAACATTCATATCATCTGTAACTACCGTAGGACATTGAGCAAGAATAGGATGAAAATCCCTAGGGCCTTCGGAAGAATAGAGGTCCCTAAAGAACTCAAAAGTCATCTTTTTCAGCTTGTTGGGTTCTCGGATCCAGTTGTCATTGTTATCTCTCGTGGTGCGATGGTGTTTCGTTTCTGCGTTGGATAGTCGTAGCATGAAAAAATTTGGTGTTTTTATCCCCGCACTGCAGCCATTTAATGCGAGACCGCATCGCCCAGTAGTGCTCTTCTTGAGACCATATGTTCTGAATTTGTGTCTTCAGAGAATTGATATGACTATCATTTTGATGCACCACAGGTCGGTTGGTGCATTGTTGAAGTTGTTGCTGAAGGATAGTAAGTTGACGATGGCCCGCTCGAATTTATTAGTACTCCACCGAGACAAGGCAGCCGATGTAGCCCGGAGTTTCTTGGAAATTGTAGCATGTATGAGAGAGGAAGAAGACCAGGTTTCGAAAACCACCCCGTGGCAATCGGGATCTTGCAGCCGAGAAAGATTCAAAGGTAAATAATCGCTGCTTTTTGACCGCATTTAGATCGGTAGTAAGTAGAAGTGGACTGTGATCGGATGCAATAGCGGGTAAGGCTATAACTTCTGCATTGGCAAATTTCACTCGCCAATCAAGCTTCGTACATAATGCACGATCTAGCCGTTCTTTGATGATAGCATTACCACAACGCGATTGATCCACGTATAGGCACATCCCTTTGACTCCATATCTAATAGAGCACAGTCATGTAGCATTTCTCGAAAGAATTTAAGCGGTGCGATCTGCTGGTTTTTGCCCTTGTTTTTCCCAATGATGTAAAATCTCATTAAAGTCGCCGATGCATAGCCAAGGCGAGTATGTAAAGGCCGAGCCGCCTCAAGTCATCCCGGAAGGGAAGTCTTTGGCTATAGATAGCAGGAGCATGTAGGTATGTAGTACACATTGGGGAAAGACAGCAATCATCAGAACATATAGCATCTATAAAGTAGGAACGTGAGCGATGGAGAGAGAAACAGAATCCCGCCAAAAAAGAACCATGCCCCTAGCGGACCGATAGGATTAACTACAAATCTATGAGGATAATGCAACTTCTGTTGTATATTTATAATAACCTGTTCCTGATTCCGAGTTTCCATCAAAAAAATGATGTCAGGCCGATCTTGAGCCACTAAGGCTCTCGGGGCTTGAACTGTCGGAATTGCCCGGTCCACGCAGTTCCAACTTAATATCCTCATTTGTCCAGAGGTGGCTTTTTAGGGCAAGCCACCATAGCCCAATCCTCGGCCCTTTGGGCCTCCAGTATGGGTGTATCTAAGAGCTGACTCTCATCCAGAGTATCCAGTGGGAGGGAACGAGAGAGATATGGCGAGAAGCGTTTAGCCTTTTTAGTTGGATTTGGCTTTGTAATCAAGTGAGAATGCTTTGTTTTCTTTGAGGAAGAAGCCTCTGTTGTGGGTGGGAAATGATCCGTTCTTGTCTTTGGTGCAGGGTTGGAAGGGAACAAGATCATAGGCTCAGGTGAAGAGTGCAGCTGCTGAGTTGGTCGAGGCTCCATAGGAGGGGGTGACTGATGGCTCTCACAAGGAGCAGCAGGGAGTAAAAGCTGACCCGATGGAGGAGTTTCAGGTACGGTTTCTTCAAAGGTTTCGGGGGGAGTTATGGAATCGTAAAAGGCTTGCCAGAAAGGGCTGTGTTCCCTAACATCAGCCCGAAGCCATTGACCATAGTATAGGTGATCTCGGCTATCAAATTTAGCTTCCTCATAGGGGACATCCTTACAATAGGAAGCATAGTGACCAATAATTCCACGGGAATAGCGTAATGGGGTAAACGTTCATAACGGAAGTCGAGCCATATGTTTTTCCCCGCTATACGAATAAGTTTCCCAGATTTTAGGGGTTCGAGAGGTTGAGTTCCACTTTGGCTCGGACAACTCGAGAGGTGACTTATCTTTTGATTCAATTCGGACCTCTAAAACAGTACCCACGTCACACACAGCTTTGCTAACAAGTTGAGGGGTACATCGCTCTAAAGGAAGGCCAAATACTTGGACCCAAAAGGCACAGCATGTAAAGTCATAACAGTGAAAGGGGGTATTCGGGGACCAGGGCTTTAGAATGATCAGATTACTAGAAAATAGCCAGGGACAGTGTCTAATACACGTTGTTTTTCAGCTTCCGAGTTAAATTTGATAACATAGAGACCTTCCTCCGCTGTGAAACTTGTACATTCTCTGTGCGCGGATACGATTCATGGTATGCTGAAAAGCAGGAATATTGACCGTAGAAGTAGAGAGAATTTTCCCTATGAGACATAACTTACATTCAGCAAGCGTTGCTGCAGGGGCGTCGTCTTCCCGGACTTCAATTGGCTGAGGAGTCCATAGACGACCCAACCGACTACAAAGAGCGGCCAGTCGGGCTTCCTCTCCCGAGACGAAGAAGCCATCCGAAGAGAAAAAAACACTACGATATGGTGGGATCAGCCAAGAACAGAGCACTATCCAAGTGAAAAGCCATCCATGCAAAGAGAGCAAGGTAGATCGGGAACATGCAAGGTAAAAATTACCGAAATTTGAGAGAGACAGCAGAAGAGAAGCAACGTTGAGAGAGCGATGAGACAAAAAACCAGAGAATGACTAAGGAGAAGAAGAAAATGGACGAGGACCCAGGTAGAACAGAAAGGGACGTTCACGACGGTATGGATGGAAAGCAATATCTGGGAGGGCCATCATCCGAAATTGCTTCCATGAGCTAAAGGAAACCAGATACCCAGAAGCAGAGATGGAGAACGAAAAAACTAAGCTCGACACAGACGAGAGGAAAATTCTCTACATAGGCGAGAGAGAAAAGTCTCTACATAGGCGAGAGAGGTTCTTGGTGAATGTCCAAAACTGAAGGCTTTATGATGACAAAATGTGGAAAATTCCAAGGAAAATGACAAATGGACCACTTTTCTTTCTACATGTTTTCAACATGTGTCACAATACCATGTCGATTTATGAGGATTAATTGAGTGAAAAAAATTCAAATACTCTATACTATAAGAAAAAGAAAGAAGAATCAACTCCATCTATTCATGCACTTTCATCTTCTTAGAAAATTAATTCTCAAAACTTTCACGATACTCAAATGTTGATGTGTAAAAGTATATATATATCTGAAATATGAATAATAATTCTAAAGTTGGTAATATGTCTTTTTCTATAGGAAGTTGCGAGGTTAGCGATCATATCGCCTTCTCCGCTTAATTAAAAGTCTCTTACTCCTTGGCCTTGTCCAATGAGAATATTCGGAGTTTGCTTTTAAGACCATGACCGACCCTGGCGAGGTACGGTTCTGGTCACTTGATGCTTTCGACTCTTTCTTTTTTTTGGGCGTCGTAACTTCATATCTTCAATTTAGAAACTAAATCCACTTGCGGAATATCCAAACAGAGCAGGCCTGCGGAGGGCTTGTCAACTAGTTCCTGGGGAGGGCCTTTTTCCTATGGCATTTTGCTACCAAATCAGCTACCCTATTTAGAGACCCTATTACAATGGACTATCTTTAAATTTGTAAAAAGAAGCAACAGTCCACGGGTCTCGCTGATCTGCGCACATTCTTCCCAAAGCACGTGTTGTCTAGACTTCAAACTCTTCACTAAGTTGAGATAGTCTGACTCCAAAGTGAGTTGTTGTGCCGCACGATAGGAGAGAAACTTCAACGTCTCCGCCATCGCTAGGATTTTCGCTTGCTCGGCCGAGGAGATAGATACGTTCTTCACAAAGCCATCAATTAAGGCTGCGCATAATAACGCTTCTGTTGTGGAGAAGAGTTTTTTTTTTTTTTTTAGAAATAGTTTTTTTCTATTTCTATTTCGGGAAAAATTAATGAGTAAAAGAACTCGTTTGATAACTATACAAAATTTCTACTCTTGGAATAGAAAAAGAATAAAAATGCATTTGGTAACGCAACAATTTCTTTTTTGTATTTATTTATTTTTTATTCTTGCTCACAAATTCCCGATAGTAAGCCACCGCCGCCGATACCGCCCGCCGCTCGTCATTGTCGGCCGCCGCCGTCGCCGTCGCCGCCCTGCTGCCCGCCATTGCCGTTAGACGACCGCCCACCGCCGACCGTCTGGGGGCGTCGCCGATGACGGGGTTGGCGCGGTGGTCGTCGCGGCAAAGGGCAACAGGGTGGCGAAAGCAGCGGCGAGCGGCGATGCGGCGACGTCAGCGACGGCGTCGTCGCACGTCAGGCAGCGCGAACAGCGACGATGGCGGAGGCGACATCGGCGACAGCCAGCGTCGTCCGGCGCCAGGCGGATCAGCGCGATAGCTGGCGACATCAGCGGCGGTAATCGGGCGGTTGCAAGCTGGTGGCATCGGCGGCGACGGCGGTGGCGGCATCAAGAGCGGCGACCCGGCGGCGACAACTAGCGATGACGGCGTCGGTGCATCGGTAAAGAACGGTGGCCAACGGCCGACAACAAGCGGCGGCGACGGCAATTTGTGGTGGCTTCGGGTGATTTGAGGTGGCCGCAGCAAAAGAGATAAACAAAATAAAAAAAAAAATTGCTTATTTCTATAAATTATTACCGGGAACAAAAAACAACTTTTTTTGCTTCTCAAAACTGTTCCCGAAACAAATGTTTTACCAAAGAGGTTTTTGTTCTTTTTTTGTTCCGAGAAGCAAAAGAATAAAAATTAGAAGAAACAGGAGCGTTGCCATGCGCTACCTAAAATCCCAGTAGAATTGCGACACACACAGGCGATTGAACCTTCTTTTGACCAAGGTAAGTGCGCTGCATCAATGCTTATTTTCCATTCCCCTTTTTCCGATAGATCCCATCTTTCTTCCTTCTCTGCTCTGAGAGGGACAACTTGAACAAAAAGATGCTTGGACTCTTGTGTCACACAAATACTGACAACTCGCAATGACTTTGGAGTCAATTGAATTTGACATTTGTAGATGATGTATCGACCCAATCGTGAAGCACGTGGCCTGTAATGTATTGGATTTAGAACTATTTTTCTTTCTCTAATGACTAGTTAGTAATGACTTGGGGGTCAACCTGCCAATGAGGTCTGCGCACCCCACAATCATGTGATGCTAATGATGCCATTAGTTACAGCAATGTCTATTATTTGCATCATAATCCTGTCACAAAATCGTTATTGTCCTATATTTGGTCCTTGTGGTTATAGCTATCATATATAGCTTCTCTCTTTGCAATACCTATTATAACTATTATATGCCTATTATAATTTATGCGTAATAAAGATTTGTATAAATCTCCCTAGTTTCTCTTTTCTCCTCCTTCCTCTACTTCACGTTAATAGAAATCATTCAATAGGTCAACAGTAAAAGCATAAGATTCGGCGAGGGCGACCCCACCTTTGGCTGGTTGGTCATGGGACCAACGGAGAAAGAAGGAGAAAAAAGGAAAGAAAAGAAAAAAATTGCTAAGAAATTCAGATTTTTCAAATAAATTGTTAGAATTGTCTATGTTGACACTAATTATGTTATGTAAGATGATTGACATTCACGTCAGTAATTCATAGCTAAAATTGACCGGAATAACTAAATTGGCAAAAAATAAAAAGGTTTATAACATGATTGGCATAGCTAAAAGATTTAGGAATGAACTAGCATAAATGCAAAATGTTTAGGAATTTTGTGGCTATTTTCTTGATATGAAACTTATTTGTCTCACAATGATGCATCTTATGTGGTGTATGAGATCAACTAGACTTGTTTATTCAAAAGGCAATTTTCACGGGATGATAAAACATAATCAAATTCATAATTTGTCACTTCAACAGGAGAAAAAAAACACTATAAATAGCCACCTAATGGAAAGCACAAAGTGCCAATACATAGCTACCAAATACTTCTCCAATATTAATAATGAGGAAGGCCTTTCTTGTTGTTTGCGCTTTGTTCATATCGTTCGCTCTTCTCTTCCTTCCTTCCACTGAAGCTCGAGCACTCCTTCAGAAAGGTGATCTCTCTCTCTCTCTCTCTCTCTCTCTCTCTCTCTCTCTCTCTCTCTCTCTTCCATGTTGGTTGAAGAAATACGATGAATCTTCTATCTGATAATCTAAGCAGGACCAGCAGATGCGCCGTGCAAAGGACGGAGAAGATTTACACCGTGCATACCGTCATCATCTCCATAAAAGTGTGGCGCTTATGGACGGGGACCTTGCCCTCCGCTAGTTGGCCCTACAAAGCCATGAGACCAGGGACCTAAATTAAGCCGCTGATGATGGCCAAATCGCATCATAGTATGAAGTATATTTCACGGCACCATCATCGTGAGCGAATAAAGAAGCGGAGTGAAGTCAATAAGGCAATGGAGAAATCTTTCAGTTTAAGGTATTGTGTCTTTTGAGGAAATAAAAGGAAAGGAGACGAAACCTGTCTCTCAGGTTTCTATCTTCTTTTCAAATTCCAGTGTAAAAAGTCATCTAAATGTATGTGCAATGAAGTGGTTGTGATGCAATCAAGTATTGTTTGATCAATTTATGAGAGTATTTAAATATTAAATCCTTCCTTTATTGGAAAAGCTGGCATAGTTTCCCCTCAAGAAGAAGATTTTCTCTACTTCTTCAGGAAGAACGAGATGAGAACACTATTCTTTAAAGATGCATGTACGTATGTATTACAAGTAACATAATTTTATTGCAAAGATCCACACCTAGGGAAAATTGTTCAAAAATTCTTAAACTAATTACATTTTTGCCAATTCAGTCATAAATCTTTTAACTGTGCCAATTGAGTATTCTCACGTTTTGCCTATTGAATCAATTAAATTTTGATCGGAAATCACTAACGTGGATGCCAATCATCAAACATAGCTCAGCTAGTGTTGGCATGGATAAAGGTTGGGAAAATAGTTTTCACTAATTTATTTTTGTAGCAACACAAGTAATAATTTTTAGGAAAAATGTTTTTCAAATCATTTTTTTGGTAAAACAAATGGAGCCTGATGTAAAGAAAATGGGGAATAAATCCATGTGACAAAGAATATCCTAAAAATAAGGAGAACAAATGAAATTAAAATCTTTAACGTTGTCACACGAGAATTAAAATCACTTGATGGAGTGGTAGTGTGGGGTAATCTTTGCGTGAGTGGAAAAGACGAAACAAGCTTTATTCCTATTCCGTTCGAAAGCATGTGCAAACGGAAGCTACTGAAACGTAGAACGGTAGGGAAAGGTCAGTAGGATTAGCTTAGCTTGGACCATAAGACGGAATGGGGGAGCGACAAAGAGGACATGACTGGCTCCTCTCCTACCACTCACCGGTGCACTTTGCGTGGTACGCATCCTCGCAATGCATCCGAGTGGCTGCAGACACGGCTTGAAGCTCCTCCCGACAGATCAAGGATCGCCCTTTCAATGCTGTGTAGAAAATTATTCACATAAACAACTAATCGATCAAAAAGAAGCGGATCTATATATGATTGTAAAACACTGAGATCAATAAATACAGTAGAATTAAAGCGTACCTATTTAAGCCATTGCTTCACATGAAGAAAAATAGATTACTCTAATAATCAGGGATCTATTGGAATGTCAGATCTTCCTCTCTACGACCTATTTCGATATAGCAGCTTTCAATGGGATTAAAGTAACTGATAGGTATAACCTACCATTTTATAGGCCAGAGAGGGGACTTAGCAAACCCTAATCAACAGCGTGTCAACTAGGCCCTTCCCATTATAGGCTTTAGTTAAACACAATTGCCTACATTTTGCTGCTCAACTAGGGCCATTATTAATATATGTCAATACCCAATTTAATCAAATCACTGTAAGGTTCAATAAATATTGAAATATCCATTAACCTGATTATTTAAAATAGAAAATCAATTAATTAATGTAAGCCCATATTATAGGAAATTTCCAACATCCCGATCTTGCGTTGTCATTTCCCCGCCCCGGCCAGCAAGTTCCAAGGTCATCATATCGTCCAACGGCATCACTACCGGAACAAGGACTCGGAGACCGGGGGCCGAACTGCTTCCATTCGGGGACGCTGCAATTTCTTTATCAAAAGAAAAGGGCAAAAAAATAAAGAACAAGGTTCTCTCTGCTTGGAGAC
The DNA here is from genome assembly GCA_017140325.1 of Eucalyptus leucophloia subsp. euroa. Classification (NCBI taxonomy): domain Eukaryota; kingdom Viridiplantae; phylum Streptophyta; class Magnoliopsida; order Myrtales; family Myrtaceae; genus Eucalyptus; species Eucalyptus leucophloia. The sequence continues at coordinate 7,992,063 of CM029469.1, read as the reverse complement.
CTAGGGCCGAATCGCTTCCATTCGGAGAGTTGTTTTCAGAATGTAAGATGGGCATTGATGGGCTGATCTAATAACTTGGATTTTACTGGTGAATTTCTCCCATTATTATTCAATCTTGCCACATAATACGCGACAAAGAAGTCTTTGTTCGCTGTTCTCGAAGACATATTAATCAAGTTTATGACAGCATTTTTCATCTACGAGACAGTGGATGGCAGAATGTGACCTTAATAAAGATATGCAGGCAATGGCTTTAACCATATGGTGCACAAATTACTTTGAGTTTGGACAGTTAATTATTCAGGACGGAGCTCTCTTTTCTTATTCTTAAGTAGAATTATTTGGAATTTGAAGATACGTTTTGAATATTTCACTGAATGTCTTTCTTTTTTCCCTCTGACTTTATGCTCTCTACCAAAGACAATGCATAATAGCTTCTACTTAACTGCAACTTCAATGATTTTAGTGTTGATTCTTCAGGACATGTTTCCTCGACAAGATAATATATTATCAACTTTGACCGAATTGATTAAGGTCAATCTTCACTTCTAATTTTTCACTGGCAAATAAAAGCTATACACACAAAAAGATGGAGAAGATATCTCTAAAGGATAATGGCGCTTGCTTCATGTTTCTATTTTTTTGCATTTCTTTTTACCATTATTATTATTGAATTTGTGCACTTGACAATCTCATTATCCATCTTCCCAATTTAACAAATATACAATTGCACCAAGAAACATTAAAAGAAGACATTAGAAACAAGCTTTCATAAAGGAGTTGACATGACATCTTTATTCATTGAATCTAAGTTGCACATTTTAAAGAGACAACTCTTTAAACAATTTCATTATCTACTAAATTTGATGGCCTCTTGCATTGGCTTCTCCATCCACTCTGCTGCTTTTGTCTCGCATTCTCACAACTCGTGCAAACCATTTGGGTCATTCTGTGTCAAATGCAATATATGTTATGGAAATTCCAATTATGATTCTAGATGCATAGCCTATGGGAGAATTGTTCAAAAAGTCCTAAACCTATCGCACTTTTGCCAATTCAGTCCTAAACATTTTAACTTTACCAATTGAGTCCTAAACCTTTTCACTTATTGTCAATTCAATCCATATGGCCAATTTTGGCTGGAAAATGCTAACGTGGACGTCGGCGGTCCCATATAGGACTGCCGGTCGACGTGGATAATTTTTAATAATATTTTAATATTTGTTGAATTTTTTTGAATGTTTATTATTATTTCCTTTTTTTTTTCTTTTCTTTTCTTTTTTTTTTCTTTTTGGCTTTTTCTTTTGCCTTTTCCGATGGTCGGCCATCGGCCACAACTAGCCGGCTAGCCTCGCCCGCCACAGGCAAGGCTCAGCCGGGCAAGGAGGAGCTCCGACGAGGGCATCCCTCACCGAGGCGCGACCCGGCAAAGGTCACCTGGGCGAGGCTGACCCTTGCCTAGGGTGGCCTCGCCAAGTGTTGGCCGGGCGACGACGACGCCGGGCGAGGTCGCCCGGCCGGGCGAGGGCCGGCCTCACCGGATTTGGCAAGGGGAGCCCTCGCCGAGGCTCGCCCTCGCCCCTAGCTGACCGACACCACCCACCTTGATGAAATCACCTCTCTCTCCTCCGGCGTCAGCACCGCCGCCACTACCGTCGTCTTCGTCTTCTCCACTAAGGAAGACGAACCTCTCGCCTTACCTCTTCGCCCTGCTGTCATTCATCGTCTTCGTCACTATCGTTCATTGTCTTCGGCCAACAACTCCAAGCCGCTCAAGCTTGGCTAAGGGCGAGGGTTGGCCTCACCAAATTTGGTTTGGGTGAGCCCCGGCGAGGGCTCCCCTTGCCAGATCTGGAGAGGCTGGCCCTCGCCCAGGCCAGGGCGGCCTTGCCAGGCGTCGCCGTCGCCATCGGCCGGCCGACAACTAGCGAGGCCGCCCGGCCCGGGCGAGGGTCGGCCGAGCCCAGCCGACCCTTGCCGGGTCGCTCCTGGGCGAGGGCTGCCCTCACCGGAGCTCCTCCTCGCCCGACCAAGCCTCCCCGTGGTAGGCGAGGCCAACCGGCTAGCTGTGGCCGATGATCGGCCACTAGAAAAGGCAAAAGAAAAGGCCAAAAAGAAAAGAAAAGAAAAGAAAAAAAGGAAAAAAACATAAAAAAATCAAAAAATATTAAATTATTATTAAAAATTATCCACGTCAGCATTTTCCAACTAAAATTAGCCGGATGGACTGAATTGGCAAGAAGTAAAAATATTTAGGACTCAATTAGCAAAATTAAAATGTTTATGACTGAATTGGTAAAAGTGTAATAAGTTTAAGACTTTTTGAACGATTTTTCCCATAACCTATCCATGCTTCTTTTTGTTTGAAGGAACTCTTATGCCCTTCGCCATTGTCAATTGACGAGAACGATGGTGGAGGAGGTTAAGCGTTGTTAGGATATGCTTTGGGCAATAGTGTTCCACATAAGCCTGGATTCGTACTAAATGAGTAGCTTGAAAATGTACTTAATTTCTTATCCTTAGAAATTCATCGAATGAGTTGGTTGTTAAGAGGTGTAAGCACTCAAGGGATGCCAATTCTCCCACTATTCCAGGAACTCCCCCCTGCTAGGCTGGTTCTCCTACATTCAGGTCACGTCATAGTTGGACTCTTACGTCAAATCTCACGTTAAAAGCAGGTTGCGATGACTTTGGACTCGATTGAATTTGGCATTTGATTTGGTCCCAAAACAAAAAATTGGCGAGCGGCCAATACTCATTTATCTCCTGTGCTTCGGGAAAAGAGAGATAATAACAATAATTTTAACGATGCATACCCATATATCCTCTTTGCTTATCAGTAACATATACATCAAGGTGCACAATTGTAATGGATGGGTCCTTTGTAGTTATTCAAATGGTGGAAAATATAAAAGGAGATATCTTCGTTACATGGGAAAGCGAAAACGATGGCCATAAAGGAAATACAAATTTTTTACAGGTGCTTTTTTGGAGACAAAGAACCCGGTGCAATACTCTGTTATCGTCTTAATTATCCTCAAGCAAATCTTGAATAACTTGTCTTTGATCGTTCAAGGAAAAGTAAAGTTTATCAAGACAAAAGCCCGACCTAAATCAATCATTTGAAAGCTACTGCAATAATTTTTCTCGGTTGTCAAAGATTGGCTAAATGATTCTTTTTCGCTTGTGGAAAACTTTGCGCTTGGGCTCAATTCTTCCGGATCGGGACAAAAGACCAAACTTTGATGCGGATGTATCACGGCTTGTAAGGGCCCGGAGACATTATCAATCACATGGGACCCCATAAAAGCATCCTTTCCGTCGATTACGTTGATATAGGGCCCATTGGATTGACAAAATTGCACAACATACGTTGTCCTCATATCCACGTCGAGCATTCGGTGGCCCATTGAAGTTAGAGAAGATATCTCTAAAGGATAATGTCGAGGAACACTTGTGTGGTAGTGTGCATTCTCTTCATTTCTGTGACTCCTATCTTCCTTCCTTCCACTGTGCTCGAACCCTACTACTTCATGCAGGTGAATTCACTAACTTCCTTTCTTTCTCCTTCAACTCCTGTGCTGTAACATGTTGATTGGGTCCACCTTCACGTGGGGCCCAGCTAACGTTAAAACAAAAGACACAAAAAGAAGAGAAGAAAAGAAGTGAAAAGAAAGAAAAAGCGTCGTGCGTAGTGGGGTGCCCAAAAGTGGAGAGAGAGAAAATCGTGAAGCACGCCAAAGAACAGGGGAGGAGGAAAGAAGAGGGGTACAATTTTGTGGTCCATATTCGAAGGCAAAATATTAATGGTATCAGCTCAAATTTGAGTACGTTGTTTATGAAATTAAGGACTATGAGTTGATGATTTTCGTTTGTTAAGAATTGGCTCCGAATTTTTCAATTATGGTTAGTGTTTTTTAGCCACATTTATATTTAAGAAATGAGCTTGTAATGTTTATGTAGAGCCCCTAGTATGTGACAAGAGAAAATTATTTTCTGTATGATATTATTCTTAATAATAGGTAGAAGTTTTCGAGTGATTTGTGATTTTTTCTACATTGAATTTTCACGTGAAACTCAAGGTCATGTCGAGATCACTGCCACCTTAGCATATATTTGCTACTGGACATTAAAGGACAATGATTTAGAGCGGAGATTGGATGGATTTTTTTTTTTTTATTCCTTTGTTGGGGAGTGGGGAGAGAAATTTCAACCCTCTTCGTTGAAGGAAACTTTTCATTAGAAGTGAATATTTTCTGACATGTGGACAAGCGTTTGGATGCCACACATCCGCTGCAACAGGGTGATGTGATGTTCTTGTTATCTGAGTTCTGTTTACAAGATTACATAAACAATGACATGGGCTTCTTGCCATTGGCTTTAATTGCATATTGGGTTCTAGAGCACAAAATTACAATGTCTATAATGGAATGCCATGCTCTCTCCTCTCCCCCGCCCTGCCCTCCCATGGGGGGTATCTGCGCTGTAGTTTTTTTTTTTTTTTTTTTGGTCGAAAGAGAGACTATTATTTATATAAAAGGAACCGTACACTCTGAAGCTAAAATATCCATAGATAGCAGATCAAGAAGTACAGCCAGAGGATTAAAGAAACAGATTTGGGCCGGAGAAGCATTATTCTGGGCCTTCGCTGCCCAGTCAACAACCCGGTTTGCCTCGCGTGGACAGTGTTGCAATGCTAGGTCAGAGAATTGGGAAAACAGAAGGAGAGCCTCCACAACCAACGGCCGAAGCTCCCAAATCGGTGATATGCCATCCCGCATCGCAGCTATAAAAGCAAGGCAGTCCGATTCAATCACCAGCTTCGTGTGCTGCAGATCTTGGCTCGGTAGATGACAAAGAGTAAAGGTAAGTGCTTGTATTTTTGTTTCCAACGTTGATGTCGAGCGTACTGTGATTTGAGTAATAATCTGTGAGCCTTCCTCGGTTGTCCCTGTATATCCCTGCAATCGATCCTTTGAGCTTCCCGATTGATAGGCATCGTCTATGCTATATTTTAGGGTTCCGAGTTCTGGAGGACGCCAAAGGTGTTGAGGAGTCATCAATCGGATTCCTGATGTCGATCGGTTGACTGCGGGAATAAAGAAGGCGCTGGTCTGAGCTATAGCCGCTACAACTACAAAATGAGGGTCCGGTTGCTGGTTGTGGAAGACAGAGTTGTTGCGCATTCTCCAAATTTGCCAAAGGATGTTTGCAGTGTGCTCCAATCCAGGTAAATTTTTTGGTGTGGATGCTCTCTCTGATAACCATACATCAATTCGTTGGATCGAGCGAGGGAAAGTGTGACCGATAAGCTGAGGGTTAGCCCATACGGCTCGAGTCCAAAAGTAGAAAAGAAAAAGATGCTCTAATGTTTCTGGAGTATCTTGCTGACACAAAGTGCAGCATGGGTTCGACATTATATGCCTATGAAAAAGATTGGCTCTTGTTGCAAGCGCATTGTGACATACCGCCCATATGAAAGTTCTGATTTTTGGTGCAGTTCTCATTGACCATATCCTTTGCCATAGAAATTTGGGATGCTAATATGAGATTGATGCTCTGTTGCTATTATGAGTGCATGCTATCTGAAGTAGTTGGTAGTAGTTACTTTTAACTGTATAGACACCATCTTTCGTTGCTATCTAAACAAGTTGCTCTTTGGTGATTAAAGGTCTCACTGGGATAGTAAGGACCTCCTCTGCAATATCTTCTCCCAATATACTGAGGAGCATTGATAGGTTCCAATGCTGGTGAGTCGAGTCAATAAGATCCGCCACCAGCACTGGTTCCTCATTAATCTTAGGTCCATGGATGATACCCATTGGTAACCAACGATCGCCTCTAATTCTGATTTTTTGACCATTACCCACTGACCAACGGATATTAGGAAGAATAGCATCTCTTCCCAAAAGAAGACTCCGCCACCCCCAGAAGGGTCTTGTACCTATAGTTGCCGAGAGTAGATCTTGGGAAGGAAAATACAAACCCTTAAAAAGGTTACTCCATAAAGCACAAGGCTGCTGTAATAATCTCCAAGCCTACTTTCCCAGCATGGCTTTATTTAAGGCTAGAAGGTCACGGAAGCCTAAACCTCCATTGTCTTTACGTTCCTTAAGAAGTTCACATCTTTGCCAATGAATTCCCGCCTTATTCTGGTTATTTCTCCACCAAAATCTAGCAATACTATTCTATATAGAGTTGCAAATTGATAGAGGTATCTTAAAGATAGACATAGCGTAGTGTGGTATCGCCTGAACTACATATTTAATGAGAATTTCCTTACCTCCCTTTGAAATTAATTTCCCTTTCCATCCTTCCAACTTTGCATTAACTCGTGCTAGAATCCAAGAGAACATTTCCTGTTTAGATCGACCCCAGTCAGACGGCAATCCTAAATACTTACCATATCTTGATAATATAGGCATCCGAAGCTCGGACGCCATGTTGTTTTGCAAACTCTGGGGGCAGTGTTTAGTAAACATCAGACCAGATTTATTACAGTTCACTACCTGACCAGTCACCAAACAATATTGATTTAAGATTTCAGCAAAATGCTAGCTTTCTCGAATTGTCCCATCTATGAAGAATATGGCATCATCGGCAAAAAAAAAAAAAAAATGGGACAGGGTTGGACACCTCCTGTTGAACCGAATACCACACCTCCTATTGAACCGAATACCTTTAATGTGTCCGATACTGACAGCTTGATGTATGAGGTGTGATAGAACATCTGCCAGTAAAATAAACAGATATGCAAATAATGGGTCTCCCCATCTGAGGCCCCAGGAAGGTGAAAAGGAAGGAAGAATCTCACCATTAAATTTCACACTGAAGGCTATTGAGGACACGCACTGCATAATCCACTTCACCCAACTAGTATGAAATCCCAACTTAAGCAGGTAGTCATTAAGGAAGTCCCACTCTACTCTATCATATGCCTTGTGCATGTTTGCTTCATGATTGCATTGAATTTCTTCTTTCGCTTCCTTGTCTTAAATTGGTGAAGAACCTCTTGAACGATTAGAATGTTATCCTAAATCCGCGGCCACGCATAAAAGCCGACTATTCCTTAGAGATTAGAAGAGGCAGCCATGGTTTGAGACAGTTGGCAAGAACTTTGGAGATAATTTTGTAGGCGAAGTTGCAAAGGTTGATTGGGCAATATTGTTCCAGATTCTTGGGGTGGGGTATCTTAGGTATCAATACAAGATAGGTGCAATTTAGATTCGGGGGCAACTGTCCTGACATGAAAAAATCCTGCACTAGGAGCAGTAAATCAGATTTAAGAATGTCCTCGTGTTTTTGATAAAATAGTCTAGTTAAACCATCAAGGCCAAGGGCTTTGGTGGTCCCCAACTGAAAAGTGGCCCGTCTAACCTCCTCGAGAGTAACCAATGAGACTAACTGTTCATTCATTTCAGACGTTACAATCTGTTGGCAATGGTTAAGAATAGGCACATAATCTCTAAATCCTGCAAAGGTATATAACGTTGAAAAGAAAGCGGTCGTCATACCTTGTAGAGTTTGTGGTTCATGAACCCATTGCTGATTAGCATCTTTTAGCATAGTAATACGATTTTTGTGTCGTCTTTGAAGCGTTGAAGCATAAAAAAACCTCTTATTCTTATCACCCCATTTCAGCCATTGTATTCTTGAGCGTAGGGCCCAGTATTGTTCTTCCCTTCTCCATGTTTGTGTACTGCGCTGTAGTTTGGAAGGGCAGAGAAGGTAGAATATCTTGATTCTTCAATAACGAGCAACATGCTCAAAGTTCCTCGTATGCATCGTTCCTCTCAATTGTGTTATGTTTCATATCCTGCCGCGGTGTTGTATGAGCTCCTAATTGCTTAAATGTCATTCTGTTTGGATCCTTTTTCCCCTTTGCAACTGACTTTGCTGCTTCAATTTTCTTGAATAGAAAATACTTGGAAGAGCCTTGTCTATGGGTGGAGTCAAAACACTACTTAGCATATTGTCCTCCCAAGTTGAGACTGGAGTTGGCTTTTTGCTATTCGTCTCGTTGTTATCATACGTTGTTTATGGAATTTACTTTTTTTTAAGATCACCAAGCTACTTGCTTATCTCACTGTCAATTTGTACAATCACATGACGTTATGTGTTTATGCGTCTTCAGGTGGCAACGCAACATCATACAGACGTTCATGTATTGGCAGGTGTGTCTCATAATTCCTTTTCCTTCTACTTAAGCTAATAAGGACCAGTCTACTGAGTACCATTTTAGAGGAATATACAAAATGTATGAATTCGCATATAGTATTTAAATAATGTGCAGCTAATGAGAGAATGTGGATGACATGAGATGCTGCTGAAAGAATCATGCTAGGATGTTGAGAAGGCAATTGGTTATACAAGTAAAAATAATCACTCCTTTTATATAAAAAAAAATTACAAATTCTTCACACTAACACACTCACATGCCCACTCACTTCAGTTGATTCTCACATGTCATTCACCCACTCACTCTACAAACAACACACATACACAATACAACACTCCTCACTTCACTCCAATCACTCAATACACACTGCACACGCCTCACACACCCCACACTCCATACTACACACTCAAGAGGCAAGAGCCTCTATTTATAGGGGGTGAAGTCGGTTGGTGCATAAACCGACTTCCACACCAAATATCCTTAGAATATTAATATTTTTTAGCTAGCGTTAGTCAAATATTATGGCTGGAAAAATCTAGAGAGAGAAATCTAGAGAAAGCAAGATCTAGAGGAGAGAGGTGGTGCTCTCTAACACTCCCCCTCATCAACTACTCTCTCTCTTAGCATGGACCTTGTGATGATACCAATTTGCCTTCGAAACTCTCCAAATTTTGCAACTCCAAGATCTTTTGTGAAGATATCCGCAACTCAATCATTTGTTTTGGCATACTCCATCTTTATCTTGCCTTGTAATATTTTTTTCCTACGGGAAATGATAATGTACTTCTACATGCTTGGTCCTCGCATGGAAAACTAAATTCTCAGCTAAGCTTATGGCTGATAAATTATCACAATACAATCTTGTCGAGTGATCTATCGGTTGATAAAGATCCTCCATTAATTGTACCAGCCATGTACTCTCTTGATTGCCATTGCCACTACTCTATACTCAGCTTATGTCGTAGATAATGACACAGTTGTCTATCTTTTATTGCCCCATGACACTAAAGCCGATCCAAGGCTAAACATGTATTCAATATTTGATCGCCGTGTGTTACGATCTCCAGCAAAGTCAACATCGCAATGGCCTACAAGTTCACATGATACTTCTTTCTTATACAAGAGCACAAAATCAAATGTATCCTTTACATACCTTAGTATGTACTTAACTGCATCTAAGTGAGGCTTTCGTGGCTTCTTCATGAATCGACTCGCTACTCCCACTACAAAGACAATATCAGGCTATGTTATGGTTTGGTAAACAAAGTTGCCTCCCAATTTGTCACGCCCCGAACCTCGAGCGTGCCAACATCCCACCATGGTCATGCAAATGCGACATTCCCAGGTAGTGTCGCCGACCCATTCATTTTATTACGCATGCGAAGCGCAACAAATCCCCTGACTACATTTAACTTGGGATAGAAAAGCAGGCAATCAATCGCAATACTAAACACTCATTTACAAACACAAAGGGGTTTAAATATCTGGACTGTCTACAAAATATACCATCTCGACAAAAAGGGGAATTATCCTAAAATCAATTAACAGGACACATTCTCCAATCCTTATGACTTCACCTCTGCATTTTCTCAAGGCCAACCAAAGCTATCTAGCCGCTCCGTCCACCAGGGACCTGAAATTTTAATCCCTAAACTGGGATGAGACAATATCTCAGCAAGTTCAATCCCTTAAACCCCTATTAGAAAGAAAATACGCCCCGGGCGGCCTAGCCACATCACACAGAAGACTTACCTCGCAGTAGTCTTCATCTGCAGGTTAGCACAATTTATATAAATCAACCACATGCAATTATGATAACCAAACAACTGCGGCACAATCACATCATCGGAACAATTCAACCATTTGGATCGTCTCAGAGATCAATCAACTCTGCCGATTACATATCATTCTAGCAAATCAATCATTGCTCTCAATCACGGCCCCACTTGGCCAACTTTAGAATTAGTGGCATCACGGCCCCACTCGGCACAACCTTTAAAAGGTGGTAAATCCCGGCCCGATGGGCACGACATCTAATAGGTGGTAATTCACGGCCCGGTTGGGCGCGACCTTTATCAGATGGCAATTCACGCCCCACTTTCGGGCGCAACAACCTTTATCAGGTGGTAATTCACTGCCCCACTGGGCACAACCTTTATTAGGTGGCAATTCACGGCCTCACTGGGCACGACCTCTAATAGGTGGTAATTCACGGCCTCACTGGGCACGACCTCTAATAGGTGGTTAATCACGGCCAATTTTCCCTCAATTTTCACACTTAGGATTTTATAAAGAATCCCTATTTATCACAATCACACTCAATTTGCCACAACCAATCATCAAATTCAAATTCTAAATGTACAACAGCGATCAGCACGAAATTTTGAGAATTTAAGGTCCCAAAATAATTTTTCTGAATTTATTAAATAATTAAATTTATTTTGAAAATTAATTAAATAATAATATTCATATATTTCACAATCCACGCTCAATTTATAATATCCAATCATCAATTTCAAAATCCGACTACACAAGAAAGAATTGGCACGAAATTATGAGCAACTAGGGTCAAAAATAATTTTTTCATTTTTTAATAATAATAATATTTTAATGGTTTCGGAATATAATATAATATTATAAATTCCAGAATTTCGAAATATTTAAATAAATCAAAAATAAAACCTATTATGTCACATCAAGACTTATATTAATATAAGCATTCATTTAACCTTAAATTAAACCCACTTTAAGTTAATCAAGCACATTAATATCATCTACATTTAAATAAATTAAACTAACCACATAATAATACTTAACATAAACTAAACACACCTAAAGCATCATTAACCCTCTAATCAAGATTTAATGAGTTAAACTCACCGGATTAACGAGCCGAGCGGACCAAAACGACGAGGACGACGCGAGGATCAACTTTCCTCAAGGCGGGCCGAGCATCCGGGCTCGGGAAGGCGGCCAAAATGGACCAAGACTAAGCTGTCATACCCATTTTCTACAGCTGCTGTTCACGGGCGGAGGAGGGCTGTTCGATGGCGATTCGGGTGGAGGAACGGCGGAGGAAGGAGGCGGCAGCTCGGACGGTGGCACACGGCGGCCAGGCGGGGTCTCACGGTGGCTGGAGGTGGCTGATCCACGGCCTACAACAGCCCACGAAGGCGAGGACGAGCTAGATCTCGGCGAGAGGCGGGCTGAGACGGACAGCAACAACGTGAGTGAGAACGACGAGCGGTGATGGGCGATGCGAGGGAGGACGGCGTGCGGCGAGCGACGGCTCCCCGCGACGTTGGCTGCTGCTTCTACCCGGCGTCCGACCAGATCTAAGATCTCGAGCAATAGACAAAGGGGGAGAAAAAGGCGGCAAAGACACATGGGCGAGCGGAGCGACGAACGGCGGACGAACGGTGACAGCGTGTGAGCAGGAGCGGACGGCCATGGCTGCAGCTTCTTCTTCTCTGCATTTTTCTAGTCTTCGCCCATGGAGATGGAGGAGAGAGAGAGGCGACGGGAGAGAGGAAGAAGAGAGGGAGGAGAGAGAAGAAGGGGGGCCATTTCTTTTTCTTTTTCTCTTTATTTAACCCAACAAAATGGCCCACCACCATGACATCACATGGTGTCATACTCCACTATCTCCAAACCTCCCACAACAATCTTCAATAGGTGCAATTTATTTTTCTACCGGGGCATAAAATCTTGTATGGCCAATTCTTCAATTCCACTTGATTCTCTTCCAATTAAATCAAATTGAAGTCCATAAAATTAATCCGATATCACCACACTTCAATTCACATCTTCACTTGTTCATAGAATTGCTTAAGTCCCAAAAGTATGACCAAAAGCGGGCCTACTAATTTCTCGAACCAAATTAGCCATTCTTTGATTATTTTGCTGAAAAACTCAGCTTGTATGAAAAAAATCTTCCGAAGATGAGTCGATATTCCTAAAATGATTTCTGACACACCCCGACTTCCAATTTCTGTATTCGATCTCAATTTCATGGTTAATTTCACTTTGACACGATACTAGCACGGCCCAACCTACCGGGTAGCCTTTAGAAATTTTCATGCATTTGACCTGTGGTTGATCATCTCGAGCCACAATGTATATCTTTGAAACATTGGCAACTTTCGGTTGTCGGGATAATCTCAAGATTTCAAATACGAACACATGGTACCCAATCGACAGAGAAGTCGGTCCAATGCCGATCGACAAGAATTGTGCGATCTGGTGGAAATCACCCACACCTGATCACATGCCTCTATCGAGTCGACCTACCTTCGATCTCTAATCGATTTTTAATTGTGTCATAATGACCCTCGCAGATTAGCTCAGTCAAAAGATCGCTTCCTGATCAATTTCTCGAGTCTGATGCATTAGAATTTCTTAACGGCTTCACCCGATAGACTAATTTTCACATGAGTAACCGACTCAAGGAAAAGAACTATATGCGTGCCAACGAAATGCCCGTCTCAAATTATTGAAAATAGAATTGGAAAATCGGGATGTCACACAATTGCTTGTACATAGTTGAGTTTTCCAATTCTTGTCCTTTAGCTTTACGTAGCTCTGCATTTCCATCCATTGGAGTTGATATAGGTTCGCAATCAAGCATCTCAAACTTGTCTAGGAGGTCTCGTACATACTTTTGCTGACATAGGAATAGTCATTCATTGGTATTCTCAACCTCGAGTCCTAGGAAATGTTTCAACTCTCTAAGCTTCTTCATCTGAAACCGCACTGACAGGTTGGCTTCGATTTGGCATATCTCATTTTCATTATCTCCAGTGCTTATTAGATCATCCACGTAGATCAATACTATTGCAAGCTTGCCATCTTCCGCCTTCACAAACAAGCTCAAGCTTGCTTGGGCTACTGAGTAACCACTTTGCACTAAGAATTCAGTAATCTTCCCATATCATGCTGTCGGGGCTTGTTTTAAGGCATAGAGGGCTTTCTCTAACTTGCAAACATAGTCTAGATGAGTATTGCTTTAGAAACCATCTAGCTACTCCATGTATATATCTCCATGTAAGAAGACATTCTTTACATCGATTTGCCATAATTTCCATGACTTGCTTGCTACAAGTGTTAGTAAAACTCAAACTATAGTAATCTTTGTGACTGTGCTAAAAATCTCATCATAATCTAGGCTATATTTTGAGAGAATCCTCGAGCAACTAATCGTGCCTTATATCTTTTTATCGATCCATCTAGTCGAGTTTTAAGTTTGTAAACCCATTTACAAAATATATGATGTACCTCTTTAGGTATTGGCACAATGGTCCCATGTCTCATTCTTTCTTAATGCTTGGATCTCTTCCTCCATGTCCTACCTCCATTTGATGCCTTGTGAGGCTTCCTCATATGTAGACAACTCGACTACTCCAACATCTTTAGTCAATGCCACATTTGCATATTTGGGATTTGGTCTTCTTTGCCTTGTTGATCTCCTAAGTTGAAGTTCATACTCTTTAAGTTCTTCCATCAAACTTGGTCAGAGCTCTTCTGTAATTCTCAGATGTATACCAGTTTGCCATGGACTCTTTGATTTTTTCGGCAATTGTACTCTTACTTCTTCTCTTCCAGCTACAAAATCATTTCATTCTTTAATTGGCTGGCCCTTATCAAGCTTGTCATTTTCTTCCATTCTTTCACAAACTGCTTCTTCAACTTGTTTTGGATTAGATTGTGACAACCACCAAGATAATAGTTCATCGAACACCACATTTTTGGAAGTGTAACACCTCCCTATTGTAGGGTCACAATACTTCCATCATTTTCTTTGATCATAGCCCACAAATATGCAGCAAACTGCCTCCTTATCAAACTTGTTATGAAAATGGTCTAGCACAAATGCATAACATACACATCCAAATACTCTAAAGTGACTTCCCGTGGGCTTGCAATTCCACAATTTCTCATAAGGTGACATAAAACCAAGCCTTGCTTGAGGTAGTCTGTTGATCACGTGCGCTGCCATTTTCATACATTCGACCTAAAACCTGGGTGGAACATTCTTCGCGTGCAACATGCTCCTACATGTCTCCGCCAAATGCCGATTCTTTCTTTTGGCCACTCCGTTTTGTTGTGGCATATTTGGGCAGGTAAATTGTCGATGTATCTTCTATTTTTGAAGATACTTTGTAAAGTCATTTGACGTATATTCTCCCTCATTATTTGTATGGAAGCATAGTATGTTTTTGCCTACTTCATTCTCTACTTCTGCTTTAAACTTCTTAAATTTGTTTAATGCCTCAGATTTTTCGTTCATAAAGTCGACCCAGACATACCTGGAGAATTCATCAATGAATGTTATCATGTACTTTGATCTCCTAACCGATGGTTGCTTCACTAGTCCAAATACATCTAAGTGGATGAGCTCGAGAGGTATCTTAGCTCTAAATGTGGACTCCCCATATGGAAGATGATGTGTCTTCTCGTATTAACATCTGGCACAAACGATGTCTTCTTGGGCTTCCAAGTGGGGGAGGCCCTTTAGCATACTTTTCTTTATCATCACCTTTAACTTATGGTAGCTCACGTACCCAAGTCGTGCGTGCCACAAATTGGGCATTTCACTCTTTCAAGTTTTGTCCACATATGTCATCTCAGCTAACATCACGTAGACTGACTCTAATTGACGCCCCTCCATGATTGGTGTATTAGTAGGTTTCAAACTGTGGTACACCTTAACATCTCTTGGACTGAACACCACATAATTACCTGAGTTTGTAAGTTGTGCGATGAACAATAGATTCTTCTTCATTCCTAGCACATCGTACACATTTTTTAGTTCAACCTGACGCAAACTGAATGGGGTGTTCATCAACATTTGGCTGACATGGGTAATCGGCAACCTTGAGTTGTTTGTGGTGACAACTACTCGTCCATCATTGTACTACACATGTTTGATAGCTTTCCTTGGTCTACGGTCATGTGATTTAAGCACCTCAAATCAACTATCTAGTCTTCATCATAGTTGATCAATTTATCACTTACCGTGATAAGGGCTATCACATCTTCTAACTTTGTGATGGAGAAGGTTGCGAGCTCTTCTTGTTCCTCTACTACAAAGGATGCTTGGAAATCCCACTCTTCTTTTCTATCATTTTCCTTAGATACTGTGACATTTCCTTTAACTCTTTTGAACTGACAATCCCTAGCAAAGTGACTTACTTTGCCACAAGTATAACACCATCCGTTATGCCTTCTATTATTCTTATCTTCATTGTCATCCTTGTCACAATCTTGATAAGCTCCCCTTGGCCGAGGTCCTATTCCTCCTACTCGCTTTTGCTATTCTCCATGACTTTTCCTATATTTGCCATCTCTAATACCTGCACCATTTCTACTCTAACCTTTGAACCCTCTTTTACTACTAAAGAAAGCACTTTCATCCTCCTTAACCGAGACCTTAGATATATCTCTATCTAAGGTCTCCAAATTGGCTAATATATTCCCCAACTCAGTTAGAGTTAGCTTGCTTGCCCATCCACGGGTGGTCATAACAATATCATTATACTCTAGCATTAATCCGTGAATCATTATTCTTCTCATTCTTGTCTCAGAGATGGCATTGTGAGGAACTAACTTTGAAATTTCTTCACAAATAGATTTAACTTTGAAAAAATATTTGTTAGAGAAAACTCATTCATTGTTTTAAAGCTTACAAAACCTTTCCAAAAGTCTAATCTAAAGACTTACAGGCTCAAGTGTTATGGTCTAAAGAACTCCAGACTCTACTGTCAAAGTCTAAAGACCGCTAGACCTTAATCCCAAAGTCTACCCTCACTAACAGTTTCCGGACCGAAGAATGAAGACTTATCCAGATGCGGGATTATATTCAAGGGTTCGGTTCATATGGTTTTTAGAATACCTTGAATGGATATAGCATCTACTTGATTGATTATTGGAATCAAGTCCGATATGAAAATCTTTTGAAAAAACGAAGTATACTTGGAAGGTTCTACTTATGGAAACTAAAAATCCCGATTGTATGGGCAAACAGGATTGACTGGCTTTCATCACAAATCATTCAACGACTCAAAATCACCTTAATTGATTCTGTCCAACGGGTTGATTCGAAGTTTGGAAAGTGCCAACGGTCATGAAGGCATGGAGGTGTATTTAAGGGGAACTCTCCAGTTATTTGAAGAGGGTGCGTAAAAGAAAAATTTCAAAGTCTAAAGCTTTCTAGTTCTTTGCTTTCTCATTCGTTGAGCTCAAATTTGCATACAAAAGAGAGAAACTCGCAGTAAGACTTCGTGAGAGATTAGGAGAAACCCTTCGCTGAGGAAGTAGAAATCACAAGCTGTAAAATCTCTTTTAATTCATAATGAAATCTAGCCAGTGGGCTGTCAGTGTAGGAGAGTGAACGTAGGCTTGATTTAAGCCAAACCACTATAAACTTTGTATTCATATTCTCTTTCCTTAAACTCCTTACTTTAATTCGTAACTTCATATTGTTGGAGAAATCTTCTTGAAGTGTTTTGAAACTGACAAAACATTTCCATCAGTCTAGTCTAAAGGTTTGCAGACTTTGCTATTTAAAGTCTGAAGACTTCCGGACAGCCAGACTCAAGACTCAAAATTTATCCTCATTGATAGTCTCTAATCCGTTGAAGAAAGGTTATCCAGAACTGGATGTTTCATTAAGGATATTACCTTATCAACTAGAGAAGATCTCTTGGCTGGAAAAGACACAACGGAATCTTTTGATTGATCGAGATTGACTCGAAGATTAAGGAACCGATGATTGCCTAAATATTCTTGGAAGGTTCTACTTATGGAAACCGAGATCCCGATTGTATGGGCGAACGAGATTGATGGGCTATCGACACGTTCCTTTAATAGCTCGAATAATCTTTCTAATTGATTCCGTCCAACGGGTAGATTGGAGGAATTCCTTTGGTAAGTGCCAACGGGTATGATGGCATAAAGGAGTATATAAGAAAGACGTTCTAAGTTGTTCGAGGTGTGCACGATAGAAAAATTCCAAAGTCTGAAGCTCCTTATTGTTTAGACAATTCCTTGAGCGAAACCTTGTATACAAAAAAGAGTCTATATTTGTGAGAAACCTTGAGGAGGTGTGGTAGAACATCTACACTGTGGAATCAATGAAAAGCTGTACTGTAATTTCTTTTTCGTTCATAGTGAAATCCAGCCGGTGGGCTGTTATCGCGACCTATTTTTCAGGTGCACCACCTATAACTAGATTAATGAACTGCTAAGGTTTTTCACTTAGCTCGGGCTCTCCCAAGCCCATATCAATTCGCAACTTAAGGTTTAAGTTTTTTTTAACATGCAAAAGATTATTATCTAGGAGTCGCCACTAATCAGTTTAGGTAGGTCGATTAGACACCTAAGTAAAATAAAGAGAGATTTATTTTACTCTACGAACCAGAGACTAAGGGTACGGGGACTTGGTTACACTAGAATTTTCCAATGTCCTTTCGGTACCATTTCTTTTTAATCTTTCAAAATGTTTTTGCAAGCAGCTGATTTATTTTAACCTAAATTACTATCATGCAAATGTGGTGACCACACGGGTGCTCATCCATTATTTAAAACATTCAAATAAAAAAAATTGCATCACACAAAGCAAGCAATCATTTTTTTGGATTTTCTTAAAAATTGTGGTTCTTTTATAAAAGTGCATTTTAAACTAAATGACTTAATCTTATTAATATGCAAATTCTAATTAAATGGGCCTATTATGCAAACTAGTTATTATGCATCTCATAACCTAACTTCACTAATGAACAATTCTGATTAAATGATCCTATTATGCAAACTAGTTAACATGCGCCTAGTATTTTTGCAATTTTTTATTGGAATTCAGAATTTATGAAAACCCTAATTAATCTATCTAAAAAGGGATAATTTTCTAATTTATTCTAGGGATTAATTTGACTTAAACCTTATCTTATCTTAGAAAACTATTTTGTTGAAAAATGAGATAATTAAGATGTGCGAACATTATCTAAAACCCTAAAAAAAATATTTAGGTCCAACCCTAACTTATTTCTAAAAATGCAATCCTAAGAATGTAATCCTAAAAAATTTCTAATTTACTAAACCTAAATGTCTATTATATTAAACCCTAATGTCCTATATGCTCATGCAATTTTTTTTGAATATTTTGATTTTTTGATTTTTTTAGTTTCTTTTTGGTTTTTTTAGCTGAATAATTGTTAAATAAGGGTTAAATCTAAAAAATTAATATAATCACTAAATAAAGGATTAAAATAATTGAAAAAATAACCTGACGTCTCACAGATTAAATTAACGATTATTTTAACCCTAATCATCACGACAACTTAAAATAATTAAAAAATCTGATCCGAAGTCTTACGGACCAAATTAAATAATTATTATGATTTAACAATTTAAATCTACCAAAAAGCCCAAAAATTAAAATAATTAGAAAAATGATCCGATGTCTCTCGGATCAAATTAATAATTATATTAATTTTGGACAAAATCCCTACGGATAATGCCTACAAAATTCATAAAATGAACCTTAAGATTTAATACTCCAATTTAAATAACAAAACTTAGAAAATAAAATAAAATAAAATGAATGGAAAATAAAAATCAAATAAACCACCTAAAGGGGAGGAAAGCAACAAGGTGTTCGCGCGGGCACCGCGCGAGGGGTTGACCAAGAGCGGCGGTGAAGTGGCGGTAGCGCGGCGAGCAAGTGTCATGGGTGGCGCTTGTGGTTGCGAGCGCGATCAACAACGGCGGGGACACGGGCTCCGGATTGAGAGCAAAGCGACGACTTTGCGGCCGAGATGGCGTCGGGCCATGGAGGTGTGCTTCGCGGGTCGTCGGGTGGATGCGTCGAAGGTAGGGCGAGGGCTGCACGGCGGTCGCGGCTACATCGGCGTGGGGAAGGCGACTCGGCTGTGGCATGGCTCAGGCCTACTCACGGAGGGTGGAGTGTCGGGGCTTCGGTTCGTCGGGGTAGGGGCTCGACCAAGGTGGAGGCGCACGATGGATCGGCGATCGGCTCCGGCGTCGGGGACCGGGTCGCAACGGCAGGGAGCGGCTCGGCGTTAGGTCATCACCGGAGATGCGGCGCCGACGTGGCGGTGGCGGTGAACGGCGGTAGTCGTGCGGTGAGACGGAGCAGCGGGTAGTCGCGAATGGAGCGGCGGGCGTAGCGGATGGAGCAAAGCAACGTGGGCAGCAAGCTTGGGGGAGACGATGAACGCAGGGGTCAAATCACCCCTTTTCTTCGCCTTTACGCATCTTTTTCTGTCTCTTCTCCTTCTTGTCAGACCCTTTTTGCTCTTTCTTTTTTTGACTTTGAAAAGACCAAAGGGAATGATATAAAGAAAGAAAATTTTCTCCACAGCTTTCCTTTGCACGAACTTCCCCTCGCACTTCCTTTTTTTTTTTTTTTTTTTTGTTCTGAATTTTTGAATTCGCTCTTGAATTTTTCTCTCAAATTTCTTCGGTCCTCCCAAAGCTCACGAACTGTAGCCCTTTTATAATGAAAACCACAAGCAAAGCTTACAGAGTCTACAACAAGAAGACTGAAACCGTGGAAGAATCAATGAATGTCAAATTCCAAGATTCTATACAAAATGAATCTATTCAAACTCACTCTAAAGAGACTGAACCTGCTCGAAACTCTACAAAGTCTAAATCTCAAGAAGCAGCTCAGACCTTGAAGGACCAGCAACAAGTGACTGATGAAGATTCAAGTAAAGGAAGTGACCATCAATCTGATAAATTAACCAGCAACTGGAAACATAAGTCCAGTCATCCCAAAGATCTTATCATTGGTGACATCAATGAAAGAATTCGCACAAGATCTAAAAGGCGAGAAGAGTTTAGTGCCGTGGCTCTTATTTCTGAAATAGAACTCAAGAGCATAAAAGAAGCTTTATCCGATGAGAGCTGGATTGAAGCTATGCAAGAAGAACTCAGACAATTCAGAATTAATGATGTCTAGGAGTTGACTCCTAAACCAAAAGGTAAATCAACTATTGGAGCTAAATGGATTTTCAAGAACAAGATGGACGAAAAAGGAAAAGTCATAAGAAACGAGGCTAGACTCGTGGCCAAGGGATACACACAAGAAGAAGGGATCGACTATGACGAGACTTATGCACCGATAGCAAGGTTAAAAGCAATTCGTTTATTACTTGCATTTGTTTGTTATAAGAATTTGAGGTTATTCCAAATGGATGTCAAAAGTGTCTTCCTAAATGGATTCATCCATGAGGAAGTTTATGTGGAACAACCACCTGGGTTTGAAGACCCAAGGAAACTAGACTCAGTATTCAGACTCAAAAAGGCCTTATATGGCTTAAAGCAAGCACCTCGAGCTTGGTACGACAGACTAAGTAAGTTTTTAATTCGAAATGGTTTTATTAAAGGTAAAGTAGACACTACTCTTTTTATTAAAAGAGAAAGGAAAAGTTTTCTATTTGGTCAAATATATGTCGATGATATTATCTTTGGATCCTTTAATGAAAGTCTGTGCAAGAAATTTTCTAAGACTATGTAGGATGAATTTGAAATGAGCATGATGGGTGAGTTAACCTTCTTTCTTGGACTTCAAATAAAACAATTAGAGGAAGGAACTTTCATTCATCAAGAAAAGTATGCAAATGATCTTATCAAAAAGTTTGGACTGGACAATTGTAAAAAGGCTGATATACCAATGTCAAGTTCCTTGAAGATAGATAAAGATGAAGAAAGAAAGAAAGTCAACCAAAAGCTGCACAGGAGTATCATCGGATCATTTCTTTATCTTACTGCTTCTAGACCTGACATTTTGTTTAGTATTTGCATTTGTGCCAGATTTCAATCATACCCAAAAGAATCTCATTTGAATGCTACGAAACATATTATCAAATATATTTCATCTACTTCAAGCTTTAGTCTCTGGTATCCAAAAATGGAAGACTTTACTCTTCTTGGATATTCAGACGCAGACCTTGCTGGATGCAGAGTCGATAGAAAGAGCACCTCGGGTACTTGTCAACTACTTGGAGGCAGGACAGTGTCTTGGTTTTCAAGAAAGCAAATACGGTAGCTCTCTCTACAGCCAGTAAAACGAGTATATAGCTCTCGGGAGTTGTTGTTCACAAATTCTGTGGATAAAACAACAACTAAGAGACTTTGGAATTGAAGACTCATGCACGGAGATCAATTGTGACAACACCAGTGCTATAAATCTCACAAAAAATCCAATTCTCCACTCAAGAGCAAAGCATATAGAGATTCGACATCACTTTATTAGAGACCATGTTCAAAATGGAGATGTTTCAATTCAATTTGTTGACTCAAAGAACCAACTAGCGGATATATTCACAAAACTTTGGAGAAAAATCAATTTGAAACTATCCGTTCCAAACTCAACATTTTGAGGTATGAGGAAATCAAAGTCTAAAGACTCTCAGACTCAGACATACAAGACTTTGACTATAAGTTAGTCTTGGTACGATCGTCAGACTGTAAGTAATTCTCTCTCTCTCTCTAATCTTATCTTGAAGAGGTACGATCGTCAGACTGTGTTTAAATTATTGCTATATTTAATCGACGTAACTATTGCATCGTTTCATTGTCAAAAATGAAGTTATTTTTGAAATGACTATTTTCGCGAAAAAAATGTTAGTTATTTCGAAAAGGCATCTTTTTATTTTCTTTTATGACGGTTCGTTTATCTCCCTTTTTAACCAATCGTGCACTGTTGATTGCTCTTCACTTTACTCTCAAAAACCCTAGAAACCATCGATCCTCCATTCCCGTTTTTCTCCCTTGTTTAATCTTCGAAAAAGTTGTCATCTTTCTTGAGAAAGTCAAGCAATGAATCTTCCAAAAACTGAGAAAAATGTCATCTTCAAGAAAGTCTTCGAGAATTGCAAGCAGGGGACCACGACGAATGAATAAGGGGCCTACGCACTTCAATCGCACCGAAGAAGAAGTGTCTCAGAACAGCAACCGAGCCCACAATATTCTCAGTGGCGCCATTCTCCTCCATCTAGTTCTCAAAGCGTTGATCATCAACAAGAGGAAAAAATCATTGAGGATGCAGACCCTATAAGAGTTCAAAAGCCTGCTTTTATTTATCAACTATATCGTGCTTTAAAAGGAACTCATACTCCATTGAACTATGTCGATGATTTTCTTAAAGACAAAGGGTATGGAAATGAATATATCTTTTTGAGAAAAATGGAAAGTTTGGGAATTGCTCGTAAATGGTGGCTGAGGAAACCCTTACGAATATCCCAAGTGATCCTCGTGATTGGGGACCGAATCCTATAGATGGGAATGATGATCACAAACTGTATAGCCAATTTCAACCGAGAATGGGTGTTGCGGTTGAAAATCGAGGAAAAAGAGGAGATTTGTTTAGATCGAAGGAACAAAAGGATTTGTACTCAAAATTGCTGAAGCATGGGGTAATTAACCCTAGGAGTGTGGATTTTGATTTTTTGGATGTTGTGAATGTGAACTTGAGGGAAAAGTTCGGTTATCTTCAACTTGAAAAGTTCTGTTCTGATACTACAGAGGCCTATGCTGAACTAACCGCATATTTCTATTCAAATCTTAGCTTTTTGGATGCGAATAGATTCTCTTTCAGTGTCAAAGATCAAGACTATGTTATGGATATGGATATGATGGCAGATGTGTTAGGAGTTGAGAGAGGGAGATATCAACCAATCAAAGTTTCTATTGCTCGTGCTACATTGGAAATTGTTAAGGACAAGAGAACAAAGGAAAAGATTTCCTACTCAAGGATGAGTGCGTTCAACATCTTGCTTCATAAGATTATGATCAATTGCCTCCGACCAAAATTAACTTCCAAGACCGATGTTTCAAGTTCAGAGGAAAAGCTTATGTATGCCATCCTAACTGGGAAAAGGTTTTCTCTTCCTCACACTGTTATGTTTCACATGTATAGAGCCATGATGAAGGTCATAGGTCAACTCCCTTTATTCAAGTCTTGTGACGAAGTTATTCAGACATCTAAATATTCAGCCTACGCAAATATTTTGTGTTCGATCGTGCGATCATATGGTGGTAGGACTGAAAATGGTGACCAAGATGCGTCCGAAGGAACTGAACAAGGCGTTGGAGAAATTTAAGGAGAAGACTCCAGTCAAAGCTCATCAACCCTCTTCTTCAAAAAGGAAAGGAAATGAGCCCTTGGTTGCTTCAAAACCGAAAAGAAAAGCTCATATTGTTGAAGATGAAGATGATGACGAAGAGAACATCACTGTTTCTGCAATGGCTTTAAAGAATTTGAGTCGTTCTGTTCCAGAGAAAGAATCGGAACAAAGGACAAAAGAAGCAGAGATGAAAGAAACAGAGGAGAAGGAAACAGAGGAGAAAGAAGCAGAGGAGAAAGGAGAAGAAGAAAGAGAAGCTGAGAAGGAAAGAGTTGAGAAATAAGAAGAAGAAAGAAGAGAAGAAGGAGAACCTGAGGAACACTCTTATCCACCTGTAGGCATGGAAACTGGGGGAGATCAAGAGAAAGGAGGGAAGTCCTCATATCCTGATGCAAGTGAAGGACTCAGTCGCTCACCAACAGACCCAGAGGACGTTTATGCCTCTCAATTTCTAGAAGAAGGTCATGAAGTTTCATCGCCAAACCTGCGAGATTATGCTGATCTACCATCGTCTGCATTTACTCCATCAGATCGAGCCGAAGCAAGTACTCAGATTGATAATGCAGCAGATTTTCGCAGAATCATGGATATTCTCTTGGAGATGCGAGGTCAAATTTATGCCTTGGGATGCGAGGTTCAAAACTTGCAAAGTACGGGTCAAGTTCCTTCATGTTCTTTGAATGATAAAATCCAAGCCCTCACTGTTCAGATCAGGCCAATGCCAAGGGTGAGGAGATTGCACAACTAAAGGAAGACTTGAAAAGGGTAGAAGGCACCGTTCAGTCTATGGGAGATTTCCAGCTTGTCCGCGTTCCCAAACAATCTTGACTTTATTCCATTTTCATCTCAACCTTTTTAATTCTAACAAAAAGGGGGAGAGACGCAAGATTTGAACAATTTGACTTTTAATAGTGTGGTTTGTTGGACTGTTTGTTGGATTTCGTTGGATTGTTTTGATCTGTTTGACTTTGTTTTTGTGTCTGGATGAGAACTGAACTAGACTTAGACTTGACTGCTTCTATTAACTACTATTGATATCTTATGGATGGCTTTATCGCATACTAGACTAACTTATTTTCTGTGGTTGCAGATTCTAGTGTTATTCATTTAGCCATTTATCTCTATAAGATATGCATATGTGTTTGAGAAATGTTTTGCAGGTCAAAGTTGTCCAAATCTGTAGGAAAGTTTTGTCACCATCAAAACGGGGGAGATTGTTGGAGAAATCTTCTTGAAGTGTTTTGAAACTAACAAAACGTTTCCATCAGTCTAGTCTGAAGGTTTGCAGACTCTCGCTATTTAAAGTCCGAAGACTTCGGACAGCCGACTCAAGACTCAAAGTCTATCCTCATTGACAGTCTCTAATCCATTGAAGAAAGGTTATCCAGAACTGGATGTTTCATTAAGGATATGACCTTATCAACTGGAGAAGATCTCTTGGCTGGAAAAGACACAACGGAATCCTTTAATTGATCGAGATTGACTTGAAGATTAAGGAACCGATGATTGCCTAAATATTCTTGAAAGGTTCTACTTATGGAAACCGAGATCCTGATTGTATGGGCGAACAGGATTGATGGGCTATCGACACGTTCCTTTAATAGCTCGAATAATCTTTCTAATTGATTCCGTCCAACGGGTAGATTGGAGGAATTCCTTTGGTAAGTGCCAACGGATATGATGGCATAAAAGATTATATAAGGAAGACGTTCTAAGTTGTTCGAGGTGTGTGCGATAGAAGAATTCCAAAGTATGAAACTCCTTGTTGTTTAGACAATTCCTTGAGCGAAACCTTGTATATAAAAGAGAGTCTATATTTGTGAGAAACCTTGAGGAGGTGTGGTAGAACATCTACACTATGGAATCAAGGAAAAGCTGTACTATAATTTCTCTTTTGTTCATAGTGAAATCCAGCCGGTGGGCTGTCAGTGCGGAAGAGTGGACGTAAGCTTGGAATAAGCCGAACCACTATAAACCTTGTGTTCAATTTTCTCTTCCTTACTCTCTTAACTTTGATCGTACTTCATTTTGTTAATCAATAGAGAACTTCCTTTCTACCGTTTGCCTAGAATCGCTTCCGTATCTCGATAAATTGTTTGTGCACCTATTCACCCCCCTCTAGGTGCTTGTACTAGCTATCTCACATATAATTGTTTAAAAATGTTTACGTTCTTAGTCTATTATCTTCTAAAAGCAGTTTGCTTTTATTAAGCCTTGCAAAAAAAAATTTAACATCTATTCACCCCCCTCTAGGTGTTCATACTAGCCCTTTCAATATTGACTTACCATCATATTTTGTTGCGAAATTGAGAGGAGCTCGTTTTCCAATCATTGTAACTTGGCATCATTTGTCCACGTGAACAGTATTGCCAAGTTATCCCAAGCCTCTTTGGGGTCTCTGCGCTCTTTACGTGCTACAATAACTCATCTTCAACAGTTATAACAAAGATGTAAAAATCTTACCTGATTTGATGTTCCATTTTCTTAATTCACTATCACTTGCGGGTGGTGTGGTGTTACTGCCGCTAATGATATCCTACAAATCTTGAACTAACAAATAATATTGCATGTGGATACTCCAATTATTATAATTGGAGTTATTAAACTTCTTGATGTTGCTCGCTGTACTTGAGATATCTGCCATCATGACTTGGTTGTAATGCCTAGCACTATACCAAGTAAGTTTGGTCCCGAATCAACCGACTTCACAATCCTAGATTGTGCACTAGCAAAACTCCGATGTCCTTCACTCCTTGGCTTGACGATCTCTGACAACCTTGCTTCAATACCACTTGTTGAGAAGGCAAGTGGTTATACAAGTAAAATATTCACTCCTTTTATAAAAATATATATATATTACAAACTCTCCACACTCACACACCCACTCACTTCACTTGCTTCTCACACGTCACTCACCCACTCACTCTACAAACAACATACATACACGGTACAACACTCCTCACTTCACTCCAAACACTATACACACTGCACACGCCTTACACACCGCACACTTCATTCTACACACTCAAGGGGCACGAGCCCCTATTTAATGTTACGGCTGGAAATATCTAGAGAGAAATCTAGAGGAGAGAGAGAGAGGTGGTGCTCTCCAACATAGGATTATGTGATTAGTAGTTTAGAATGTTTTGTTTTTGACACCGAAAGGACTAATAACATTTTCTTGGTTAGTCCAAGAATCTTAGATGGAGGGTGTGATGGACGGACCACATTTTGTTATTCTGGTGCTTGAGAATGAACTTTTCGTCCTCCAAACATTAGGTGTTCTCTCCCTTTTCTAATTTGAAGCCTCAATAAGAGAAGGGGATTCAGAGAATCAAAAGGCTTCCTAAATACAGATTTATGAGTTCTAACATGAGGATTTTTACTTTTCCCCCGCTGCAGCTTTTAAAGCTCATGTATCATGCCCCCGTACCTGCGGGCTATCATCAAAGTGCATGGGCTAAGATCGGAAGCAATGTTAATCCGCTGATTCAACGCTACGCTCCATTCTTCAACACTCCATTATCTGCTACTCAGAGATGGTGGTTCAAGTAGTGCAGGGAAGGTAGGAGACTTCTTGGGAAGCCATTTTCTTGCTCTGACTTCTGGTGTCTCGTCGGAGGACACGCTGATAAATGTCCGAGAAAGCCATCTTAAACTCTAGATGGATGGTGATTAATACTTTAAAACCGTGTCTCTGTTCTTGATTATCGATTGATTCTGGTGGGCCATCATGCCCTATTTTCTTGCTGATGTTGTCATAGCTTAATTAATTAGTGGTTTGATTCATCTACGTGGTAGAGCAAAATGGAGGTTGGAATGTGCCCTTGGCATCATTTAAAACGGCACCTTGTCTTTCGGACTCGGAAATGACCTCTTGGTGATTGGCATGGCACCTGAAACGTAATGATGTCTTAGATGAATAAATGCCTGCGCCCACTCGTGAATCATTTGTATGCTCGTGTATTTTGTTTGTGATGTTCTGCTTGTTAAAACACTGCTCGACAGCGTTAAAACACATTCGTCATCAATTACGGATCTAAAGAACTTTTGCTTTTTACTTTCGGGATCGGTTGTGTTTGTCCCCAACATTCTTCTGTTTCCCTCCATTACAATTGAAACTGGCAAGTAGTCTATGCATAGGACATCTTTTATTGTGTGGACTTGAAGAGAAGAGCTGGCACATTTAATGTAAAAGACGACACATGGAATGTCGTTCCTTGCAATTATAAGTCTAACGAGATTTGAAAACTCCATTTGTTGGAATTCAATGGAGAGATTTTTGTAGTAAAGAGAGGATGTCATGGAATTGTGGAGGAACTATTTAAGTTGAAGGTTAGAGATGGTTTATTTAAATAGGAGAAAGAGGACGTCATTGTGGACGAATGACCTTGGGAGATTATGGCCCAATGGCAACGCAAAACCAAATTCGCAGAGAAAATAAGGAGCTTATTGTCGCCAATCACGCGCAGGATTCAACACATCATGTTGCTCAAAATCGATTTATAAGAATGATTTATTCAGTTGCGCTTATAATAGAATTTGGATTTAAGAGGTCTTTCCTTAGATGCTCGCCGTGGTAATCAGTGTGCCTTGGGCCAAAAGACTCTTACTATTATTTACTCTTTATTTTTTTCTTTTTCTTTTTTAAATATTTATCATGATTTACAATATGTATGTCGAAATGATGGGCCTGATGTTGTAAATATTCACTTTTTCTTTTTTCTATCACTTGACTGTCATAATTTATAAAAATCATTCTTGAGTGCCATTGAGATTTCCTTATTAAAAAATTCAATATGATATCAATTTATTATTAATTGAGCTACATGGCTCGCCGGAGAAATATAATTAGCTAAATAGTGTAGAAAGGATGTCGTTCTTACCCCCAAATTGACAAATTGGGTTTAATAGGTTCAATTGAAATCCTAATCACCAATTTGTAGTCAAGCTTCAATGGAGAGGCTGCAAAGAAAATCATGCTATGACATTCAGACTAACAATTTTCCACATCGAACTTAAATTTTGCTTTAAAAAGTATAGTTGAAATAATATTTTAGTTTAAAAGGTCACATAAGATGAATCATCATATGAAAGTTATGGCACTTACAGTGTTATTGTCTCTACATGTGCAAAATATAATATCATTCCATGCTCTTCAAAGCCCTCGAGAGTAACCGCACCTGCGTGCATCCTATTCTACTAATGTATGCTTGACGTGCTTGAGAGGAAGGTTCTCATCAAATTGCCCAAGCTCTAGACCCCAACAACGCAAAAGCCAATCACAACCAAAACACAAAGACCGAGCGTTTTAATTTCACCAGCAAACAGTCATCAAAATCAATCCCCAGGTCTTCTTGCGTCCACAAAATGTCCAAGATAAAGATACTAAAGAACATAAAACTCACGAGAAACGTCGGAAGCAACGAAAAAAAAAAGATCAAGTGCTGGGGAAACATCCACACAAAAAAGCTTCGACGCAGTGTCTGCGTTGGCAGACAGCGATTCCATCGCTAGTGAATATTCCATCATTTACCTGCTTCAGTCGATGATGGCTGGTCGCTGTGAAGTCCACGGGGGAGAGAGAGAGAGAGAGAGAGAAAGGAAACGGCGGAAGAAGATGCAGAGGAAAATACTGATTATGTATAGATAAACCTCAGTAATGTTCGACGGTTTTTTAAATTTACTTTTCACCTTGGAAAGTTCTTGAACACTCGGCAGAAGTTCCTTAGCAGATAAGAGATTTACTGAGTTAATCGACATGCGTGTACTTTTCGAATTTGAAAAGTTACTAACCGAAGTGAAAAGAATTATTTTCTGTGAATTGAACATTTTTCAGGATTAGTTTTCTAAATGAAAGTTTCTTGATCATGCAAAAAATCATATTTGATTTGGATGAGAAATTACATGTACATATAAATTCTTACAGAATGTACAGCACCAAACTAACCTACATATGTTTACCCAATTCTCACCCAAGTCACAAATCCTAAACCTATCCAAACCCACGTTGAATTAGGAAAGATTTGCGGAACATAATATGTGATTTGGGTGGGGAGAATTGTCAAAAAGTCCTAAACCTATTGCAGTTTTGCCAAACAATCCTAAACCTTTTAACTTTGCCAATTAGGTCTTAAACTTTTTCACTTCTTGTTGATTCAGTCCATCCGACCAATTCTCGCCTTAAAATACGACGTGGACACCGGCGGTGCCGTAGGACCGTTAGTCTTAACGTGACAATTTTTAATAATATTATAATATTTTTATTTTTTATTTTTTATTTTTTATTTTTTATATTTTCCTTCTTTCTTTTCTTTTTTTTTTTTTATTTTTGGCTTTTTCCTTGGTCTTTTCCTGTGGCTGGCCACCGGCCACAAGCGAGGCTCGGCCGAACGAGGAGAAGCCCCGGCAATGGGGGCCCTCGCCCAAGCACGGCCCATCAAGGGTTGCCTGGGCGAGGCTAACCCTTCCCCAAAGCCAAGGTGGCCTCATCGGGCGTCGGCCAGGCAACGGCAACGCCAAGCGAGGCTGCCCGGCCCCAACGAGGGCCGGCCTCACCAAATCTGGCGAGGGGAGCCCTCGCGTGGCTCGCCCTCTCCCAGGCGAGCGTCGGCCTCGCCCTTAGCCGGGCGGCGACGTCCCAGCCACCGGCCACTAGCCGACGGCGACCGACCGGGGCGAGGGCCGACCTCGCTAGATTTGGCGAGGCTGCCCTAGCCTAGGGGAGGGTCGACCTCGCCCGAGCAACCCTTGTCGGGCCACACTTGGGCGAGGCCAATCAGCCACCGAAAAAGGCCAAGGAAAAAGCCAAAAAAAAAAAAAAAGAGGAAAAAAAGAGAAAATATAAAAAAAATCAAAAAATTTTAAAAATTTTAAAAATATTATTAAAAATTGTCTACGTCGCACGGCAACAACAGTCCTACGTGGCACCGCTGGCGTCCACATCAGCATTTTTAAGCCAAAATTGACCGGATGGACTAAATCGGCAAGAAGCAAAAAGGTTTAAGATTCAATTGGCAAAGTTAAAAAGTTTAGGACTAAATTCCAAGCAAAACTACAATAGGTTTAGGACTTTTTAGACAATTCTCCCGATTTGAGTGATGACTATCAAAATCAAATCACATTTTTTTAAAATTACCAAAAACCATGTTAAATTAGGAAATATTTACGAATTGGCCTTTACATATATAAATATATATCTAATTCTCACCCAAAACCCATATTCTGTATATATGTATATATGTATGTATATGTGTGTATATATATATATATATATATATATATATATATATGTATGTATATATATCTAATTCTCACCCAAAACCCATATTCTAAAACTTCCTACCATGGCCTTTGCTAAAAAGAACTCCCGTCTTATTCTATCTGGGAATGTTTTCTGATAAAACAACGCATGGACTTCTCGACCCTATCACTAAGCACCTTGACATGGTGTAAATCCCTGAGGTCGAGTGTCAAGTCAACTGTCTTGCCTCCAAGCATAGATGGCTCCTAGGGGTGTGCAACCGGACCTGGTAATACCCGGCTCCCGGACCAGCCCACCCGGAAAACAGGGTCGGGATCAGTTCCCGTTGAAACTAATTTGAGAACCAATTTCCAAAATTTGAAACCGATTTAAACCAGTCCAAAAACAGGTTCCGAGTGATTACCCACCCGGAAACCGGTCCCTGAACCAATTTTGGAATCAGTTCCCAAACCGGTTTTGTAAGTAGAGATTTAAAACCCTTTTTTTCCCCAATTTTTATTTCTACTCCCACAATCACACGACGTTTTTCCTCTTGGCTCTCTCAAACACACACAGCACTCCTCCTTTGTCATTCCTCTTTCTCACTTGCTTCCCTCCCTCACCGGCTCCCTCTCACACCGTCCAATGGACGGACGGTGTTCGTCGCCGCCAAATTCTTGTGTATCACATGAATTGGCTCGCCTAATTTTTCTTTTGTAGGAGGAGTTATGCTTGCATAAATAAGTAGCTTTATGTAGTAGTTTTAAGAATAAGACTAATATTAAACCCATGTTTGTTGCTAATTATTTGTCTTATGATTTTATTTATTATAATTAGCCTTGTGGATTCTTAATTTTTCGTTTATTCAAAAAGTTCATATATTTATTTATTACAAGTGTTTATTGTTTCAATACAAATTAGGAGAATTACGTTATTTTCTCGCGTATTAGTATAAAATTTGAAGTTGTATAAAATATGAGGAGATTGCAAAACAGGTTCAAGTAAAAACAGGGTTGACCTTGGAACCGGATGGAAAAAATAGGGTGAGTTGGGTACAAAGTCCAATATAAATAGGGTCGGATATCGGGTCCAACAAAGAAGAACTGATTATAATAGAGTCAGGTACAGGGTCTAAGTCTAAACCTTAACCACCCTGGACCTAATCACCCTCCTCCTCTCATTGGGAGATCTCGTCCATCTTCCTCTTTAAGCTGATAACCCGAGATCAAATCGACCTCCCTCGGCATAATCATCTTATAAGACGTTCATCGCGACTCCCATGTCCTCAAACTTCTCAATCTTCATCATCAGCATGCCTATACATCCTCTCAACAATCGAATCATAATCAATACATTCACTGTCGGGTTGGGCAAAAATTGGTCGAAATCTGGAATGTCAAAGACTTTACATGGAATGTCATCCTTCGCAAGGATAAGTCCATTGAGGTATGGAAACTCCATCTAGTCGCACTCAAAGGACAGATTTTTGCTGCTAAGAGAGGACGCCACACGTTAGTACCAGAATTTTTCAAGTTGAAGATTAGAGATGATTTGTCTGAGTGGGAGAAAAAGCCCAAACATCAAAGAGAAGGTTAGAAGATGACGAGAGGGTAAGAATACGAAACTGATTGTTGCTTGTAACGCCCCGAAGTTCGATGGATCATGTTGCTTGAAACTGATTTGTGAGAACGATATTTTCAGTTGCGCTGACCATCGAGTTTGGATTTGAGAAGAGGTCCGTAGATATTTTTCCCAATAGTCAGAATACTTCTGCCGTATTTTACTTTTGTTTGTTGGATGAGCAACAATGTCCTAATTTTCCTTATATAAATTGTCCAATTTTCACTTAATCCCTGACTTAGGCCCTATTTTGGTAATACCTAAGAACAACTGATTTTATTCTTTTGTTCTCTGGAACAAAAAAGAACAAAAATTCATTTAGTAAATTTTTTATTTTCAGAAACAAAAAACCAATTCTTTGTTCCCAAAAAAAAAAATTAGAACAAAATAAAAATAAATAACTTTTTGTTCTTGAGAAAAATTTCATAATAAAGTCCAACTTTTTCTTTTTTCCCTTCTTTTCTCTTCTTCTTCCTCCATTGGCCACCACCACCGCCGATGGCCAAGTGAGGCTCACCACGATCAACTTAGCCTTGGCCTAGCGAGGCCTAGCCTCGCGCTAACTATTGAGGCCAAGCCTCCCGCAGCCATCGACAAGGCTAGACCTCGCCTCACAATGACTAGGTGAGCCTCCAGCGAACTTGCCAAACCTCACTCTAGCCTAATGAGAGTTCGACGAGCTCAGTGGACCCCACCCAACTAGTCTCCTGCCAACGCTGTGGCCAGCAACTGGCCACAAATAATAAGAAGAAGAAGAGAAAAGGAAAAAATTAAAAAAGAAAAAAATTAGAAGAAACAAAAAAAATTAAGAATCCTACTAAATGTCTTCAAACACTCAATGAGTTGTTCTTGGGAACGAAATAAAATAAAATCATTTCTGAGCAAAAATTATTTCCGGAAATAAAATGAGATAAAACACGCCCTTAGTTTGTTGAGGGTCGAGCACTGAGATAAAACTGTCCCGACCATGCAAATGCACCTAAATCATCCATAGGTGCATGTCTAAATGGTTGGCTGGATATCCATTTACACTAAATACGAAAACAACCTTTTTCTCATTATTCCAAGTTCTTCAAGGCCCTCAAGATTAACTACACCTGCGCACATCCTATTCTACCAATGTACACTTGACTTACTTCATGCGCACAAACTAGCTTTGAGGAAGGTTTTCGACAATCTAAGTGGACATAGACACCACTATGAATCGTTAAAATGACTAAGTTAGACACAAACTTCTGCACTGGCAAGCAATCGACAGGCTGGCAAGCCTCTCCAGCACTGGTTGAAACACCAGCTATTTGCACTTCACTAGCGGTTCATGTTCCTCCATTTGTCCTTCAGGTCCACCTGAACAGAAAAGCTCCACTTCGTAACGCAGTCAAATCTATGGTATGACGAGTTTCCAGCATTACCTCAGTTCTCTCCTCGAAAATGTGGCGGTAGCAGTGTAGGATGAGCTTCCAATTTCCTTTGCCAAACCTCGATTGCAAAACCAATATAACAATGAGATACTGCGATATTTTGATCAACTTGGGACTCAAAGCACATGACAACACTTCAACACAAAGGCACCCAAAAGTCTATGGACAACAAATATCAACAATGAGACCCTCACGCTGTCAATGGATACCGCGAAAATTAATATTGTACCTCTGGACACCATTCCTCAAAGTTTCTTCTTCCTCCAAACTCCATCTCTTTGCTTTTCTCCGTCCAGAAACTTTCAAACTCCGAGTCAATGGCTTCCTCAATGGAGAAACAGTGCTTCTTCTTGGGCTGGGTAACACAACCCTATCAGAGCCCGAAGGTTCTTCAGGTGAGCCATCTATTGTATCGTCCCACTGAAAAAATGATCATTTTCAAACATAATATGAGATACAACTATCAAATCATCAAAAGAAACAAACCAGAATATCGAACCATGAACGAAGAAAGGTTAAAGTTTCTCCAAAAAACCATAATAAAGAAGAGGCATTAGGCATAGTATACTTCTGCATCTGCCAGAGTTGATCAGCATTAAGAGTGCCTACTTTACCTTTTTACAGCTAAACTTCAATGCTTCGTGAATCAGTTAAATGATTAGATATACTTTTAGATTGACATGGCTCCATGATGCCCTAATTTTTATGCCGGCCAACTTCCAAATATAGTTCTAAAATAGTCCACAAAGGATTAAACTTTCAGCAGATCAAAGCTATCACCACCTTTGTTTTCATCAATGTAAGATGAAGAAATCCTACAACACCTTAGCAAAATCTCCATAAAGATCAAGAAATAATATGAAGAGGAACAGAACAGGTCATGATCAGTATTGAGACTGCTTCAGTAAAGAGATGGCTTTCTTCAAAGATTGAATCAATTGAAGAACCAACAAGCATTAAAAGATGCATAGCTCCTCTCAAACGCTCAACTGAGAGAATGAGACGATAAATGGATCAGAAGGTCCAGTGACTACATACGTACCATAATTTGCATGCCACCCAAATTTAACATTACTAGTTAATGCGTCCCCTGTTAACCATAATTACATTACTTTGCGGTAAAGATAGCCCTGCACCAACTGATTCAGACTTATTATCCTTCAAATACCAGTCAGTTTGGGCTACAAGAGAGAATAATATTTTATTAAATATTCTTGAGATGGCAAAAAAGGAATAAAGCTTGAGAAACAGTTCACAAGTTCGCCTCCAAGAATGAAGTTGTCAATCTTCGATTCCTAATTCTTAGTTTAGAGAAATTTGACTTCCATTTGGTGCGTATCAATTTATGAATGTATTAACTTTTTCTATTGCTCCTCTTTCTTTTGCATCGTTTCCATGTACTGGGATTTTATTATTTTCCACTAAACTAATTACTACTTACCAAACAAAGGCACCCCACTTAAATACGAAAACAACCTGTACACATCATGTCTGCACCACACATCATACTTCCTTGTGTCTCAAGATGAGAATATTACAAGTTAAATTTCTTACAGAGGTTCGATTTATGTTTTGAAGGGAGGGATTTTGAACAAAAAGTGCTTAACTTAACAAAAGTCCCAAAAGTGAGTAGGAAGAGGAAAGGGGCAGTTCAGCATCCTCTGCGCTTGATAGCACTCCATTTTTACCTATCACAGAGATGACAAGAGAGGACAACCCTGAGTCTAGTGCAGCAAGTATGTTCACATGGTCTAAAAACATTCTTATGACACGTAGATGTATTTTTCCTGAATCTGTGGAAACTTTTGAGTCTCTATAACCACAAAAAAAAAAAAAAAAAAAAAAGTAACAAAAGATTAAAGGACCTTTGTTCTTCATGCTTTGCTAATTATAATCAAGACCTGAAAGTGAACATTTTTTTCTTCCCACAACTAGAAGCATCCGCCAATTCTTTTAACTAATAACAAAATGAAGCATTAAGGTATGTATGCAGGGCATCCCATTGTTGCATATACGCTGGCAAAGTATCTTCCACCAAGGACAAGCTATTTATTTAGACAAGACAAATGCTGACACCAACACCAAGTTTCGATAACAAATTAAGTTGCATAATTGTTATATGCTTCAAGCCATAACTCTCATGTGTGAAGTAGACAGAGATGCTGAGAGAAAAGCACACGTTTGCACATACACATAATAATGAAAGAAGTATGGAGAGGTGAAGCAAAAAGCAACCATTAATTAGATACCTCATAGGTGCGAGCAGAGCTGTTCCTCTCAAACAAACTAGGTTTACACTGCTTATTCTGATGGCTGGTTGACTGGTTAACATGATTTTCTTCACCGCCTGGAACAGGCCCAACATTCTGGTCAGCGGAGGCATCGGATGCATTAACATCTTCCCTAATCTGTGCTTCTGCACATTCAAAATTCGTAGACGATCCAGCAGCATTTCGCACAAGGGAATCAGCCAACCGTATCGCATCAGGAAGTGGGTCCGCGACTGCCGCTCGCAGCTCCACAGAACTAGATTTGAGCGCCTCTTGAACTCTATTAACATCAGGCGAAGGGACGGTATCAAATCCGCATCGCAATGCAACATCTCTTTCAGTTTCCCCATTATCATCAATGATCTTAACTCCCACTTTGGATCGCCTATGGTGGGCAAGCTGCTTTCTTTTGATCAATCCCTCATCCGGCTTCGATGTTTCTAAGGAAAACAACTTGATACATTACCAAAAACCCAATTCACCAACTCGTTTCCAATGCGCCAATAACAATCAGCCAGAACAGAATAAGATCATCACAAAAGGACAGGCCAAAAAAGAACAATTGAAATGTAGCAGAGCAACTAAATACAATAGAACAAACCAGGCATTTCCCCATCATCTTCTATCCTTACAGCCGGCCTTTTGCTATTCGGACTGGCACTCGCTCTAACGTCGGGCAAATCATCGCGCTCGCACGCACGGGATTCCGCTCGACCGTTCGCGACAACCAGTTCTCTACACGGATTATCCTCCGCCATCCGGCTCGCCGCCACCTCGAGGAAAGAAGGACCCATCCTCTCCCACGCCTCGTCCAAATACGCCCTAACCGACCTGAAAGCATCGCCCCTCGTGTTCATCGCCAGCACGCTCTCGCGCTCCCCCTCATCGCGCATCGCCGCCTCGACGCGGCGCCCCCACCGAAGCAGCTCCGGCGAGAGGAGCCCGCTCTTGACCGCCGACTCCTCCATCCGCCGGACCCTCCCCCGCCATACCCTCTCCACGGCGCGGGAATACTCGCCCCCTCGTCCACCCGCCCGTGCAGGAACCTGGCGGCGCACTCCACGGCGACGGCGCGGTACGCCTCCCGCATGGCGTCGGAGACGGCGGGCGGGGGATCGCCGCCGCCGCCGGCCGCCGCCGTCCGGTCCACCTCCTCGATGGCCTCGAGGGCGTCGAGGGTCTCCTCGGAGACGGAGGCGGCGTCGACCTCGGACTGGATGGAGCGGAGGAGGACGGATTTCTTGAGGCGGAGGTCGGAGTCGGGGAGGGGGAGGACGGCGAGGGCAAGCTTGACGGCGCCGTCGTCGAGGCGGGGCTGCCGGAGGAGGAACTCGAGGATCCACCGGGAAATGTCGGGGTCGATTTCCTCCATGGAAGAGGAGCAAGAAAGTGAGAAAATACGGGTTGTTTTCCTAGGAAAATATAGAAGGTAAATAATCGGGACCGAATTGAAAGTAAAATAAGACCTAATTCAATGTGAGGGCAAGTTGGTAATTTAAATGGGTAATTTGATTACATGGTCTAATTGCATTTTTAGATGATTAAACCTTAGACCATATGTTTTACATCTCTTATTTTAGATTTATCTTGTACTAATCAAGGCATATTAGGGCATCAAACCTTTTGAACTTGAAGGTGGTCGGATCGGATTCTTAATATCGTCTAATCTCATACATGATATAGTTTGTTATACACGATTAACTAAATGAATTTGGTAGTGTCGAAATAATATTTTATGAATAATACTAAAGAATCTCGAGTGAGATATATATTTCAATGCATCCTATGATTTTAGATTTATCGATTATCATATCTATATTATTACATAACGTATGTTTAGAGCTTAAGAAGCATTCATAATTAGTAAATGGCTTTGAGAAAAACAAAATAATGATTTATATAATGTGTGTATACTTAGAAATCGCCAGTGACTTAGACTCCCACAAAATGAGATGTTATGTGTGAATTGTTCGAGATTAATCGAGTTCTTGCAACCTAGCGTCTATCTTATATATTTACAAACTTGTGATCTTGTTAAATTAGCAAGAAACTCTTAAAAAGGAAATAATCAAGAACAATAATTTTTCCATTCCTTATTTGGTTTAAACACTTCCTCTTACAATGTATTAACTATATTAATCTTCGTTTTTTCCTCTTTTAAATGTTGTACCACCATAGTTGAGTGTGGAGTCCTTAATTAAATCTGTTTCTTCTTTTTCTTCCGCTTTCCTTTTTGCTGTCGCCTGTGTTAAAGCATATCATGGGCACTTTTTCATCTTCTTCCTCTAACACCTCCATTGCACACCACCAACCGGCGGTCTCACAATACCTCATGAGCCTCCTTTATACCTTACCATCACCCTTTACAAGCCATTGGCATGTCCGACATAACCATCTCTATATCAACACAATCCTTCTAGAAATTTAATTCTCTATGGTGGTCATTTGATTCTTACGATAATTTTTGAGAATTGGAGCAAAGTGATCAAAGTGCTTAAGCCCATGAAAAGCGTGAGCAAAGACCTAAACATGAAGAGAATAACTCTTGTACATCTACAACTAGTCAGGAAATGACGACATCGTCTGATCCATGAATCTCTAATCAACCAATTCACCAAGATGAAAAAGGAAAGTGAAAGAAAAGAAGAAGTAAATAAAGAGATTCTCAAATATGCCCTTTTTTCAGTCTTTGTGTAAAGGGGGTGTCAAAATCAAATAAAGAATGCAAAAGGCAAGACCCTAAAGAAAAAAAGATTATGTCGGTTCAATTTGAAATTACGTAACATGATTTTTGATCTCGTGGACCTTTGGGCCTCCAGCTTTGGGCTTTCTACTGCAACTTCAATTCTTACTCTCGTAGGTTTCCCAAATCGTGCCTTTCCCCTTTTCTTTTTTCTTTTTTATTTTTTTGGTTCGAACGTGTCTTTCCCCATCGACTCGGTCTTCTCTTCCCTCGGCGGCGCGCGCTCAACCATGGCCGGTCCCGCCTCGCCGCCGACGAGCAAGCGGCCGAAGAAAGCCCCGGACGGTGGCGACGAGGGGCGGCGCCCCCGACGGGGGAGGTCGACGACGGTCGGTGCTGCGGGATCTGCCTCACGGAGGAGGGCAGGGCCGTCCGCGGCCGGATCGACAGCTGCGACCACTACTTCTGCTTCGTGTGCATCATGGAGTGGGCCAAGGTGGAGTCCAAGTGCCCCATGTGCAAGGGCCGGTTCTCCACCATCCGCAGGCCGCCGAAAGACGGCGTCTTTGCCGGCGAGAGGGTCGTGAACGTCCCGCCTCGTGACCAGGTCGGTTCCGATGTTTTGAATTCTGGGTAGATTGCGTTCTGGGTTTTGGCAACTGGGTCCTCTTTCTTTCGGGCTTGATCAGCAAAATTTATTGATTTCGATCGCGGCTCCTCATGGCGAGTCATGGGTTTTCCTCGGTTCTTTTGATCGAAATTGGTTAATGTTAATTAGGATTCGAGCTACTTGAAGGGTTTAAGATGAATTTGTTTAATTTAATTTGGTGATGTTTGTCTTCCATTCTGCTTGAGCATATGGCCGTGAACGTTATTTCCACTGAATGATTTAGTGAAAGAAGCAAATTTGCTATCTGTGCTCTTTTGCAGGTTTATGATCCCCATGGAATTGGACCTTTCAATCCTTATATGGAAACTCGGTGCAGCGTCTGTCGAGGCTCGCAGGATGAATGGTGCCTGCTGCTCTGCGAGCTTTGCAATTTGGCATCGCATACTTATTGTGTTGGCTTGGGTGTCACTGTTCCCGAAGGGGATTGGTTTTGCCATGACTGTGCTTTTATGAGGGACGAGCATGCTAGGACTGACGAAGGAGAGAGCTGCATCGGACATGTTTCGATGCCATCAACTGAGCCACGAGTTTCAATATTGGATATCGTGAGAGATAGCAGCACCTCTGACATTGAGCACCCCACAACTGCTGTGTCGTCACCTTTAGACCCGAGTGCAGCTGTATCTGATAGGGAAGATGGTATTGATGGGGAAATTTCCCAAGAAGGTGAAAGAAGGGATCCCAATGTTGCAGAGAGAGCAGTGGAATATTTGGGTGCAAGAACTCTTCGACGATGTCGTGATGTGCATATTCGAATAAAGGCACTTCGTGAGAATTGGGATGCACTGCGACGTGGGTCATTGAGCTTTCATTCAGGTAATGTGGAGTCCAAAATCCATATGAGGGAAGAGCGAGACCGTCATATTCAAGAGCATGACAGATTAGGTCAGCCATCCTCAAGTCATCAACCATTGGAAGATGAAGATTCTATGTTAGGTTTTGCTTCCCACAACGAAGATAAGTATGATATCACTAAAGCATGGAAAATGATGGATAGAGCCAAGTCCAGACGGCAAGGTTGTGATTTAACGGCTAGTGTCCACCATGCAGCAAACAAATTGGTCAGGAAAGGAAATCCTCCAAAAGTAGCCAGTCTTAATAATAGTCGCTTAGAATTGAGGAATCAAGTAAATAAAAGTCGCAACACTGAATCTGCAGCAGCGTTGGAGCATAAAGTCAGTCA
Organism: Eucalyptus leucophloia subsp. euroa; assembly: GCA_017140325.1. NCBI lineage: Eukaryota > Viridiplantae > Streptophyta > Magnoliopsida > Myrtales > Myrtaceae > Eucalyptus > Eucalyptus leucophloia. Next base: position 7,951,645 of record CM029469.1, on the reverse strand, counting down.
TATTGGTGATAAATTATCTAAGCCTAGATCTGCAGCAATTGATAGGCAAAAACAGAAAAGGGTCCGGGATTGCCACCTTCCTCAATGGGCCAAGCTAGTTGGCAAAGGCATGAGCGTCATACAAATACGTCAGTCAGAACATCATGCGGCATTGCTTGCAAAGAAGACAATTGTCCTTCTTTGACACCTTCTGCTGGTTCTGTGTCGGGATCCTCTAAGCCTAGATCTCCAGTAATTGATAGGCAGAGACAGAAAACATATCCAGGTTTGCCTCCTGCCACAATTGACCGAGCCAGTTTGCAAAGGCATGAGTATCATGCAAATAAATCTGTTGGAACATCACGCGGCATCGCTTACCAAGAAGACAATAGTCCATCTATGACATCTTCTGCCGGTTCTGTGTCGGGATCCTCTAGTTCTTTTCCTGCCACACTTGGGGCAAGCATTGCTTCATCACAGAATTTGCATGGGAAAGCAATGCTGGATGAGGCGCGGGTAGCTGGCCACTCTAGAAGAGATGACAGTGCAAAAAGTGAAATCCAATCTCTTGTCAAGTTCAATTTGAAGTTGCTTAGCCGCAATAAACAGCTGGGTATGTTTGATAAGCAACTTTCTCCTTATTTATGGATTTCAGTTAGTGATAGATCTCATAAAACCAACATCTCTGGGGCATAATCTTGATCGACTGTCTTTGGGCATCGTATAGATGTGTCTTCCTGGTGACAGATTTATGTTTTGCATCTGTAACGTTCTTTCACGGGCTTTTGCGCGACTGATCACATGTCCTGTTTCAGTTGGTATATCTTGCATTGCCTGAACGTGTTAGGAAATATCACCAACAAAGCAGCATCTGTGACGCAATAGGGGTGGAACCTGTTTTGGTTGAGCCAACCGTCATATGGATATCATTTCTGCTGTTATATTCAATCCTCAGATCTCGCCATCTTTACTCCAACTATCTCATTTTTTTCTATTTCTGAATACTCGTTATCACTCTCACTTCATTTTAATCATTTAATAGCAAAGTTCCTCATTCATTGTCACTCCTGCAGGAGCCGACACATTTAAAGCAATTGCCAGAGCGGCGACCCACACCATCATGGCCGCGTGTGGCCTGGAGCAGCCCAAGTCCGCTGTCCCCAGCTCAGTGTGTCGTCACCCCGACGACATCCGGAGGCTCCACAGGTCTGCTCTCATGCCCAACTCCTGTAGAGAGTGCTTCAACGCCTACGTGAAGACCGTCGTCGACACCCTGCTGCTCGAGAAGCTAAAGCTTAAAGCTAATTAAAGTACCATTTTTTTTTATTCCATCTACTCTGCCGCATTGGCATTTGTAGGAATCACCAGGGTTTTCGAAGTGAAAATTTGTGGGCTCTTTTTACTTTCTCCAGAAAAGGGTAGAGTAGATGTATAGAACTTGGAAATGCATAGTGAATTTCTGCTGTTGGATCTCTCTCTCTCTCTCTCTCTCTCTCTCTCTTGAGGAATGGCAGATTTTGAAAGAAAGCTGGAAAGAGATGCTACAGCAGCCAACAGACTTGCATAAAACGTGGGGAAATGCATCTGAATCTCATCATCAACTCAAGACGGGTCCATTTGTGCGGTCCTTGTTGACGAAAGGAGAAAAGGAGAGATGCAGGGCAGGAATGAAAAACGAGGTTTGCATTTTCTTCCTTTGTCCCCAGAACGAAAGCGATATCAAAGGGTGGCGGAATAATGACGCGCGTACTGTACTTCGTCGAGAAAGTCCATCCCGATTCCTAGTTGCTGCCTGCTGTTGGGGTCGGGACCGCGCAACGACTGACCGCGTGTCGACGAGATGTCGAGGGGGGGGTGGGGGGCCGTGTTCCGAATGTCTGAATGGGGCAAATCAGCTGGGCAAGCGATCCCCATTCCTAGTGGCTGCCTGCTGTTGGGGTCGGGACCGCGCGACGACTGACCGCATGTCGACGAGATGTCGAGGGGGAGGGGGGGGGGGGTGCTGGGTTCCGATTGTCTGGATGTTGGCATATCAGCTGGGCAAGCGAGGCGGGCTAAAGGGACTAGAAAGGTTTATTTTTTTAAGGGAAAGATTAGACGATTGCAAGTGGCGTGAATGGTCAAGCATGCATCTCGATCGATTCCATCGCCAAATTTCGAGAGCTTCTTCTGATATCATAAAACGACCCAAGATCCAAATCCGACCCAAGATTAATTTAGGGACGATTGAACTGGCATGAATGGTCAATTAAGATTCGCTCGTGGCATGCACTCGGTTGATTTCATCGCCAAATTTCGAGAGCTGCAACCGATCTTATTACCCTTTTAATGTGATCGATAAAACGACCCAAAGACCCGACCCGAGAACAGGTGCCGTAGACACCCGACCCGACCCGAAATAAAGAGGTTGAGGCACGTGGGTCCCGCAAAGGGTGATCTGCTTTTGGCTTCTTTTCCCCGTGTGGGTCCCACCTCTTTGCCCCTCCCACGTGACGCCGTCACGTGACGGGAGGAACGAACCGCCTAGGGGAGGGGGGGGGGGGGACGAGCCGCCGTAGGGGTGTCGTGTCTAAGCAAGCACGTGCTCTCACGTCTCGTCACTGCCCCTCTTTTGCCCCAAAAGACCAGGGCCCCACTCCCCTCTTCCCCGCGTTATTTACGGTTCTGCCCCTCTCCGGACACAGCCATCTTGAAGACCGATTGCCGCCGGCTCCGTCGCAAGAGAACAACGGCGACCGGATTCAGAGGGCACTTACCGACGGCGCAGCCCGAAAGGGTCGCACTCCTGCTGACCCGGACCGATGCTTAAGCCCGACCCGACCCCGCCTTGTTTCAATGGGCGAAGCAATCTCAAGATGGTGCCTTGGGCTCCAAGCAAAGAGACGATGGTACGCAATTCGCATTAATCAAATGGCGCGACAGATAGATAGATGGATGGATCAATGCTAGGTTTATATCTGGCTAGGCTATAGGATATTTTTAATTTAGTTAATATAATAAACAAACTTGAGGTTCCTAATTGGTTGGTTGTCTCTAGACAATCGCTTTTTGGCCATGAACGATTAAATAAAGAGAAAAAGCAGAGATGTTTCCTTTCGTTTTCCAGCTCTAACTTCGAGACAGATGGGGATTATTATGTCCTCGTGACGGAGGATCCAGCGATTGGCTGCGATTTTATATATATTTATCCAAATTTGTGTTTATTATTTCTCCAACAAGGCTCGAATACTTTGCGGGTTTGATGTGATTTTTTTGGTTTTTAATTGTTCTACATTTTTTATTATATTAATTCAATTCTAAACATACTTTATCTAAACTAAAATTTAATACTTTATCATAAAAAAAAATCCATATTAACGCCGGAAATCGAACTCCTCCCCTTGCATTAGAGGTGTCACATTTACCTAAAATTTAATTTTTATGTCGTAAAAACCTCCAAATTATAACACCCATGTCATGTATATCCAAAACCGATATCCCATGTCACATTCACCTTGAATTATTTAGGATAAATGTGAAATGAGCATTGATTTATTATAAATACAACACATGTATAACAATTTGAAGTTTTTTATGGTATAAAAATTAGTTTGAGATACACGCAACATTGGTGTACCTAGCTTAGTATAAATATGACATGAATGTATTGATTTGAAATTTTTAGTGATAATAATCTTTTAAATCTTTTTTCTGCTTGGTGGGAAAGCTGTGAGTATTTTTTTTTTTTTTTTGTGCAACCAAACAAAACCCTTAAATTCTTATATGATCAAATTTGTGTTTGGACCCAAAAGGATTGGAATAAGAACATGACCATCGGCATCAGAACTATAAGTCCAAGCTCAATCCAAAACGGTTGAGAAATAAATGAGAATGACGTGCTATTTAATGTTGACGTAGAGATATAGGACAAATACAAAAAGCAAAGGAGCAAATTCTGTGGTGCTCAAAGTTTGTAAAAACCACTAAATATAAAACTACCCAAGCCTACCTTGCTATAAGTAATTAAGCACTCGATAAGGGTGGTTTTAGCTCGTGTTCTACTTGATTTATGAGACTTGAGCAAGGTACTCCATGGATCGAGATTTTACTTGTCTAAAAGTGCCTTTCTCATCATGCTAAAAGATGTTAACCATTAATTATAGAGTTAATACCACAAAGTACCTCAAATCGATAAACTTCAGATAAACTTATAAAAAAATAATTTCTTAATCATAAAAACACAAAACTAGTAAAAAAATGTATATTTGTGATAAATTTACAATTTTTTAAGTTTTGTTAAATTTGATTGATATCATGAAAAATCATAAATTATATATTCATAATAAAAAAAGATAAAATCATAAATTGATATATTTATCAACTATTATGTATCGTCAATAATAAAATATAATAGAAATTAACAAAAAGTAAATTCATTACAAATGTATTAATTTTGAATTTTTCATAATATTAATCTTCACATAAGTAAGTAGGTGACCCTAAAGAATAATAAAAAATAAAGGCCGATAAAATAATGACGTGATATGCACAAAGATCACGATATGAAAGGCTTTTATAGTAATCACTATTTGACGGGAAAAGATTACCAATGGGTATAATCCAAGAAGCGCCACGATAATGAGAAAGAGTCGGTCCACTTTTAACCACTATTTTAACGCCCCCGATTAACCAATTTAACAACCTACGACCGACGACAGTAACTAAAAATTCCAGGACACGAGAGCGTGCGTGCGTGTGGCTCGGACGCCGTCGAATCTCTCGGCCCTCTCGCTGTCCGACGGGACACGACGTCCGTACGGAAACGGAGGTTTGCTTGGACGGGACGTTAAGTCCGGAGCTGACGCCGTCAGAGAGGGAACGGAACGGAACGGAAGGGGGACCGGAATTTCCAGGGAGCAAAAAGTAAGATAGAAAAAGGGGGAAAAAAGCCGGGGAGGGAGGGAGGGAAGGGTCCCCACCGCACGCGAGCCGGCAATCAGAGTGGCAGGGGATGGGTGCACGTGAGCCTCTCTCTCTCTCTCTCTAAATCTCTCTCTTACTCTCTCTTTCTCTCTCTATTCTTTTCATCGACCTTCATTCAATTTTCCGTCTCTTGTTTAACCCCACCCCTTCTCTCTCCTATCCTGTTCCTTTTCCAAGGGATGTAATCCCCCAAAAAAAAAAATTTCACATAACGATACCCGATCACATAAGAATAATCTCGAGTCGATACCCTAGATCTCAATCTACCCTCCAAGGAATTGGCCACATGACTCGACAAGTCACTTGGAAATTTTACGGTGAAAAAGTATGAAATTTTGTAGCGGTCAATTAGCTAAACTAAATAATAAAAACTTCAGAGAGAGACAGAGACACTAAACCTACATCCCAACGAAAGTGGGAACAAAATGTTCTAGGGAAAAACTTTAAACTTTAACTATAGCAATGTCAATGTCTTCAATAACCCCATATAACTTGTAATACCATGATAAGAGTGTCTCTATCAACCATAAAAAAAAAAAAACCCACAACTTTGATTTCATAATACTTTTTCTAACGTCATCAATATCTCCAATTTATATTAGGGCGATGGAAATTTAAGATCTTTTGATCACGCAGGCATAAATTCGATGTCTCAACGGCATATGAAAAAATATGAATTGAAAATTTTGGGATATCGATGTCTCATGGGATTAATTAAAACTAATGCCTTGATAAGCCCCCCATAATTTGTAATAGCGTGATAAGAGTGTCTCTATCAATCATAAAAAGAAAATCACAACTCCAATTTCATAGTAATTTTTCTCGTGTCATCAGTATCCCAAATTCATATCGGGGCGAAAAAAGTTAGGATCTTTTGATGACGCGAGTAATTTAAAAAAATCCGGGATGTTGACGTCTCGTGGAATTAATTATGGAACCAAAAAAAGGGGAAAACACGGAATTTATGTAGTGGGGGATGACGGCACGCCTCGCATCCAACTTTAATCCTCACGTGCGACGGCCCTTTTCCGTGGTGCTGGGGACCCGCCCAGTCAATGCGTCAAGCGACGCAAGCAAAACGTCCCACGCCCCCCACCCCCAACCCCGAACGAACGAACGAACGAACGAACGAACGCCTCCTCCTTCAACTAACTCCACCACTTCGGCCCCCCTGAATTCCCCGTTCTGCCCTTCCCCTTCCGACGAAACCCTAGATTCCCCATTTTGGCCCCTTTTTCCCCCTAAAAAAACCACAAAATATCCAAAATTTTACTCATTGTGAACTTACATTTGCATCACACATTTACCTTAAATTAATATACATGTGATAAATTTACCTTCAACTATTTTTTTTACCATCAAAAATTTAAAACTGATATACCTTTGACAAATTTACCTCAAATTGGTACACTTGTGACAAATTTATCATTTATTAGTTTTCGTTAAATTTTACTATCAAATTATTAAATTAAATGACACGTAATAGTTTACCGATATATCAATTTAGGATTTTACATTTCATTTGTCATAATTTACAATTTTTGTATTTTTTTGTGATATTAATCTAATTTAGCGGAGGGTATATCTGTTACAAATTTACCAATTTGAGATTTTTTGTGATCAAATAAATTATTTTTTGATAAATTTGTCAAAAATGTACCAGTTTATGGGTTTTTATGGTCAGTCGAGATAAATTTGTTACATGTGTAACGGTTTATCATTTTTCATGGTAAAAAAAATAGTTTATGGTAAATTTGTTACAAATGTACCAGTTTTGATTTTTCAGGGTATTAACTCAATTATTTTTATGGCAAAAGCTTGGGATTTTCGCGTCATAATTGTCTTGGGATAAATATATCATACAAATATAAATTTGCATTTTTTGGTGTCTTGGAAAAAATTTGAAATACATATATCACAATAGATATAGTTGAGGATTTTTGATGATTTTTGTCGTTTTTTCCCTCGTTACTGGTTTTTAACCGACGCTGCCTTATCAATTTTTTTTATTTTATTTATCCAATTTTCGTTTTTTTTATTTTGTCTTTTTGGTTTTTACACGTGGGTTGATTTTTCGAGTGCTCATGTGGTCCCGACAAGCATCGTGCGGGGTGCGGATAATTCGTCTTTTGCTCTCGATCGTTCTCTCCTTTCCTTTTTAACCGTCTGAGAATGTCGTGAGATTTCCCCCCTTCTTTTCCTTTGGGTTTTTTGGGCGAAACATGTCAGCAGATTTCCGTCTTGGAATTCCGGGAGTATGTGGATAAAGATGAAAAGGAATAGCCACGGTGAAAGGAGAAATTCAGGAGTTGAGCATGACAAAACGTCGATGATGTAAATTTTTGCCTAATTAACTTAAAAATGCACAAATTTTAGAATTCGTTTGCTTCGTAGAAAATAAATATTATTAAAAAATATTTTCATCTTAAATAACAATTTACATTGTAAATATCTTCGTGAACCAGGTAAAGAAATTTTCATCTGATCATATTTATAAGCAATCATATTTATAAGCAATACAAGTAGTCAATTTTATGAAGATTATTTTTTGGATTATTCATTTTCCGTGAATCTAACTAAGCCAAAGTTGAATTTTAATTCCAACCCACAGTTTCTTTTATCTCGTAAAAATGTACAAATCTTAACCCTCTCCAAACTTTTGTTTGTCTCGCAAGAAAGTGACTTCTTAAGGCCCAATCTCATTTTTGACCCAAAACCTTTTGTTTATAGATAACAAAACATAAACTTTTCGGTCAGTATTCAAACCAGATTCCTGTGAAGTTTTTGCTAAATATAGATCGAACAACATGTTGAATCTTTAGGTGCCAACAAGCTTGGATTCGAATTGAAACTTGACCTAACATTCATATTTTTTATGAGAAAAAAAAGTTTGAGTTTAGAATTGACGCTCGAGTTAAAGTCGGTGCTTTTTAATATGAACTAGCGCCTACGAATTTTTATCGGATTAGACTAATCGAACATTAACTTATAAAATAATCTTACCAAAAAAAACATTAATTTATAAAATAAAACTCGGACCCAAAAAGGGCAAGTGACGACAAAACCGGGGCCCACGAACGGGGATAAAAACCCGGGGGGGGGAGAGCGATCCCGTTTCCCGTTTCCCGTATAATGGAGGGCGGGCCCCACGGCGTCGCGCACCAATTGCGTGAGTTGGCCACGTGATCTGCGGTAGGCGAGCCCCGCGCCCCCCATTTTTAATCACGTGAGGCGGTGCGCGTCGTCGCGCGCAGGCCGCGACACGCGTCCCCCCATCGTAGGAGACTTTTAAAAAATAATTATTTTATTATTATTAATTAATTAATAAAGACGTGAGAATAAAATATTAATTTTGAAGGTCGGAGTTTTATATGACGACCGAAAGACGCGCAAACCGCTGGGATTAGAAAAATGGGAGGAAAAGAGAAAGCAATTGTTAACTGATCCCTAAACGGATTCCCTAAGGAGGGAATGTCCAGGTTGCAGGAAACTCTCTCCCTTGATTAAATAAAAAAGATAATTAACAAATCGCGAGATTAATTAATGTCTTAAATCACGATCTGAACTGACACCACATCATGTCTTGCCTTGTCCCCTCCCATACTTGCCCCGTTTGTATCACTTCAAATAATTTGAAAAAATATTTTTCAAAAGCAATTGTCTATGTCATTAGAAATAATTAGTTGATGAATAATATTTTTCATTATTAATAATAATTTATTTATTCATTCTAGTGAATGATATAAATGATCATTTAAAAAAAAAATTCAAAATCATTCATCTTTACAAACTAAACGGAGTCATGGTTCCAATTTACAATCTCCCCTTGAATAATTATTGACAAGAACCTCTTTTTGTTTGTTTGTGTTATATGTTTTTAGACTTGAATTAAATTTAGGCTTCCGCTTTGCTTTTTAGGACCGTCTAAAATAACCAAGGAAAGGGAAATCATAGGTTCTATAATTTTCACACAGTCACCGCTTCAGCGATAAGACTTTTTCTTTTGATTGCTTGAGTAACACGACTTTAAAATATCATTCACCCCGAGCTCTCTAAATTTTATTGCCTCATCGAACTTTCCCGGCACTAGGGTGATTGATTTAAGAATTATGGCACCAAAATGAGCCATCGAACGAAAGTCTTGACACTCATGATGTCTTTTCCCGTTTGAAAACAAAACCATCTATCTCCATCCAAATCAAGGAATTCATAGCTTCCTTAATGTCAACAGAGAGCAAAATAATTATAATAATCAGAGAGAGAGAAGATTTTTTTTTTTTAAAAAAAAGGCAATGGTACTAGTGTTCATGAACATAGTCTCTCCGCCCCCCTCCTTTCTTTTTTTAATTTAATGCATTGGAATCTAGATCAATCTACTATTGTCCTCCTTTCAGCAAAGAAATGTTTCAATTATTTTTGTGTAAGGAACAAGCTCTTAATCATTGTGTCCTCAAAGCTTTTGGTGAAGGAGGGAATTATAATGGATAAGTGCATGCATGATTCAATTTAATAAGTGGCATCGACAGATCATTTCGTGAGTTTTTGTTTTGTGTAACTAAGAAGCTTGTTCACTCAGCACACAACACAGATATCCCTCGACATGTCGTGAAGATCTTGATTTAATCGCATCTCGATCTTGCGGTCGCCCTCCCGAGTCCAAACTCGAAAGGGCTTGTCTTTGAATACATTAGGTGTTGTCGGATCTCAACTTTTGAAATCAAGAATGCACAATTTGGATATATTCTTAGTTGATAAAACCTTTTATGTGTAAGTGGTATGAATAATTCAGTGGTCTCACAAGTTCGAGGAGCGAATTGAATGGCGCGCTGATTTTGAATGTTTATTGGGCTTTGAATGTCAACTATATGCAATCTATCCTATTATCGAGAATCAATATTGCAAATTGATCATGGTTATGCCCCTAAGTATTAGGGTTTCACATGGACCAGAGAAAAGAGGGATAATAACATTCATGATTCTTGAACTTTAATTTAATATACAATGTTGTCCAAAAAATTTTAATTTCCGCAACAAGGTTACGTGCAATGTCGTCCTAGACTTTTAATTTATTAAATAAAATCTATAAACTATCAATAAATGAAAATATTTAAAAATTCACGGATTATATTAAATAGAGTTCATACCAATAAAAATCTTGAATTTGTGTATATATGATAAATTTATCATAAATTAATTTTTGTACATTTGTGATAAATTTGACATCCGTTAGTTTCCATTAATTTTACTATTAAATTGTTGAGTTATATAACACATAACAGTTAATAGGCATATTAATTTCATAAATATACATTTTTGTAGTTTTTTGATGACCCGGGGGTCTCGGGTCATAAAAAAATATAAATTTATTATAAATATATTAATGTAAGATTTTTAATAATCTAAAATTTAATTATAAATAAATATATCACATAGGTGCAGGTTCTGAATTTTCCTACGAATTAACCTTATTAATAAAAAAAACCTTATTAATCAGTCATGCTGACAAGTGACAATGAGAGAGAGAGAGAGAGGGAGATTGACGTTGAAAACGAAAACGGGGTTTTGATGTAACCGAGGAACGTGACGCCGGAGGAGGGGCGGAGGGGGGGAGCGCGGGCCCCACACCCCCGTACCTTACTAGAGGTAGGTTAGGTGGGTTGGCCCATCAAAGCGGAGCCAGTCTCGATTACACGTTGTCCGCTTTTGGTTCCTTTCGCACGTGAGCCTCCCGGGCCCCACCCTCCCCCGCCCCCACCCCCGCCCGCGGGTCCCACATGGCGATGGGGGTGCTTTCTCGCGTCGCATCCCGCCCTCGTCCTGTGACAAGGCACGACAGCGACCGTTCATCCCCCCTCTGACGTTTCGTCACCAACCGTCGGATCTCGCCCGCCCCTCCCCCTTCCCTTTTTTACCCGATCGCTGGTCACGTGCTCTCTCGAGCTTCGCTTCGCCCATTGTTTTTATTCCCTTTTCCCGCAGCGGATATAATAGGATAATGATTGACTCTAGGGCAATTACCTACCGGTTTTCCCTTCATTTGCGTCCCGTGTGTTCGAATCAACCCGACGCGTTTTTCTACATATAATCATGTGAAAAATATTTCTCGTTAGTCATAAAAAAAAAATTTAATCATTTTTTGACCAACTAATCATTCTAAATGATTACTTTGAAAAAAATGCGTTTTAAAACATTCACCTTCTACCTCGATTCGATAGTATGTTCTAACTCGATCTTGTGAAAAGAATAATCACAGTTTGAAACTCATTTAGTAATCACATGCGTTTCATGCTTGTACTATTATTGTTGTGTAGGTTGGTTTAACTTCCAACTCAAATGACATTAAATTGTAACTCGAATTTCGATGAGACTTGAACTTATATTTTACCTAACTCATTCAATTAGCAGTCTACTTTGTGGGTTTGGAATTTAATCTCCATTGTACTCAAAGAAAATATTTTGAAAAAATATTGCTACTGACCGTTTTAAAAATTTAATCGGTTAAATGGAAACGTTGTTTAATAGCTATATATCATAACATTCTCCCTGGTGCACCAACCCGGCTTCAACCCATTAATGAGTGTGGAGAAATACAATTACGGAGGCAAATAATTTGCACTATAAAAGATTTTACGAAAGTGCTGCCGATCGAAAGATTTCATAGGATCAATGTTAATTGTTCCAAAAATTTAAATTATTGGATAAATATGCTGTTTGATTATCAAGTATTCTAATAATATTATTCACCTTACGTTGCGAGATTCAATATAATTAACCACATAAAAGGAAAATGAATTTAACGAGAGATTGAATTCATTAATATAGGTGAAAAATAAAGAGAATATTCACTGCTTAGGATAGAGCATGCATGCATAGGACTACCAAAGTAAAAACAAAGGAAAATGATCCCTATAATTCACGAACTTTGGTTTAATGCGCAATACCATCTTTGAACTTTTAATTTTTTTTTTTAATGTGATTCATAAATTATCAATAAATATTTACTTTAGTCTTGAAACTATGTAAAAATATCTCAAACAAAAGGACTATATCAAATATTTACTAATATTTTAGACATCACATTGAAAATATTGAAAGTTTATGGACTATATTATACATTAGATCCGCGTTTATGGACCACATTGCACGAATCTAAAGTCTATAGTTGATATTGCAAATTGGATCGAAGTTCATGGACTATTCGTGTTATTGTCCCTAAAAACAAAGACAAAATAAAACCCACGAAGCATCAAAGTATCGGATCAAACCGAGCTGTTCCGTTCTGTCCACACACCACAAAGTGTGAATGCTCACCATGATTGCCGGAGCCACCCCCCACAAAAAAGAAATAATATCGACACGTTAAAGCATAGTGCAAAGGGAATTTATTAATCAAGATATATTTTTTTAATAATTTGGCAATAATTTAAAAAGGGGGTTTATAAAAATTAATAAAGGGAAAGGAGCAAAAAAGGTGGAAGCACAAGGTGGACGGGAACGTGGATTGGGGATTTGATTACTATTAGATTTGGGGGGCGTGAGAGTTTGCAACCCCATGGCTCGCATGTGCGATGCATTCTCTCTTACCCAACATATATTTAAGTATAAATTAATTAATTGATAGAAGAGAGAGGAAAAAAAATTTGGAAAACGACAGATGATCGCAAAAACGAAAAACGGGTATTTTAGTTTTTTTGTTCCTCTCTAGCATGACACAATTATTCAATTTCACAGTATTTTTTCCTCGTTCTTTCCCTCTTAAATATATATGTTAAATATGTGTTCTTTTCGCTTTGATCAATAATAGAGCACGCCAACCAAATGGTTTACCTCCATATGAATGCTCACAAGGATCAATTTTTAAAATGGACACCGAGGCATGATTAGAAACCAACATAACTTGGCATTAATTGAAGCCTCGGAAATACAAATTGTCCAATTAACAGACAAAGGCAGATCCAACATTTTCCTTCTGTGACTCTAGAAAACTCAGTAATTACATAAGATGAGTCGATGAATCTCGTCATTGATTATGTTGAGATCATCTCTCAAGCAATTTAACGAGGACCCTTTAGATGGTTCGCGATAGGCTAGCTCTTCCCTTGTGTCGACCAACACGACCTTTAGCTCCCCGAGGAGCTCAAGAGCCATGGCGACGCGTGGTGCGGGTGGGCGGTGCATTCGATGCATGAAGATTCTTTTCCCAATGCCGGGACATAAGATTTAATAGATCTTATGGCCATTCTGAGAGAGAGAGAGAGAATCTGCTGGAGGAGGAGGCACATGGGAAAAAGGTAATGGGGGTGGATTGGATTGGAGAAGGAGCTCCGCACTTTCCGGTTCCAGCTCGAAACAATACAACAACACGACTCCAAACCCAAGAACCACAAATGTCAAAAGCTTCTCCCCACTGAAAAACAACAGAGAAGACAGAGCAGAAAGAGAGAGAGAGAGACATGGATCGTCACGTGAGGTTTCCTCCTCCGCCACCAACATCCTCTGCCATCACCCCCCTCTCTCTCTCTCTCTCTCTCTCTCTCTAGATGCCTCTGCGCAGTGCGCAGTTACTGATGAAACGCATTAAAAGAGGGGTTAAAAAACGGGGAGCGAAATCGGGATCTGTGCGCTAATCATCAGGTGTGTAAGTCCGTTCAATCCCTGTCTGTCCATAACCCTTTATCTTAATCTCTTTCTCTCTCTCTGCCCTTCTTTCTTTATTCTGGGATGCCCATCATGGGAAAAAACGATGGAGGTCAACCGGGTAAACTGTTGTAATGTCAAACACGGTTCTCGGAACCCTCTCACGTGACATCATCGCCCCACCATCACTCTCCTCCGGAAAAAAGTTTCGGCAGTGGCGGCAGCCAGCCGCCGGCCAGCACGGTTCACCTCCCCCCTGCCGCCGCAGCCACCCATGCACGTGCGGGTAGCTCTTTTCTTGGAAATCCTCGAGCTCGAGAGATGGCGCGATCGATTAAGGTTGTTGCCGGGGGGCTTTCGGCTTGGAAACTCGGATGCCACAAGTTCAAATCCGACTGATTGCGTGTGGTCTGTTCTGATAAGAGCCACGGTCGAGATCTGAAAGTGTCTTATCGACTGACTTGTGAAGCTCGTGGGGTATTCCTTGGGATTCTAGGCAGCTGGAGCTGATGCCCCTTTAGTCGTTGAAAGGAAATCTCTCACTCGAATTTTAATTTGAGTCCTATTGTGAGTGAAACTTCACTTGTCTTGTGATTTAGTCAAAACCATAATGATACGGTTGTCGATTTGAAACCTTTGAATTTTTAGCGGGCGGAGCAGTTAGTACACAAGTCAAGTTATGGCCCAGCGATCAGTCACGGAGTGGCATCGATTAGGAAAAACGCCAACACCATCATGCATCGCACAAAACAAAAAAACGAGACATGTAGAGGATACATCAAGCATTTGCATTTGCATATTATATATCCCGGTCACATCTCTTGCTCTCACAACAACTCGTCAAGCCGGCCATTCCCATGGAGAGCGACCTCATTCGATGATGCACGTGAAACGGACCTTGACGTACTTTGTATCATCAAAAGATAAAAAGAAATTAAAGAAAAATTGCGATGAGATCAGCGCTGATGGTCGGCACGTGAGGAGGAGTCGATTGACACCAGCGGGCCACCCGAAAACTTTAATTTTGCCGTTGGTACTTGAAAGGCTATGATCGCAACTGCCTGGTGCTTTTGTCACAATGCAATTTACTTGGTGAGCCAGGCAGGGAAGGACTAGGGACTGTCCTATTTGCAATAATTTCAACCAGGGCAACAGGGGCACTCCATTTTTTTTTTTGTTTTTTGCGAGATTGTGGAGAATAGTTTCACTTTGCTTGGACCATTTGGGAATTCCACATTTCCCCAATTCCAATTTTGACCCAATTTGTTAATTATGCTTCAAGCAATGCCACTGCCTAACGATGATGAATGATCAAGGTTTGATTTGTTTTGCGGGAAATAAATATTTTGAAAAAAAATTTAATTTTTTTTAACATCAATAACAATTTATGTTTAAATATTTTTATAAAAGATGAAAATATATATTTTTCATTTATTCATCTTTGTGAGTAATATTAACGATTATTTTAAGAAAATGTTGTCTGAATCATTTATTTTTTGCGAAATAAACGGAGCTCGAGTGTTAATCTATCGTTGGTCTAGCTTGACCATGTAGACAACATATGTGACTTTCTGGGGCCAACCCATTTAAGGTATAGAACCTTGAAAAGGTTGTTTAACATCTAAAGAATTATTAATTGTGAAAAAAATTCGACTTCGAAGGACTTTACTTGTTCAATTTGCTTTGCCAGATTAGTAAAATACGATACGTAATTTTGATTATCTTCAATCATGAAAGCTTCGATTAGAAAAAGGAGATGGACTCTTTTCTTGAGTTGGTGCCTCAAGTAATTCCATATAACATTTGGAACTCACAAAAGATTGAAGTTTCAATATAACAATTATTTTTAGGACAAAAAAAAATACCAATTATTGCAATTTCCACGTCGACCAACCTTTTTACTTTTCTAAAACAAAGTGGACACGGGCAAAAAAATCACTAATAGACTCCTGGTGCATTAAAAAATAAAATTAAAAAATAAAAATAAAGAGAATAGCATCAGCCCTTGGGGGAAGTAAACTACAATTAGCATCGGGATCGCCACAAAGCACTAATTTAGTCACACCCCCCCAAAACAAACAAACAAAAAAGAAATAGGATAAAATTTAAAAAAAAAATTAACAATGACTCTTCCAGATCATTGAGTTCTGTGACTCGGATGCCGTACCGAGTTGCCTCCGAGCGGCGCCGATTTTTTTAATTTGAATCCCCCATTGTCGCCTAACACTTATTAAGTAATATTTATTCGAAATAATTCAAATTTGAACACGCTGTAAGTGCATAATTTCAGAAAAATTAATAATTATAAGGGTCAATATGACAAAAAATTTTAAATGACACACTTATAATAAATTTACCTCAAGTGCATAATTTCAGAAAAATTAATTAAAATAGTCAATATTACAAAATTTTTGATTAATACACTTATAATAAATTTACTTCAAATTAATTTTTTAACAATAAAAAACTAAAAAATTTTATATTTGTGATAAATTTACTTTCTGTTAGTTTTTATTAAATTGGAATAATATCACCATACATGTGACAAAATGAGAGTAAAATCTCAAATTGGTATATTTATCAATTGCTAAGTGTGATTTAACTCAACAATTTAATGGTAAAATTTAATGAAAATTAATGAAAATGTAAATTCTTTCATAAATTTATCGAATTGGGTTTTTTTATAGTAAATAAATTAGTTTGGAACAAATTTATTATATGATACTAGTTTGAAGTTTTTTATAGTATTAATCATAATAAAAAACGGTAAAATTTTCCTTAATTGGTTTTTGACAAGTGCTACTAACGGGGGCAATGGACTATCCTCAACGAAGTCATTTTAATTTTCGTGGACTCCCAAAATCCGAATTTTTTTTTATCAAAATCAAAGAAATGTTTCGGAATCCCGTCAGTCAAAATTCGCACCCCCCACCCACTAACGCCGTCAGCCCCGCCGCAGCCGCGACGGCGTCCGAGGGGGAACGCCGTCCCGTTTCCCCCCGTCCGTGCCCAATAATTATTATCATTACGGGGTCGGGAAATCAGAAAAAAGAAATAAATAAAAAAATGGATAAAACGGAACAAAGGAGGGACGCACCGGAAAGCAACGCAACGCTTACATGAAACTGTATAAAACATCTCCAGCCATGGCCTCCCCTACAGAAGAAAGAGAGAGAAAGAAGAGAGAGACTGTGTAGAGAGAGAGTAGAGAGAGAAAGAGAGAAGAGGGAGAGAGGTCGAGGAGGAGCGAAAGCAGCTGAGCCCTTCGCCGGTCGCGTTGAATTTCGCGAGCTCTGCTGCTGAGCTGAATTGGGTTCGAATCCGGTTCGGTGGTGGTCCTCCTCCGGCGACGGCGGCGGCGGAGCAGCGAGAGCTGCTGCGGCGGTCTCCAGATCGTCTCAGGTCTCCTGTCCTTCCCTCGTGTTTTGTCGTTTGGTCAAATTATGCTTCGGGTTTCGAGACGTCTAGCGGAAGGGATCGTGGTTTTCAGCTGACCCGGCTCGGCAAATCTGACCCTGCTTAGTTTTCTCTGTGCCCAGTTCCGAATTTTGCTGAACGTCGCCTTCAGATTCGTGGGAATTCTCCGGGCTGAATTTCATCCGGCGGCGAAGAATTCTTTTTCTTTTTTTTATTTTCCGGGAGGCGGTTTTCTCGAGAGGTGGGCTCGATCAGGGAGGAGAGGTCGCTTGGAACCCAAGCGACCCGGCCGAGCGAATGCGCGCGCCCGAATCGGGCTGAGATCGAAGGCGGGAAACCATTTCCCGAGCGAATCTGCATTGCTTTCGTGTCGCAGATCTGCGACGGGCTTCCAGTAATTTACAGTCCAGCTTCGCTTCGAGCTCGGGAAACTCTCGGTGGGAAGCTTTTCTGTTCGACAGCTCCGCCGGTTCGCCGAAGTATTTCAGCCCTCCGTTTCCATAATTCAGTCGAGTCCCGCGCCACCGCGTCGATTCGTCGTCGTGTAGGTCGTGCATGATGGAGCTTCCTCAACCTCGTCCATTCGGAACGGAAGGTATTACAATCTCGGTTGCAAGATTGATGCTGTCGTGTCTGTTTCTGGTTTTTCTTTCGTTCTTTTCTATCGGGTTCTTGTCCTAGTTTTGAGAAAACGCAACGAACGACGACTATGGGACGATGAAATCGAAGCCGGTTTTTCTTTTGCAGCGAGGAAAGCAACGCACGACTTCCTGTCGCTGTGCAGCCATTCGACCCTCCACCACCAAGATCCAAGACAGCCTCCTTCTCAAGGTAAAACAACCCCCCGTCCCATCCCTCCTCCTGCTCCTACTCCTCCTTCTCTCTCTCGTTCGAAATTTATCTTTTTTATCATAAATTACGTCGATTCGGCCAGTTCACGAAAAAGGGTTTTTCTCTTCTCTGTTCATTAATTGCGAAAATCTGGTTTTTAGATCCCGAGAAAAAGCAAAGGGCAATAGAGAAAAGAAGAGGAGGAAAACGCTGGTGGGTCGTCCTCCCCTGCGGGGATTTGGTAACGATCGTGCTTTAATGGGGAGGGGAGGAGAGAGAGAGAGAGAGAGAGAGAGGGAAATATCTGTAAAATTTTAATGGGTAGGGAAGCGATCGAGGTTAGTGGATGCACGTGAGAGAGAGAGAGAGAGAGAGAGAGGAGGGTCGTGGATCCGGGCCGTGAATTCGGGTGGGGCCATGGCTTTGCCGAATCCGAAAAGCAAGCTCAAGAAAAAGAGAGAACCGAAGAGAGGCGAATCCGGACATCAGATGGGTGGTGGCGGGTCCATGCTTGAATCCGACGGGCCTGATTTGACATCACGTGAGCGGGCACGGGTGCGCACGGCGGCACGGGCGTGACGGGGCCGGGCGGGCCACCCCCCCGGTGCAGGGTGCTCGCTGGTCGGATCAGACACAGAGAGAGAGAGAGAGAGAGAGAGAGAGAGAGAGACCTCAGGATCCTCGAACCCGCGTCCTCCTCAGCAGCAGCGGCGGCCAAGTTGGAATTTTTCGAGCGGCTTTAGATCCGTTGCGGTTAGGTATTGCGCGCGCGCGTGTGCGTGCGTGTGCGTGCGTGGGTAGTGCCTTGAGTTACGTGATGAAGACACGATCTCGGGTCGATCTCGTGACCGACTTTTTCAAAGCAGTCGCACATGTTTCACATGAGCGCGCGTTCGTTCGTGGGTGGCATCATCGACGACCCTTTTGGCGTCTTTTGTCCTGAACGACAGCATCATCATCCGCATGAGCGGTGATGGAGGGGGGAATATTGGGCGATGAATTGTCCGGGAGTGCGTCGCGTGTCGGCTGAAATGGGGGAGGCCCGTCGTTAGCGGTTGCTGAACAGCGAAGAATTCCTCGTCTCTCTGTTGTGTCTTAAGTGAGAAGGACATCTTTGGATCTGGACTCCGACCGGCTGTCGCGCGCGGAGGCCGTCGCGATGGTGACCCGGCATGGTTCAACTTCGAATTACGATGACCCTTCTTCGATCTTGTCCTGAGCAGATTGCTGGAATCATCAATCTTGATGACACAGCTGAACCGAATCTTGGGTCGTGTGATCTAGAGCCTGATCTTGGTTGTTGTTCTTTCTTGTCCTGCAGACAACTTCCTGAAAACCCACGACTTCCTGGGGAAGACGGGCGCCAAGGAAGAGGTCACGAGCGAGATATCGTCGTCCCTTGAGAGGCCGCCGCCTCCGGCTCCTCCGGGGCCGCCGCCCTCGGCCCCACCGCCGCATTCGGTGGAACACGTGCTTCCTGGAGGGATCGGGACGTACAGCATCAGCCACATTTCGTATTTCAATAATCAAAACCCGCCAAAACCTGAGGCGACCATTTATACGGTGGCTCAGGCAAGTAGCACTGACCGGACGGACGAGAACTCCAACTGCAGTTCTTATACTAACAGCGGGTTCACGCTTTGGGATGAATCTGCAGCGAAGAAGGGAAAGACAGGGAAGGAGAACGTGCCTTCTGCCTCTGTCCGAGGTAGGTAAATCAGTTGTTCGGTGCGTGTGAAATACCTGTGTCTATGAGAAAACGTGAAAAACTGAATGGACTTTTTTTTTTTCTTTTGTCTTTTCAAAAACTCATTTGGTTGGCTCTGAATTTGACAGAGGCGGAGGTGAAATTGGGGCCGTGGCCAGCATCCGAGCGGCCATCGCACTCATCTTCCAATAACAATCACCGGAATTCGTTCAGTTCACTCTCTTCCTCGCAGTCAGTGGCTATTCTCTCTCTTTCTATCTTGCTGCTTCACTGTTGTTTTGTCCGTGGTTCTTCATTATGTTACAGCATATTAGGTCCATACTGAGGATGAGCTTTCTCATTTTATAGGCCATCAGGGGCCAAAAATAAGAGCTTTATGGATATGATAAGATCAGCAAAGAGTGGGAGCAATCAGGAAGAAGAATTGGACGACGATGATGATGGAGAGTTTTTGCTCAAGAAAGAGACTTCCCCTATTCCTAAAGGTAATTATTAGGTCATATTTATTTTATGGCAGTGTCATCTATAACTAGCTGATCTTATGTCATATCCTCTCATAAATTTTTCCTTTGATACGTGCATCTTTAGCTGCTTATACATATCGCAGAAAAGGATGATCTCATCTAAATACCATGTTTTCTGATGAGGAAAGTTTTGAGTTGGTGCAGGGGAGTTGAGGGTGAAAGTTGACGGAAAGAGTAGTGATCAGAAGGCCAACACACCTCGGTCCAAGCATTCTGCAACTGAGCAGCGTAGGCGGAGCAAAATAAATGACAGGTGAGTTGAGCATCACTCACTCACTGTCTTCTCTCTAAAGATCAAACAATTTCATCCTAACACATCTGATTGTTTGTGCAACGGTGTTTTCACGTGACATTACCCATAGATTAGCAATTTACTGGCTAGTCAAAACTATCTATTCACATTTCATGCTGTGGAATACCATGGATCTCACCGCTTTTGACATGCCACTACAGCATATAAAAGATGAAACATTGATGTTCCAAGTGCATTGAATATCAGAAATGTTATTCTGGAAATCCTTCAGGTTATGCTGTCGTGTATTTGATATGTAGACCTCCTGCTGCAGGTTTCAGATGTTGAGGTCTCTAATCCCAAACAGTGACCAAAAGAGAGATAAGGCATCATTTTTACTGGAGGTACTAGGGCATTCATTTTGCTTATTTTTTCCTTCTTTCTTGCCAGATAGAAGAAACCTCATAATCTTGATTGATGAACTGCTTTTATATAGGTTATCGAGTACATACAGTATCTACAGGAAAAGGTTACTAATTATGAAGGTTCATTTCAAGGATGGAGCCAAGAACCAGCAAATATGATGCCACTGGTAATTCCCTCCTCTCATTCGTCAGTCTTCTCTCTGCGTGTGGAATTGCGTGTTTTGGATGAAAAATTGTTCCATAAATTCTATCAGCCATTTCCTTATATTGGCAATAGAGTGGAAATTTCTTGTTAGTTAGGCAATGGGGGCTTTTATTTGGATATCAAAGGCATCCCGCAATGCGGGTGATACCAGTCAGGCAGTCATCTCACTAATGTAATCACTGTGTTGACCCCACCGATGATTGCTTTTCTGAGATCATGATGTCGATATATTCATTAAGCATTTGTGATTACTTTCCATCTCACAAAATTTCCTTAAACAGAGAAATGGTCAGAGGCCGACGGATAATTATGTTGATCAATCTCGAAACATCACTAGCGGGTCCAGTCCTGCCTTGGTCTTTGCGGCAAAAGTTGATGAGAATAATATTGCCATGGCCCCAGCCGTATTCAGGAGTGCCAAGAACCCACTTGAACCTGAGATGGGATCTGTTACTGCTTTCAAATCTGTAGAGCATCACCCTGGAATGACAAATAGAGCAGTACCATTTCCAATGTCTCTGCAGCCCAACATCTCGAACTGTGTGAGGGGTAGTGGTGCAGTGGCAAGAGGGGATCCTAATTTGGAAAACAAGGCGTCCCAACCACTAACACAGATTAGTAGAATCAAATCATTGACTAACGAGTGCTCTGCTTCAACCGACAGACTGAAAGAAGAGGAGCTGACCATTGAAGGTGGTACGATAAGTATCTCCAATGTTTACTCTCAAGGGTAAGCATCAGTTTTTAAAGTTCTTTTGTTCAGATTTATACTTAAAAAAAAAAATTATATTAGTGGTTTTTCTGTTGCAATTATTTCTTTCTGGCAACATACTGTTTTTGAGCATTTTTTTCATATCTTTTCAAAACCATTCTCAATAATTAAGGACCAGATGCGCAGCATATTTCACGCTCCTTGTTGCAGTTGTAATTTTTGTAGCCAATCATTGCGGTACATTGCATTTGTTGGCAGAAAACTGTCTTGCACTTGCTCCAAACAGGAACTTTATTTAGAGTTTCTGCTCTGAGAGCAAAGGCAAGATCCCATTTGCCACACCGGGGACTTCTACAGGGGCTGAGTATTTTTTACCAATATTGCATCCAAGTCTTGTTTTTCTTGGTGTTGGTCTGATCTGTCTTATCCCAACTGGCAGATGAATCTGAAACTGGGTGTCAAAACTATTTTTCTATATGAAAGAAATATCATCTTTTACTCCGTTCCATTTTCTTTATCTGCATTTTTCATAGGTGTCTTGTTAATGAGTGTCCCCATGACATTTATTAAAGCGTACTTAATATTCCAAAGCATTGATCTGGCTTAGCACTAATAAAGCAATGAATTGACAATTGCAAACTTTCCTTCTCTGATTGCTTAACTGGTGCCGGCAAGGCACTCCTTAACAAATGTCTAGGGGAATCAAACTATACATTAATCTCTTCATGCAATGCACTTGATTGATTCCTGGTTAATGGTTGCTTTATTTACAGTGTGAGGTGACGAGTCTTGCACACTGTCCACTACTTGTGATCGAGTTATCAGGCCTTTCTCTGCTATCCTGTAGAATTGTATAGCGAATTGTTTTGTTTTTTTATTTGGTCAAATGGTGAATTGTTGGATAATAGGAGATTTATCTGTAACAGGTTGTTGAATAGATTAACTCAAGCATTGCAAAGTTCTGGGGTAGATTTATCCCAGGCCAGCATCTCGGTACAAATTGATCTAGGGAAGCAAGCAAATGGTAGAAATGCCGCCTCTTCATCTCTTCCTAAGGTACTTCCCTAGTTTCCTCAGTCTGTCATTTCTCTTATTCATTTTGGGTCAATCTAAGTAAATATGTTGACATAACTTGCAGCATCGAGGAATGACCTTAATTCTGTGTACAATGCAGGATACTGATGCTAGAAATCAAGGAGTCACACGGCCTCGAGCTGCAGGCGAGATTGCAGATCCAGCCCTGAAGAAGCTAAAGACGGGGAAAAGCTAGGTAGCATAACAATCATCCTGATATTCTTTTTGTAATAAGATTTATTCAAATTTTTTTTGGGTTAAACCTTCTTACATATAGGGTTCATCCAATCTTCTCCTGGCTAATAAACTTATCCAGTCGAGACCATTGTACATTGTCTTTAGTTTGTTTGAATGCACATAACTTTCAGGCATGTATTACTTGTGATATTTCTCTTTCTTATTTTTTGTTTCGGGGGGTCGAACTTACTTGTAATATTTAATCATAAATCAATTCTCTTTGATTTGGAGACCCTACCGGCTTCCTCATTCGTCCTTATCAGGCAGCAGTAATGCGGACTTATCTTGCATGTAATAGCTTCTCTTGCTTTGCTTTTCTTATAGTATAAGATCCCCCACTCAAATGATTTTAGGGCTAAACCACAATCTTCTTGAGTACAAAAGTTGGCAGGTGACCTCGAGCCTTGTTGTACTGGTGTTTAAGCATCGTATTTGGTTGGTGCCGTGATGATTACCATCCGAGGATTTTCTCTAACCCTCCACAAATCCCGTTCGCTCGAGAATGATTTCTGGTATTTGCTTGCATAATTCACTCGTTTCGACTTGATTATTTATGAAGATAGTCGTGCTTTTCGATTAGCATATTTCTCTACACATTTTCACTTAAGCGGAGCTCGTAATCTGTTTTGCTGGCTGCAAATATGTGGACACTACAAATTTCTGCTCGTTCTGCGAACATACATACGATGGGGTTTGATTTAGTTGCGCAGTTCAATACTTAGAAGGGCTCTTTCTCATTAGTTTGTTTCCACCTATCAGTTCTCCCGAAACTGATGGTACTTTTGCCAAGTGAGAGAATCCGAAGCATAGAAATACATTCGGTTCAATTTCTCTTAAGAGTGAACAGCAAGGTCTTTTCCTCAAGAATGCCAATAACACCTTCCAGAAATATTTCATCATATGCATGGATAAACAGCAAGAAGGATCGGTCAACGGGCTGATGTTACTTGTGTCAAAAGTCATGTTCAGTTGATATCCAGCAGTTATTAACGCCAGGAAACCCACATTCTACTCATCGCTTTTGAATTAGCAGAGATGTGATGATCAAACATCACAATCACAGCAGTACGTGATCACCCTTGGTTTATCTAATTGATAATCAACAAACGTTGCTTGCAGTTAAAGCATGCTTAACCTAAAAAAAGTGAGATCGATGGGTAAGTTTTACACAAAGAAGTGAGCAGTCGAGAATGATTTTTCTTCATTAGCCCGCGATAATCATGACAATGCTTCCATGAAGAAACAGAGTGGTTGTTAAAGGGCATTCTACTTCTTACCTCATTACTCATGGCCTTCGCATAATAAAGTCGACAACCACATCTTCTTGAAGAAACAGAGTATCCTCTTGTCATCATGTATGTTCTCTAGCAGCATTCATGACTTGGTTTGAAAATAGACCCCATTTGGTCTCTCACCTTACAATCTGATTCTGTTCACAATGACCAATTATTGAGATTCACAAGACTCGTGCATTTTCTTTCCCGGTAAAGATACTGAAATCAACAGGCCAACGGTCTAATACAGTTCTTATTCCAAAGAAAGTAAAGGACAACAAGAACCATTCACTAGTCATCTCAAATAATACAAGCCTGTGGGCAACGATTAAGAACAAATACTAATCCAGAAATTACAAATTTTCATAGAGATGAGCTTGTTCAATTGGCTTTTGGTTTCTTCGGTTAGGTTGTCATAACCAACAGGCTAAAAATCAATTGGGAACATATTTTTCAAGAAAGTAACAAATGTCTCAATTACCAATCGCATGAAGCTCTATCCAACATACCATGGTTGTCAACATGACCAAAAAAAAAAAAAACACTTGCTTTACATGAATATCTGTGGACATATTGCAAAGATGACCAGAAAGGCTGTGGTTACTTATGCACCTAAAAAAGAAAAGAAAGAAATGAAGGAGAAATTATATGACATTCCTGTCCAATGAGTGTTCCTAATCATGTTGCCAGTTGCTTCAGTGTTTCTGTGGAATCGAACAAAAGAAACAGTGATTATGTGTGAAGAAATTGAAGAGAATGAGTATGAGAAGAAACTGGAGCAGCTAATGAAAAGGAAAAAGGAAAGATGCAGCTGATGAGAAGATGTGGATTGCCTTCCATAAATTCACAGTTGCAGCAAACCACATCTATATTTGCATCTGCTGTGAAGGTGCCCAACCAACTTGAATGAACATGACACCACAATGGCATGATAGCTTCTGTACATCAATTGAACAATCGGCAAGAACAGAGGAGGTTGAACTGTACTCCTGCAGCCTGCAGCTTCTGCAGGATTTGACCCTTTCTTGAAGGGTAAATTCTTCTATGCATTTCACTCGATGGCCCTTTTAGGACAAAACTCTTTTGACCATAGTGATATGATGAAGAGGGTAAAGATCTCTCTGAATGGCTAGAGTTGCAGATGCAAATTGAGAAAATCAGGATTGCCCAAACAACAACCAATCATGCATCGTTAGATGATCATATGCATTCTTGTGGGTTTGCATAAAAGTATTCCTCTTCTTTAGGTCTATCTGGAATGACCAACCTCCTCATTGGATTACCAACACGGAATGCATGGGCTTCCTTAACAGCAGAAGAGAAATCTTCCCAACTTAAATTTCCATTACTGAACTGGTCTATTAACTCCACAAGAAGCCTTCTATCCAATAGAAGGGTCTTCTTGAAACCAAGAAACCTAATTGTACCATTGGAAATTAGTTAGAAAGTATTAACTTTGAAAAATCATGGCATGGAAAAAATGATATAAAGGCCCGTCATATTATAAATGAGATTCAACAGATTTCATCACCCAGTTGCAATTTAATAGTCCAAACTTGACAACTGGATCCAAACAACATTAATAGCCCTTGCCAGATACAAGATCTCAAGAGTCGACTTTTTGGAACTTAAAATATAAGTTTGACTGAAGCCAAAGAGAGCAACTGTTAAGATGAAAACTAGAAGACTTAATTTCATGCATAACGATTATTACCTGCGATGTCCTTCAACAACCTTAGCCATATTCCCATTATAGGTGGGAACAAAAACATCACTTTCCAAGGATACAAGATAATCTAATGCTGCCATCTGTGATGAGTGATTATGAAAAGCTTTTAGGTCTGAGGACTCTAGTATTGTCTCCTTTTTAACCTGTTACAAGCAGAACAAGTCACCAAATGACTAGAGACACAAACAAGAAGGAAGCAATAAAAACCAGATATTAGCCCTTGGACTCTGTGGTACTGACCAATTTTGGATAAGTCCTAGCAAGAGTTGCCATTCTTTCTTCTCCACCGTATATTTCACCAGCAGCGATATAAATTTGCATTTTTTGATCAATGTCCAGAGCCTTCAATGTGAGAGCAGTCTCCTCAGGAGTCAAAGGACAAAGACCCTCTATCCTCTGCATCTCAGAATCGATTTTCTTTACTTTCCACCGTTCATAATTGTATCTGCCAAGAAGTGAAAAAAGAGGGGAAATTTGCTCAGGGGATCCTTAAACAAGTTACCCACTTGAATGAAAATGTAGCTCACAACTCACCTCATTCTAGTCAACTCTTCCACCTCGTCATCATTGCAACCGTGAGTACAGCCTGAAAAGGCCAACATGTCCATCTCATATCTAAGGTGAAGCACAAGAAAAGGGCCATTTTCCCTTAAAAGCTTTACAATTTTTCCTCCCAGCTCCTCTATCTGAGGCGTGAACTTCAAAGCACTAAAATTCACCCGGCAACGCAGCCTCTGTAGCTGCAGTGGTTGGCCATTGTTGGCAAGCCGGGCATCAGTTCTATTGAAATGTACGACTTTGTGCTTCCGTATCAGGGGAAGAATCTATATGCACCAAAAGAAAAATAACTGAAAGTAAGCTAGGATTAGGAACCAGCACCCTTGATAGGGAACAACGGAACCAATGAAACTTGATGACACAATTTCACTTCAATAAAACGTGATGAGACAAAACAACTATTGACATTGAAAAAAGGTTTGGAACACTATCCAACATGGACACAAGTTCATATAGTTCAGGGACAACAGACCCGGCGATGATAGTAAGAAATGTCTGACCAACTGGTTGGTGCCATGGAATAAATTCTTCCCTGTTCCACTCTCCTCTTGAGCCTGGGTGGCAACTCCTTTAAGATTCGAACCTCATCTCTCAAAGAGTTGATGAAATGATCAACATCAAATATGTCATGAAACTCACTGCCAAATAAAATTAACGGCTTTAAGCCATGTTCTTGCTCAGAATGCAGTATCTAGTAATTAAACAAAAGAAACAAAGTCATCCCAACCTGGGGTCAGCCCAGAAGGAACTTTTATCCAGCTCAGGGACTATGAGTGTGACGTTAATATATCTAGCAATGGCAACCATATCACAAATCTGCAGTGTGTCAGAAAGTCATGGAGTGCTCAGATATTGACATGGGTGAAACTGGATAATGCTATTGAGTGTTCTTGTTCGAACATGGGAAAAACATAGCTATTCACTCACCGCTGCTCTCATCTGATTAAGTCCTCCATTGCAAGAGACCATCAAGTATCCATTGTTCTTGTAAACCCCTATGCAATGAGAAGAAGTACAATTCAATGCAACTTCGTGGTATTCTTTGTGTTGGCAAAGTGCAGGCCGTGGGTCGCTTTCTCTTAGCAAATACCAGAAAGACAACATATGAAACTTAAAGAATATTGACACTTAAAAGGACAAAATGCCAATCAAACACAAAGAACAAAAAATGTTGTTGCATGGTAACTGCTTGGAAAGTCTCTCATCAGATGCGTGCTAAACATGATTTCCTAAAACAGTCCTATTTCCAAATGCGAAACCGACCCAATAATCACTCCAATCTAATCACTCACCACAGGCTTGCCCTCTGGAAAAACTTCATAACTACAGTAAGAATCAAAAGAGGCAACATTTACCACGACGACATCACGACAAGAAAGATCGACGATCAAGGCATTTTCCTCACACCCAGAGAAAATCCATGACCCAACATCACCTTAGGAATTCAAAGACATTACACGAATCCAACACCGCGAACACGAGCTAACCTAAGATCGGGGACCAAAAAGGAACAAAATTTACACGAGCTGTCCAAGAAGCAAGCATCGGGACTCACTCTTGGGAGGCAAAACGTGCCGAGGACGATGCCCAGAAGAGACCTCCACCGCCTCCTTCGCTTCGGTAGCGGGGGGCGACCGATCCCGATGTTCGCAGGGAGGCCTCCCCTTCAGCACCCTCGGGCCCCACGTCTCCCCCAGCGCCGTCAGCTGCACCACGCACGTCCACAGCAACACCGACGTGGCGGCGCGCAGAATCCACATCCTCACCCTCGCCCGAGACACCGCCGCCGCCGCCGCCAGCCCCCACCGCCGGCGCCGGAATCGGTTTCGCCGCCGCCGGCATCGGTTTCGCCGCCGCCCCGCCTCTCCGAGCGGCCTCAATGCCCATCATCATCACATCTCCCTCCCTCTATCAAACGCCGAAAAAACGCAGAATCGAACTGGACCCAGAACGAGCGAAGCCCTCCACAATCTTCTTCTCTCTTCTTCGCACCACCGAGTACGATCACCGCCGCCGCCGTCCGCCGCCGCAGTACGGACAAACCCTGGGACGCGTTCACCGGATCGGAGGCGCCGATCACCGGAATTTGGATTCGCCGGAGTGGGGAGAAATTTCGGGGGGGACGGGAGAAGAAAACGAGAACGAGGAAATTAATGATGTTGGGAAAGAGACGTGACTGTGACAATAAATATGAAAAGTTCGTATCTTTTTATGGCAATACACGTTCGTCGCTGCGTATACTGCCGTCGCTGTTGCCTCCCTTTTTGGGATTCAAATTTTTTGTAGATGGGAATCAAACGGAATTTGTAGATAACGATAAAATCATTTTTGAAAATCTGTTTTTGTGTTTGGATAATTTCGAGCTTTGGTTTTCTCAAATTTAAAATTATTTGAACATCGACATTAGCTCATGTTTATGATGTTTGTAATGGTGGGGAGTTTTTCTCGATTTTATTTTGGATTTTAAAAATAAAATGTTTGTTCGCTTTATTTTCGCAATTCTTGATGTTGGTCTTTTTTTCTTTTTCTGTATATCGTAATCATTTTATTTTTGAAAACCAATTTATTCTTTAATTTTTATGATTTTGATGATGAAAAGGATGTTAAGATTTCTTTATAAAGTGTCTAGTAACAACATCGATGTTTTATAGACAAATCAGGAAGTGCGGAAATAATAAACATTAAAAGTTTGTATCTTTTTGATAATATGCGTTTGTTTTTGGGTATATTGCTCTTGCTATTGTCCCTTTTTCCGAATCAAAATTTTGCATATGGGCATTTAATGAAATTTGTAGATGACGATAATAATAAAATAAAATAGGATAAAATTGAAGTTCATTCCGTTTAAATAACTTCTAGATTTGATTTTCTAGAATTTAAAATTTTTTGAAAATCAATATTAATTCAAATTAATAACATTCACAAGGCTAGGCAATTTTTTGGTGATTTTTTTTGGATTTAAAAAATACATTTTTTCCTCTTTATTTTCACAATTCGTAATCATTTTACCTTTGAAGACCGATTTATTCTTGCATTTTTCAATTTTAATGACGGAAAAGGACATTAAGGTTTCTTTATAAAGTGTCTAGCCCCAACATTAGTGCTTTATGGACTAATCTGAAAGTGCAGAGATTATAAACGTGAAAAATTCATATCTTTATGGTAATATACATGCTAATATACGCTTGTTGATGCGTATATTGTTCTTGTTGTCTTCTCCTTCTTTTGAATCAAAATTTTGCATGTGGTCATGTAATGAAATATGTTAGATAACAATCAAAATCAAATCAAATCAAATCATATTGAAGTCCTTCTAGCTTTGATTTTCTAGAGTTTAAAATTATTTAAAAATCAACATTAATTCAAATTTATGACATTCATAATAGCGGAGAATTTTCGTGATTTTCTTTGGGATTCTAAACATAAAATGTTTGTTCTCTTCATTTTCACAATTCTCTCTTCTTCTTCTTCTTTTTTTTTTTTTTTTACATTGTAATCATTTTATTTTCAAAAACCAATTCATTCTTCAATTTTTACAATTTTAAAGATGAAAAGGATGTTAAGGTATCGATGCTTTACAGACTAATCGGGAAGTGTGGAGACAATAAACATTAAAAGTTCGTATCTTTCTAGTAATACACGTTTGCTTATGTGTATATTTCTCTTGTTATTGCCCCTCTTCTCGAATCAAAATTTTGCATATGAGCATGCAATGGCGTTTGTAGATAAAAATAAAAATCAAATAAAATTGGACAGAATTGAAGTTTATACTGTTTAGATAATTTCAAGCTTTGATTTTCTAAAGTTTGAAATTGTTTGAACATCAAGTTAATTCAAATTTATAACATTTGCAAATCTGAAGAATTTTTTGCAAATTTCTTTTGGATTTATAAATTAATTTTTTTCTCTTTATTTTCAGGGTTCTCTAATTTTTTTTTAGTACATTGTAATCATTTTACCTTTGAAGATTGATTTATTCTTCAATTTTTTCAATTTTAATGATGAAAAGGACATTATGGTTTCTTTACAAAGTGCCTAGCCCCAACATCAGTGCTTTATGGACTAATTTGACAGTGCAAAGATAATAAACGCGAAAAGTTCATATCTTCATGGTGATAACCGTTTGTTGTAGCATATATTGTTCTTGTTATCGCCTCCTTTTTTTGAATCAAAATTTTGCATATGGGCATGTAATGAAAAATGTTAGATAACAATAAAAATAAAATAAAATCGAATAAAATTGAAGCCTTCTAGCTTTGATTTTCTAAAGTTTCAAATTATTTAAACATCAACATTAATTCAAATTTATGACATTTATAGTGACAGGGAATTTTCGTGATTTTATTTGGGATTTTAAAAATATAATATCTGTTCTCTTCATTTTCACAATTCTCTATGTTTTTTTTTTCATACATCGTAATCATTTTATTTTGAAAAATCTATTCATTCTTCAATTTTTACAATTTTGATGATGAAAAGCATGTTAAGGTATCGATGCTTTATAGACTAATTAGGAAGTGTAGAGACAATAAATGTTAAAAGTTCGTATCTTTTTGATAATACATGTTTGCTTATGTGTATATTGTTCTTGTTATTGCCCCTTTTTTCGAATCAAAATTTTGAATGTAATGAAATTTGTAGATAAGGATAAAAATCAAATAAAATCGGATAAAGTTGAAGTTTATTCCGTTTAGATAATTTCTAACTTTAATTTTCTAGAGTTTGAAATTGTTTGAACATCAACATTAATTCAAATTTATAACATTTGCAAATCTAGGGAATTTTTTGCAATTTTCTTCTGGATTTAAAAATTAATTTTTTCTCTTTATTTTCACGATTCTCTAGTTTTTTTTTTCCATACATTGTGATAATTTTACCTTTGAAGACCGATTTATTCTTCAATTTTTTCAATTTTAACCAAAAAGGATATTATTGTTTCTTTATAAAGTGACTAGCCACAACATTTGTGTTTTATAGATTAATCATAAAGTGCGGAGACAATAAACATGAAAAATTCATATTTTTATGGTAATACACATTTTTTATTGTGTACATTGCTCTTGTCATCACCTCCTTTTTTGGAATCAAAATTTTGCATATGGATATATAATGAAATTTGTAGATAACAATGAAAATCAAATAAAATCAGATAAAACTATCTTGTTATTCCGTTTGGATAACTGCCAGCTTTGATTTTCTAGAGTTTAAAATTATTTGAACATCAACATTAATTCAAATATATGATATTCGCAATGACGATAATTTTTTTGTGATTTTCTTTTGAATTTTAAAAATAAAATATTTGTTCTCTTTATTTTTCCAATTCTCTAAGTTCTCTTTTTGGTGCATCGTAATCATTTACTTTCGAAGGCCAATTTATTCTTCAATTTTTACAACTTTGATGACGAAAAAGGAGTTAAGGTTTCCTTATAAGGTGCCTAGTCAGAACATCAATGCTTTATAGACTAATCAAAAAGTGCAGAGATTATAAATGTGAAAAGATGGTATCTTTCTAGTACTACACGTTTGTTGCTGCCTATGTTGCTCTTATTATTGCTTCATTTTTGGAATCAAGATTTTGGATATAGGCACGTAATGAAATTTGTAGATAACAATGAAAATCAAATAAAATCGGACAAATTTGAAGTCCTATTATTCCCTTTGGATAACTTTCTAGAGTTTAATATTACTTGAACATCACCATTAATTCAAATTTATGACTTTCACAATGTTGAGAAATTTTTTGCAATTTTCTTTTGGATTTTAAAAATAAAATGGTCGTTATCTTCTTCTTTTTTTTTTCACAATTCTCTATGTTTATTTTTGCCATACATCATAATCATTTATTTTCGAAGACTGATTTATTCTTCAATTTTTATAATTTTGATGATGAAAAATGATTTTAAGATTTCTTTATAAGGTGCCTAGCCACAACAACAGTGCTTTATAGACTAATTAGAAAGTGTGGAAACAATAAACGTGAAAAGTTCATATATTTTTTGTTATACACGTTTATTGCTGCATATATTGTTCTTGTTATTGCCTCCCTTTTTAGAATTAAAATTTTGCATATGAGCATGTAATAAAATTTGTAAATAACAATAAAAATCAAATACAATGGGAAAGAACTGAATCCTGTATTTCCGTTTGGATAACTTCTCACTTTGATTTTCTAGATTTTAAAATTATTTGAATATTAAATTAATTTAAAGTTATGAAATTCACAATGGCCAGGAATTTTTCATAATTTTATTTTCATAATTTTCTATGTTTTTTTTTTCCATACATCGTAATCATTTACTTTCAAAGATCGATTTCTTCTTCAAATTTACAATTTTGATGACAAAAAAGGACATTAAATTTTCTTTAAAGGTGCCTAGTCACAACATCAATGCTTATAGACTAATCAAAAAGTGTGGAGACAATAAACATGAAAAGTTCGTATCTTTCTAGTATACACATTTGTTGCTGCTGTATTGCTCTTGCCATTGCGTCTGTTGTTGGAATCAAAATTTTGCATAGGGTCATGCAATGAAATTTGTAGATAACAATAAAAATCGAATGAAATCGGATAAAACTAAAGTCTTGTTCTTTCGTTTAGATACGTTCTACCTCTGATTTTCTAGAGTTTAAAATTGTTTGAAGATAATTAATTCAAATTTATAACATTCACACAACGGGATTGCGGGATTTTTTGCGACTTTCTTTTGGATTTAAAAATAAAATATTTTTCTCTTTATTTTTCTTCGTGCATCGCAATTATTTTACTTTCAAAAACCAATTTATTGTTCAATTTTTATATTTTGATTACGAAAAAGGGTGTACGGTATCTAGTCATAACATCTGTGCTTTATAGCCTAATTAGAGAGTGTGAAGACTATAAAGGGAAAAAGCTACCAAAAACCCCCAAACTATGCTCAAACCGATAAATTTGCCCCAATTTTTTTTTTAACGCAAAAAACTCTAAACTTTATCAACTGTGACACATTAATTCCAAACTATATGACATTTTCTTCATTTTTATTTTAAATTTTTTTCTCTTTCTTTTCTTCTTTTTATTTATTTATTTATTTTCTCTTCCTTCCATTGACCCTTGCTAGATCAGGCAAGGGCAACCCTTGCTTGACATAGGTAAGGGTAGCTGTGACATCTTGCTTTTTGAGTCTGATTTCGATGAGATGATATGGGTTTTTATCAACGTGCCTATAGACTTTTTCTCTGAGTTGGCTACTCACGAGTTAACTAGCCTATCAGGTGAAGCCGTTAAAAAATCTAAACGTAATAAACATGAGAATTCGACCAGGAATCGACTGCTCGATCGTGCCAATCTGTAAGGATCATTACGGTATTGTCAAAATCGATAAAAGACCGGAGATAGGTCAATTCGATAGAAGTATGTGATTAGTGCGTGGATGATTCCACATAATTGCAAAATTTTTGTCAAACGGCACTAAACCGATTTTTCTGTTATTTTCGTACCCTATGTCCGTATTTAAAATCTTGAGATTTTCACGACAATCGAGAGTCACCAATGTGTCGAAGACGTACAATGTGGCTCGAAAATAATCGACCACGGGTCAATTGCATTAAAAGTTCCTAAAAGCTACCTAGTAGATTGCGACGCAATAAAAACACGTCAGATTGAAATTAATTGTGACATTGAACTCAATTTCAAAAATTGAAAGTTTTGTCGTGTCACGATCCATTTTAGAAATGTCGACTCACCTTCCGAGAAATTTTCAGAGATTCCGAGATTTTTATGAAAAATCGATTTGGAAAACGAACGGAAATTCGGATGGACTCATTTGAAGGAGATTTGGATTTCCAAGCCAGGCTATGTGCTAATGGGAATTTATAGAATTTATGTGGACTTTTTCTTCTTTAAAATAGGACTTCGAATTGGAGAAATCGAGGATGAAATTGAAGCCCCAAAGTGTGAAATTCGGATTTAGGTTTGGACAACAAATTTTGGCTTCAAAATTGGTTTTATTGGTGGAATTTAGGCTAAAAAGAAATATGGGACAAGATGATATGCTTGAAGATCAAGAGGGGACCAAGCTTTAATTACTCAAGATATTTCTTTGGACTTTAGCTTCTCTCTCTCCACCAAACTTCTCGAGCACGTCCCCGCAATCCATCCTCTTCACGTCTTCTCTTTCTCGATCTCTCTCTGCTCTGCTTTTCATTTCATTTTCCTCTGCAACTTTCATCTCTTTCATTTCTCTCCACCGAGACTCCCTCACCCACTCACACGATTCCACCTCCACCGAATTCACCATCTTCAAGCTTTTGTTGACCGGATTTTTTCAACGCCTGCACACGCGGCCATCTCCACTTCCACCTTACCTCGTGTCTTCACGTCCACCGAATCAACTTCAGCTTCTTTCAAATTTTCTTTCCACCGAATTAAGCCATCAACGTTCTGCCCCTCTCCACTAAACTTTGTCCCCCCAAGAGTCAAAGATCCCCAACAGATTTAACTTGTTGACCGCAAGCTATTTTCTGTGTTCAGCTTTATCGAGCAGCAATCTTCGGCCGCGCAAGTTCAGCCGCGGAAGTTCTAGCTCCTTCGGTCTTCCACCGTGGGCTGCCTTGGCCGATTTCAACTAGTCCAAGCTCTGTTGGCCTCGCTGTGAGCTTAAGTCTCGGCCGCTGTTGCCGTGAGCCGATTTTCGGGCTTAACCGGTGAGTTGTGTTCTAATCCTTAATTAGTGAGCAAATGACACTTAGAGGTGTGTTAGTTAGCTAATTGGTGGATTAATTAAGTTAATTAGGCTTAGGATGGCTTAGTTAGATTAAGTATATAGTTAGTATTTAGTTAGTTTAATTAGTTTAGTTAGGTGGATTAGTTAGGAATTAGTTAGTTTATTTAGTAAGTGTACTTAGATTAAATACATAGGATGGTTAGATTTAATTGTTAGTTAGATTATTTAGTTTAGTTAGGCTAGGTTAATTTAATTAAATGCTTTAAATTTATTTATTTATTAATTTATTTAATTTTCGGTAATTTATTTTTTTGGTAATTTTCGGTAATTTATTTAGTTATTAATTATTTTCCGGAAATTATATCGGAATAGCTGGTGACAGGAATTTTATGCTTATTGTAATGGTGTGTTTAGTTTATGCAATTGGATGTTAATTGGTGCAAATTGAGTGTTGATTGGAATTTTGAGTATTTAATTCCAAAATTTGTGAAATTCATTATTTATTCAAAAATCCCGGGTGTCGGGTTTTAACACCAAAAATAGTTATATATACTATATAAACCAGTGTGATTTTAAATTGGAAGATATCAATTTTTTTAGTGTGAATTGACCGTGTACCTACACATGACTATTTTACCGTGTATTTCTAATACAAAGAAAATAGACCAAGTTCACCATTTTAATTGAGGCGTTTGAGTGCAATGCACATTTTCCTAGACCGATATTGATTGGTTGTGTGTTGGTTAAGAGAAACCGTCTCAGGCTGTTAAGCCGGACGTTACCCATTCATTGGGACTCAAGTCGCAATAGATTCTGGACCTACACCCTTCGAGGAAGCCGTCTAATTAAGAGACGTCACCATGCTCAAAGGAGGTGAGACAACACCTAGCAATGCCAGAAGACCACTAAGTTTAGAGTTGGCCGTACTCTTAAGGAGTGTAATTAATAATTGGAACGTATAATTGTTTGAGTTTGATACGCCTGATTATGCGACAAAACTATGTGGCATAAAATTGAACGTGTTATAATGGTTTGACCTTATAATCAGGACTCTTGTGATTAATTGAATTGATGAGGTGTTCTAGTTGTTATGTGCATTGATTGAATGCAATGTGATATGAACTGTGTTGACGTGCAGGAAGGAATTGATGCGAGGTAAGTCCTCTGTGCTAATTGAGTGGTGGTATGGTTAGGGCACTTCTAGGTGTATTTCCCTCCTAATTGGGACTTAGACTGTGAACTCGCTGAAATTTATATCTCACCCTGTCATGGGCTTAAAATTTTTAGGGTCGTAAAGGGAGGACCTAGAGCTGAGCTAAGGTGACTTAAAGAGTAGGTTAGATAGGACAGCCTCTTTTTGAGAACTAGTCTTTTGGTTATAAACTTGTGTAAATGACTCAATATGTTTCTAAAAATGTGGTTTGTTTGTGAATGTGATGTCCTACTTTGCTATTCTGAGATGATTACTATCAAAGAATTTATTTTTGCTTCCGCATATATAATAAAATGAAAGGGTCGGCGACTCAACCTGGGAAGTCGCATAATTTTTATCGATTAGAGAGGGATGGGCATGCGCTTGAAGATTGGGGCGTGATAGTAGCCCTCACTAGCATTGGGCAAGGGTAGCCCTCGCTAGATTCGGCCTGGGCGAGGGCTGCCATTGTTTGAGTTTGGCTTTCCTCTGCCATGGCCAATGGAGGGATGAGAGAAAGAAAAAAAAAAAGGAAAAACAGAAAAATGAAAAAAAAATTGAAAATTAAAATACGAAAATGCCCTTCGACCATAAAGTTTGGGGTAAATGTGTCACGGTAGGCAAAGTTGGGGGTTTTTGTGTCACAACAAAAAGTTTTGGATAAATTTGTTACTTTAAGTAAAGTTTAAGGTTTTTGGTGACTTTTTCTTGACTATAAATGTGAAAAGTTAGTATCTTTTTTATAATACACGTTTATTAGTGCATAGTTTGTTATTGTTATTTTTGTAGATGAGCATACAATGAAATTTGCAAATAACAATGAAAAATTGAATAAAATGGGATAAAACTGAAGTTCTTCTGTTTGGACAACTTCTACCTTCCATTATCTAGAGTTTTAAATTATTTGAAGTTCAAGTTAATTCAAATTTATAACATTTGCCATGGCCAGAAATATATAGCGATTTTTTTTTGGATTTAAAAAAGTACCATTCCTCTTTATTGTCACAATTTTCTATGTTTTTTTTTTTTTTTCGTACTTCATAATTAGTTTATCGAAACTACTTTCGAAGACTAATTTATTCTTAAATTTTTACAATTTTATGACAAAAATGGATGTTAAAGTTGCCATATAAGATGCTTAGCCACAACATCTGTGCTTTTTAGACTAATCAGAAGGTGCGGAGACAATAAACGTGAAAATTTCGTATCTTTCTAGTAACATACATTTGTTGCTGCGTATATTATTGCTATTATTGCCTCCTTTTTTGATTCAAAGTGAAATTGAAGTTCTATTCTTTTGTTTGGATAACTTCTAACTTTGATTTTTCAAGTTTAAAATTGTTTGAATATCAACATTAATTCAAATTTATAACATTCGCAATGGTGGGGAATTTCTTGCGATTTCCTTTTGGATTTAAAAATAATTTTTTTCTCTTTATTTTTAATTCCTTATTTTTTTGGTAAATTGTTATTATTTTACTTTTAAAGACTGGTTTGTTCTTCAATTTTACAATTTTGATGACGAAAAAGGACATTAAGGTTTCTTCATAAGGTGCCTAGTCACAACATCTGTACTTTATAGACTAATCAAAAGTTGCGAAGAGAATAAGCGTGAAATGTTTGTATCTTTTGGAAAATACATGTTTATTGCTATTTATATTACTGTTGTTATTGTCTTCCTTGTTGGATTCAAATTTATGCAGATAAGCATCTAATGGAATTGTAGATAACAATAAAAATTGAATAAAATCGAATAAAATCGAAGTTTCCGTTCTTCCATTTGGATAACTTCTAACTTTGATATTCTATAGTCCAAAATTGTTAGAACATCAACATAAGTTCAAATTTATAACATTTGCAATGGTGAAGAATTTTCTCGATTTTCTTTTGATTTAAAATAAAATATTTTTCCTCTTTATTTCACAAATTCTCTATATTTTTTCCCATAATCATTTTATTTTCAAAGACCGATTTATTCTTCAATTTTTACGATTTTGATGACAAGAAAGGACGTTAAGGTTCTTTATAAGATACCCAATCACAACATCTGTGCTTTATAGACTAATTAGAGGGTGTAAAGACAATAAATATGAAAAGTTCGTGTAGTGAATATTTGTTGCTGCAAATATTACTATTGCTATTGCCTCCTTTTTTGAATTCAATTTTTTGCAGATGAACTTCTAATGGAATTTGTAGATAACAATAAAATTCGAATAAAATCGAATAAAACTTAATTTCTGCTTCTAACTTTGTTTTTCTAGAGTTTAAAATTATTTGAATATCAATATTAATTCAAATGTATAACATTTGCAATGGCGGTGAATTTCTCACGATTTCTTTTCGATTTAAATATAAAATATTTTTCTCTTTATCTTCACAATTCTCCATTTTTTTTTTCAGTACATCATAATTATTTCACTTTCAAAGACCAATTTATTCTTCAATTTTTGCTGTTTTGATGACAAAAAAAGAACGTTAAGGTGTCTTTATAAGATGCCTAATTACAATAGCTGCTTTAAAGATTAATTATAGCTACAATATGATTGTCTATAAATACTTATTTTGGACAATGGGATATATTGACATCTTTAGGATATGTTTATTTTATGAAAAATGAATGATTTCGAAAATATTTTTCTAAAAATTGATCATTGGTATCGCTTTACAAAAATGAACAAATAAAGAAAATTTTTATTTTCCACGAAAACATCTAGACATAAATTGTTGTCGATAGTGAAAACTATTTTTTATGGACTGATTATTTCAAGCGATATAGGTCACCATTTTTTTAAACATATTCTTCAAATCATTCTTCTTTTTTTTTTTTTTTGTGAAACGAATAAAATCTTAATTTGAATTTTCACTTAATTATCTTAATTGTCAAGATGCTAGAAAAAAATTGGAGAAGATGGAAGTGAGAATTGTTGGAAATCTATTGGAAACAATGAGAAAATAAGATCGATTGTTTGACATGTGAAGCATAGTTCTTATCCTGATGCAATAGGCGCTAGCAGTTACCTCCCAAGATATAACAAACATTCTTCTTTACTCCATACAGAATAATAGAAGGAACATAAACAATTAAATTGTATGTATAACCTACAAGAATGGAAAAAATTGAATAAGAGCAAAGATATTCATGTTTTTCTATATCACCTTTCCAATTATCTTTAGTGTAACAATATATAGGTAAAAGAGAGGGAGCCATAAATCCGTTACAAATTGATTACAATTAAAATTGCTACAAAACTGTTATATAAACATTACAAAAAAGTTACAAAAATCCTTACAGATTAATAATTTTGATGGCTATTATAACTTTTATTAAAGTCGTTACTCTCAAATATTTCAAAATTGTTAACAATCCCTCACAAATTTCCAAGGTTTTGAAAAAAAAAAGGAAAAAGAATGCCAAGTTAAACTTAATTGAATGTAAACAAGTGTTTGTTAGGCTATAAGCCAAATCTTGAAAGAGTGAAATATAATCTACGAACTTAATGGTGAAGTTTAAAACTTTTATGAACCAAGAGTTTCTTTTATAAATTATAAATATCACTAATCATGTTACACCTCCCCAATTTTTATTGTTCAACGTAGCTTTGTGCTAACTAGCCATGTGAGTGTCTAGTCTTTTTATAAGTACTCTAGAAATTTTTTCCAAACTTCTCATAGGAGAGTTCTCTTCACATTTTATATAAATGATTCTATCAGGTGTATTTTGTAATTTAACCCACCACCGATAATGACTATGGAATCCATTACTTGCATCTTAGGAGGGACAAAATTTTCCAATAATACATCACTGAATCAATAAGCAATTTGTTATTATCCATATGAATCTAATTCATGATATTGCCAATTACAAAGATTGGGTTACCATCACCATTGATTTTCCTCAACTAGCTCAAGTTCCCTTTCCTCAATGAATAGTCAAAGGATCGGCCAAATCCACTTGATATACATAAAAAAAAAAAAAAAATTAAGCAATTGTTTTACCATACCACGTCTTAATTGTATGTTCTTTTAACCTTTGAAAGTTTCATTTTTTGCAATGGCTATTGTCTCTTGACAATCACAATGCCTAGAAATAGAAGGTGTCAGTTTCATTCTCCAAAAAAATATGTTAAGAAGTTTCTCAACTTCTTAGCCTTATTTTAAAATTTAAGTTTGAGAAGAATTTTCCTTTTCCGAAAACTTGAACAATTCTTAACAACCAAGATAAATGTACTTTTTTTGTAAATATATGCCCGGTAGCACCAAAATTTATCATTCATTTTTTTTCTCACATTGGCCGCAAATTTTGGTTTGGGAAATGTTCACAGTAATTATGTCATCAGAATTATTTGCTTCAATCAAGTTGACTTTTGATTTAGCGATATTGTCATTTCTCCCACAATATTTTTGGCTGATTTCCAAGTTACAGAGGTGAACACATATTTATTAGGGGATTTTATCTTACTTGAATTTAAGATCCAATTAACATTAGCGTATCTTTCTAATATAGTGGGAAATCCACTAGATAAAAGGCCGTAGTTTATGATTCCACTATATAAAATAAGCTTGAGAAAAGCTTACTGCTCATATTTTTAACAACGGATATCAGACCACATTCAACAAGTAAATGATACGACAAATGCATCATTAGGAATAAAAATCCAGCAAAATCAACGAAGAATATTTAGAGCATATGTTTTTACCATCATGCACAATTTTTAATGATTAAGTGACGCCAGAATAATGCATGAATACATAAACAATGAGCATATCAGTAAGATGAACTTTCAACTCAGCATAATTACCAATTTACACAAGCACGCATGCAATGGGCATATCAGCAATGTTCACACGGTCCACTTGTAAGTCACTAACCTAAAAAAGCAAAATACAATTTCTCTGATTAATGGATGAACCAAAGCAACCAGCAAGTTCGAGCTCCGTTCCAACGAATTCAAGCACGTTTAAAACAGAATTCCCCAATTACTTAGCAAAGAATGAACATGATTTCGGTATCATATTATATCAGAAAGGCATGTAAACATGTATGATCAAAATGATATCAAATTCAAACAAAATCATAGTCAATTTAGAGAAGTGAAATTACGACCAGCATGTGTAAGTCTAAAACGGACAGAGGGATTTATCTTCTTCGCCATCTTATTAGCCATCAGGAAAAAGGAAGCCAAAGGGTCCACGGGCTATCGTGTTGGTGGGGGATGGTGGCTCCGGTTCTTTTGGTCGATCAAAATGTAAAGATCCATTGTCGAGTAACGGTATGTCCCATTTCTGCGTCATCGGGCAAATTTTGATTTTGATTGCTGATCTCTGTCCCCCGTTCTCGACCTGTTTTCCTAGTGTGTTCTTGATGCGACCGTGGTAACGAGCATGATAATATGATTGATGAAGGGAAAAGAGAAAATCTGAAAGATTCTCCGAGGTTATGTCAATTGTAGAAGAGAAAGCACATGAAGTCACTTAAGGTGCATTTGGTTCCACTCCGCAAATGAGCTTTGGGTGTAATGTAAATGCTGAGAATCAAACCTATCAGGGGAAATGCAAATTGTGTTTGGTAAAATCCCTTTGAAAATGAACTTTGAGTTGAATGTATATTTAATGGGCTATGGGTATATTATATATTCATTTTTTTTTTTTTGAAAAATGAACCAAACCTTTTGCTAGACCGGCGAGCCAAATCTAGCATTGGTGGCATGCAACCCAAGCGACCACTGCCTAGGTTGAATGGGTCTCACCGAGGGTCGCTCGAGGTTCTGCGACCTCTGGCGGCCCTTAGCTGGGTTGCGTGACCTTTGCCGGAGGTTGCTTGAACTTGGGCAACCTCAACCGATGACCGGTGGTGGCCATAGCCATTCACTAGTTTGTCAAAGGGTTGTCTCCTTTCTTTAATAAAAAAAAAAATAACTAGGGACAAAATCAGAAATTTGAAGAATTTGTGAAGATAGTTCAGAAAAGAAAAAATTAGTTTTAATATTGAACTTTCAGCTTTCTCAATATTAGCATTTGGTCAAAAACTCATTTAAGATAATTACGAAAGCATCCAACATTTCTCCAGGGCTTTGGAGGCCAAAAGTCACAAGGATGCTAGTCCTTTCCGTGCCAGCTCAATCTCAAAAGCTGTCCCATTCTTCATGTCCCCCGATCAAACTTCTAAAAAGTGTAGGTGCTTCTCTGATCACATTGTATGCATTTTCATGAGTTGGTTTCACCAGTGCGTCTCTCGCCATCGCTGATTTCTCTAGGATCTGAGACCTCAAACTCTGGTAATGGCTCGGGCTTGCCCTCTCATGGATGAAGTCTTCTCTATCGAGCGTCCCTGTCGGACTCTGCACAGACACGACGCTCTCGCTTTGGACGTTCAAATAGCACACCGCTTGCGCCCTGCACAGCGGACAATCAGAATGGAGCTGAAAACCGAGTGTCGATGCAAGCAACATGGAACAAGTGAGCGCAGTTCGGCAAATGCTTCAACCAGTCCCCTTCCTCAAACTCTCCTGAGCAGACCGCGCACTCGATGCTGATGCTCAGCTTCGTCATCTCCACTTCGTTCTGGCAGAACCGAGTGGCTGGCAGGTTGTGCATGGTGAAGGAGTCCAAGCCGTGGCTGTGTAACTGGAGGAATGGGTCGACCGAGTTGGCATCATTCAGGTGCTGCCTACCTCGGGGCCTGGTTTCTGGAGAAGGTGGTGAGGCGAAAGGCATGGAGAAACCATTTTCAAGATCGTTTAGTAGCTGAAGAGGAGGAAGCCGGTGCATAAGAACACGACCAAGGAGATCGCCTCTTGCTCCCGCAAGGAGTGTTGCTGCCATCAAGGGCAGCGGGTGAGATTGGACCAGGACTTGAA
Source organism: Eucalyptus leucophloia subsp. euroa (assembly GCA_017140325.1). Lineage (NCBI taxonomy): Eukaryota > Viridiplantae > Streptophyta > Magnoliopsida > Myrtales > Myrtaceae > Eucalyptus > Eucalyptus leucophloia. Next base: position 7,908,387 of record CM029469.1, on the reverse strand, counting down.
GGGATCTTGTGGTGAAGTCTGTATCAATTGGATCATTTGCTGCAATATTATGTTCAGATGGATTCCGGATGGTCATCGTCCTAGCTCGCCTTCATTGCGTCAGAATGATTCGTCCCGCGTTCTCTATGTGGTGGAACATTCTTTCGAAGCAATTAAGGTTTTCATTTTCGGCCAAAAGAATGATTCAAGATGAGTTGGTTACACTGAGGTTATGACCATGCAGTTCGAGTTTTTGATTCTGCAAGTTGGTGTATTCAATCTATGTCTGCATTTGTTTGTCTTTGGTGTAGATGATATCAGGTTTTTTTTTTTTTTTTTTTTGTATATATCTATAATAATCCACAATAATGTAAATTATACCTTTCCATCAATTCTGTGGTGAACCTCGACATCCTCGACATTCATCAGACGAATGTATTGGCCATATTACCTGTCATTGTTTAGACATGAGCGGCACCCTCGCCACTTCCCTCTGATTGCAAGAAGTTCAAATTCTTTCCAGCATCGATTTTCACTATGCAAGACCTTCGGAGAGTGACTTGGACTTGACAAACTCATCAAAACCAGGAAGTTCTGAAGAATAAATGACAAATTTCAACATTCAATCATCTACACCAAAGACAAACAAAAGACCAAGAATGTGTTCAAGCATTGCAAAGCAAAAGACCAAGAAATTAGAGCAGCTTCCTGGTCTAAATTTAGAAAAATGTTGGCCATAATCAGATGCATGAGAGTTTTATATACAAAGGAGACGTCCATTTGCACAAACTAACTAGTAGGAAACTATATGCCATTCACACCGGGACAAATCAACGAAGGTATGCAATTACACCTCATACCAGGATAATGCTTGAAACAAAAGAAGGAAATGCCCTCTGCCCCTTTCCCACTGGAATCTGATTCCCGACACTGCTGACCGAAGGCAATCTATCACCGACACAGCTGACCGAAGGCAATAGACACCCATGACCCTGATACAGGCCAGCTCCACAAACGAAGTTCAGCACCGAGGCTGAGCACATACATATGACGACACACAAGAGACGTCAGGATGTGGGGATTGATTCATAGTTTTCACCAGGTAGTTGCTAGGACTTGCACCAGGTTTGAGACAAGCATTTGCCAGGTCACAACTTTTCTCTGTAACTGGCGGGATTTTGAATGGTTGGAGAGGAAAAGGGTTCCGCCACTGAGGTAGCGGCCCTGCCATGAGGAGTGTCTGAAGTAGAGGACCAGCCTCCATTACGGCCTGCAAGAGCCTGCCCTTTTGAGGCAGGGCTTTTCCCTTGACAAGGTCATTGATAATGACAGATGCTGGGTCTAATTTAGCGTTCACCAAGGAGATTGAACCACTAGTCATAGCACCATCATATTCCTGAATATAAGGCTGGTTGGTGAAGCCCATATTACCAGAATCGACCACGTTAAAACACAAGAAGTTGGGTGAAGAAACTGCATCCAGGAACGAATTCACAGGGGATGAGCAATGCGAGTGGTGATTGTTGTAGGAATCGGAGAGGCTGGTTGATTCAGTTATGCCCGAGTTCGCTTTCACCGGCACAAGGAAGTCATCAGGATGTTTCTGTTGAGAGAACAAGGATGATATGTCATTGATGCTTTGTGAGGTCAGCTTGTTGATCAGCTTCTGAAGCTGGTCTCTGGCTTCATCTCTTTCTTGGTAAGCAGTCTTCAGGAGGCTGAGCAGGTGCTTCACGTTCTCCCTGTACCTTTTAATTTCTTCGCTCTTTTCCATTTTCACTGCCTCGAGCTCCAGGCTAGTGCACAGGATCATCTGCTTCAACTCCTCCATGTTCTGTCGGTTCAGAATGAATTTCTTTTAACATGAAATCGAAAGCACAGAAAAAAGAAGCAGAAAAACCAGCTGATCCGGGAATATCTTGAGGACTTTAAATGAAAGTCTCCGAAGCTATACGTCAGTAATTATGTTGAATCAATCCTTTCAAATAATGTTAGTTACACCGACCTGGTGAAATTTTTTTAAATTTTCACTAGAAAAACTATTCACAAGCATTTTGTGATCACGGAAAACCCAAGAAAAAAGAATGCAAACTATCCCCATGAACCGTCTCAAAGTGACTTTGGAAATCGATTGAAGACCAAAAAAATTGTCGTTCTGAATTAAAAGGTCAAGAATTCAGATTATCCCAGTTCTAAATCAACTGCTTTTTACTAGCTGTTCGATAGGCAATGAAGTGCACATCTGAATCGAAAACGACTTCGAATGAGCAGAAAATCGAGGATGCGGAGAGAACACAAACCTGTTAACAACTCCACAAGTAACCCAACTCACTTTTGCCCTTCTCCTATGATAGACGCGCAAGCAGAGAGCAGGAGGAAGAATGAAGAAGACTCAAGTGATTGGGGGAGTTAAACCAAGGTGCTTAGTGACTCATTTATTGGAAGACGAAGCACGTAAGACAAGCGAGAAAGGTGGCTAAAGGTCCAGAGAATCAAGTCCAAATCCAAAGATAATATTGAAATTAAATAAGGAACGCCAAGACCTTCATATTAGAAAAGAGAGGGAAATAGAAAATTCCTAGATTCCGTTTTCCACTCGGTGTGAGAATTTCATTGGGACTCGTCTCTTCTTCCCATAAAAAATGACAATTCATGCCCATAAATACATTGTGTCAGTGTAAATCCAGCTAGTACATAAGTTAGGTTTTTACTGTATATATTTTTGTCTTTATTCCTTTCTTTCTTTCTTTTTTTGGTGGAGATGCCATGCGAGAATGTAAAGGCTGGCGCGGTTTAAGAGAGAGCTTATCTGTTCTCTCTTCGCGCGGTTTTATTATAATGAGTTTTCCAAGGATTACCCAAAATTTTCAAATTTTATATCTTTTTTTTTTTTTTTTGGATCAGAAGATAGTGATTTTCATTACTAACCCACAGAAGGGCATCAGTAGATACAAAGTCCAGACATAAAATTAAACATAGAGAATAAGAGGGATTATTATCTCAATTTAATGGGAGGGAATTAGCTCGGTGAACTTTGACAACCTAATTTGTGGCCTGATTTTATTCTCTCAGTTCATAGCTCATGGAAACTCTACTTAGTTGGGCTAGAAGTTCTTTCCAATCTTCACAATGGACTGGGCTGTCCATGGAGGATCCACTCGGCCTAATAAGCACTCAGTCACCGATAAGTTGTTCGATGATAAGTGCCCTCGCATATTAGTTCCACACTATAGTTTCATATCAATTCGTGTATCCCTCTTCTTCTTCAACCACAGCAGTGCTTCTCGCACGGCCAGGCTTTCAGCCACCAAACAAAAGAAGCGTGGATCTGTTTGGCGAAGCCGTCCACGAGGACTCCGTCATTGTTTCTACATAACCCAGCAACCGATCCAGTCATTGTTGAGCTGCACCACGAACTATCTACGTTAATTTTCATCTTCATTTGCAGGTCCCATCTCGCAAATAGCAAGGTCGTGGTGGTGGCATCTTCGCGAGTTGCTCTCGGGTCAGGCTTTCGAGCTTGGAATACCATGGCGTTTCGAGCTTTCCAGATCTGCCGCAATACTCCGGCAAACAGGGAATTCAAGTATGGAGTAGATCTGGAGGTGAGATTTTCATAGACCCACTTGTTGATGCGAGTTATACTTGATGGAGAAGTGTCCGCTTGTAAATAAGGATTTGACCAAATGTCCTTTGTCCAGTCGCATAGGATGAACTGATGCTTCGTAGTTTCTAGTGCTTTAGCACATAGCAGGCATATTGGATTAGGTAACATTCTCCTCTTGTGAAGATTTTCCTTAATAGAAAGTGCGTTGCTACATATGCTTCATAGTAGAAACTGGATTTTGGGGTACGTACGAAGCTTCCATATCTCGTTCCACAACGATTTAGGGGTCTAGTAGGATGTTGATGGATTATTTGTTGTTGGGGATTCTCCTAGGTTGTGGATTCTATTGTGGCGGCTTTTCACTTTATAAGATCCCAAACTATTTGCCATCACAATATGGCGTTCAATAGTTGGACGTTGAATTTTAAGTTAGCTTAATGCTGATTATTATTTTTTTGCCCTGCTTCTTCACTTTTTTCCCCCTTTATTTTAGTTGTTGGGAAAACAGTTTTCTTTCCTTTGGCGTCTCTATTACCTTATAAGTGATTTTTGTTTGATTGAAACATGACACATTTATTAAAATCATCCGAGGAACTTACCTCATGTTTTGGCGTCTCTATTTTGGAGAAAGTAATTAGGGTTCAAAGTTAACGCGCTGCGATAACATATTCAAGTAATGAAAACTAAGAGAGAAATACGAGTTTACTTTTTGGTCAAAATAATGAACTTGGTGTTAAAGCAAGCAAATTTCAAACTACATCCTAATAGGATTTCGTGAAAAAAAAAAAAAAATCAAATAGAACCATTAACACTCGTAAATAACATTAAAGCAAGAAAACCACAAACGATAAACTATTCGAATTTCATGAAAAACCGAATAGAACCATTGACACTCCCAAATAACATACCTAAGAGAGTTAACACGCTGCATTATACGAAACGAGAGACTAGTCCGGTAACTTGAAGGTCAGGGTGGGCGGCCTGAATCCAGCCCTCCTCATAATGCTGCACATCCGTTCGGCGGTTATCTCGTCGACGCCACCGGGGATACCCACGCGTCTGAGATTGCCGTAGTCAGGAAATTGCGCCAAGAATTGCGTGAACGTCCTCGCCTGCTCCAGGGTATCGAGAATCAGCACCTCCTCCTGTCGGAGGACTGCGACGACCTCGTCCAGGGCGGCCCTAGCAGCAGCGCGCGCCTCCATGGCGTCCGCGACTTCACGTGGGCTGAGGAGAGGAAAAGAACGTAAAGAAAAATACTCCTTCCACTAAAAAGAATCGTAAAATACTCACCCAGGGTTCCGTTTCTTCTGGGCAAAATTATACTTCCGATCCGCCGCTTGAAAAGCTTGAAAAGCCTCTTGGAGCTGCGCAGCAAGCGACATGATGACAGATCGATTGAATTCACCTCTGAAAAGGGGCTTTGCGTTTCTCTTTTTGAAGACGACTGAGAAGTTATATCTTGAGATTTTTGCCACGATGAAGGAGTGAATTATATATAGAGGGATCGTTGTTTCTTTCCCTTAACCGAGTCTCTCTCCAATTTCCTGTTTTGCTGAGAGATTATTTGCACTCTAGATCACTTACCTTCCAAATTCAGAAGATCACATACTATATATCTATATATTGCATGCATGATTTTGGTGAAGCAAATCGATGGATTGGCCGAAGATTTGGTTAAATGGGCTTGATCCTGTAAGTCCGATTAAGATTAGGGCTTCCCGTTCAGCACCAGCCCATTAGTCCTAATCCAGTTAAAATGCAATTTATGTGGACCTAATGTTATTGAATTAAAAGCCCTAATATGCAAATTAAGATTATTATTGTTATCTATGAACCCCGACCTTTAGGGCATCCAAAATTAACAATAGATATAAAAGTGCATTCGTGAAACCTTTAAGTAATCGATACTTGTGAATCTTTATATGATAAATGCATAAATTATTCATAAGGCATCAATCCGCCTCAATCATGATCATCAAAAAATTCATAATAATCAAGCTGGAGGCATTTCCTCACTTTCTCAATCACATTTGCTTTATTCTTGGTTTCCATGAGAAAAACCAAATTGAGCCTTTCATGAGCCACTAAGATTCTAAGGTATTAAACTTTTAAAGGTATGTCCAACTTCTGACAGCTCCAACTCAAACTCTTTATTTATTCTTAGGTAGCTTATTAGGGCAAACCACCAAAACTCGTGTTTGGACCCCTTCCCATGATTGAATTGGGGCATCAAGAAGTTGTTCCTCAACCGCTAAGAGAATCAGTGAGGTCTTTTCCTTGTATGGATTGACACGTTTTTTTTCCCCCTTTGCCATTGGAGTTTTTTCGCTCTCGGATTTCCCTATATGCATATCATCACCGGCTGAATAAGGTATTAATATTGGAATATGTTATGCTCTTTTACCACTACTCATAGATAGATATTCTACCCTTCTCATGTCTTTCATAAACTCATTTTCCGTGGGATTTGCAGTAGCTATAGCCATTTCATTTTGTCCTACATTTTCTATTCTTAGGGGCTCTTCATAGCAATTATGGGTGTTTCCAGTGCAATATCTTTATTCGCTACAGAAAGTTTGATTTTCCAGAGAAAGCCTTCCAAAATGGACTAAATTCTCTAACTTATGCCTTTAGCCACAAGCCGTATCAACTTGGATTGTCCTAAGCTAGACCAGTCTCTTCATAAGATACTTTTAAATAGAAGTTTGCATAGTGGGAGCCTTTCGTATTTGAAATATAACCACTATTGATAACCATTCCTATTTAAGGGGACAAGACAAGTTTAGCTGCACCTTTGCCTTTGTGCGAGCTATTGTTCCTCGCCTCAAGTTTTACCTCCTCAACTTTCCCCAATTTAGAGGAGATGTAGCATGCCGAATCTTCAATTACTCTAGCCTAGGGGCCCAAAATGGCACCCAAATGCATAATGTCTAAATTTATAATAATGTTCATGTATGTTTGGATCTCCTTCTTATAAGACCAATAGGTTACTCACAAAAGACTATGGCTGAGAATCTAATACTCTTCTTTTCTCCTCATCGAACTAAATAAAAAGGAAAAGAAACTAGGTTCTATTAACTCAGATTTGACTGAATTTGTCTTCCATGCTTTCCTCATTGAACTAAAAAATGCTTGAAAATTGACATTTGGCTTTGAATATGGCTTTCCATAGAAAGTTAGATCACTTTCCTTTTTTCTTCCTTAGAAATCTCAGTGCCTAGTTTGGTACTGTCCTCTTCAGACCATAGATCTCCCATGCTCCTAAACAGAGCTGCCAATCTGAGTTGGTTATCATCCACACCGGGTTGGTTGAAGGTAAGAAGGTTTTGGGTAATGGAGTGAAGGGAGCTCTTGGATGGGTGAGCGCCTATATTCTACGAAATCTGGGTTCAGTGGTTGATGGATTTGGGAATGGGATAGCTATCTATAAATGGGTTTTGCTAGGTGATGGGTTCTGGATAGGAGATAGCTATCTGTAGAAGAGTTGTGCTAGGATCGGTGGTACAGAAAACTCCCTTTGATGACTAGATCAGGCTTCAGGTTCAATCGATCGCGAGGAGACTCCATTGCAGCCAGCCATGCCGCGAGAGATGATACTGGAGAAGTTGCGGTGATTCTTCCATTCAAGATGGATTGCAAAGAAGAAAAGGGGTGTGAAGCTGCTAATCCGATGGAGGAGGCACCGATTCTGCCATGGAGGTGAAGATATAGGGTTTGGGAAATTAGGGTTTTAGGAAAAGGGCAAGCTATCACTAAAGGGGTAGAGAGAAAGCTCACACTAGCTGAGAGAGTTGTATTATTTCTATTCGGCGACATTTAGCATGAACTTTCGTGATCGGTTTTGTTTGTGGGTTGACTTGAATTATACCTCTATATATATCTGTGTAGACGATCCAAGTTTTGTTTTAATGCTTGTAATAACTCGTCAAGTTAAATTGAGTGTACTAGGGTCAACATAAACTAACGGTTTAGTTTGAAAACACTGACTATCAAGCGATTATAGGCTTCATCCGTGGTTGGAGAAAAGAATAGAGATCCAACGATTACACAACGTGACAATATAGTTCAAGCTGAGATTTCATCTCTATCACGGTCCATGTCAAAAAATTTGAGAAATGCCTATTTCATATTATATTATATTGAAATTTGAAAAAAGAATTGCATACACGCAATTTCATCCTTTTGAAATTTTGATGTATAATGTATGATTCTCGATGTTAATATCAGTACATAATGAGACTTTTAAGTATTCAACATTGAATTAGTTTAGAAGCATCACTCTATCACTTTAAGAAATTCACTTAAGGCAATTAAGGCATGTTTGTGTTTATCAAAACAGAGTATATTTACTTTTGCGATAATATGTTATTTAAAAAACAAGAAACATTGTAAAATGGTGTGGGACAGTCCTTCGGATATGCATTACTAAGGTTCTCAAAAACATTTAACCCAATGCAAGTCCTCCTGAGCATCAAGCATTTTCAAGATGCTAATTCAATTTTTTCCTTCACTTTACTCTCGCTAAACTTTCGAAATTTCGCTTTTACCCATGCTCTTTTACCTTGCACAAATTTCGCTTTTACCCATGCCCTTTTACCTTGCGCGATGTTGTTGGTGACCCTTGCCTGAGCTCGCATGACTTCATACTACAATTACGTGGGTTGCACGAGGCGGCCCATGCTGATGCGAAGCGAGGGCCACTGGTGCCAAATTTGGCTCTTCAATGGCTTGAGCCCTCGTCGTCCTTTTCAAGTATAATTTTTTCCAAACAAGAACGTTTAATCAAAATTTCTCCCCAATACAATTTTGAATTATATTTTATCAAATACTATTTGCATTTGGAAAAAATCTTTATCCTTCAGTTTTTTGCATTTCCTTTTGAGTTTTTTCCAAAAACTGAACCAAGATAGCCTAAAGCCTCTTGAGCAAATGTAGGCTTTTAACCCAATACAAGTCCTAACTGATGTCGGGTTTTGAGCTGGCTCAAAACCTTCGAAATTACTTGCCAAACAACTCAGCTTTAGCAAAAAGGTCTTGCCCAAAATCCATTGGCATAGCTGTGTCAAAAGCAGGCAATTAACGCTTATTTGTCTTTATTTAAAAGACTATATTTACTTTTCCAATGACGAGGAAATAACTATAAAAGATTTCTCAATTACATGCAAATGTTTGTATGATTTTTAACAAATCATAGGTGGTCGATTTGACAAAAAAGAATTATTTTGGACGTTGCCAAAAAAAGAAGTCAAAAGTAAAGTCCTTCAAAGTACTCTAAACCGTATTACTTAAATAAAACAAAATGTTTCCACAAAACAAGACACTTTTTTCTTCGCGGATGATCAAGTTTCACCAATGCTCGAGAAAGTTTACAAAGTTTAAAATCATACTGAGAACGAAGAAAGTCAAGTAGCAAGGTTCATGTTCTGTTATGGAAGCACGGATTACAAAAACTACGAGACAGGGTAGTGAGCCATTGTCAAATGTCAAGGGGCATTATTTTTCTAACAGTTGATCCTACAAAGAATGGAGTCACAAATACATTTCACTTGACTGCAAACGTCTACACTTTCTACAACTGACCACCCTCCCTCATCTTATATCCCAACAAAAATGTGAAAGTAATCGAGAGACCAGAGCAACTAGATACAGAAGATAAAAGGTTGGAGGACATATCTGTGGATATTACACAAAGGTTTTGGATTTCAGTTGCCATACTTAGATCTCCCTGATGCAGACCGCAAAGGACAAGCTGTGTTGCAGCCACTTCGACAAGCTGTGTTGCAGCCACTTCCAGAATCTTCTACTATTTCTCTTTCTCTTTCTCGTCATCCTACACATTAAATAATCAAATCGAGTCAGCATTATCATCAAGTGTTGGGTCAACTTGTGACAATGAGCCAATTGAGATTAATGCATCTATTCCTCTTGAATTACTTAGCAAGTGAAACCAAGCCCTGCATCTGCGACAGACTGGGCAGGGCCTCACCTAGCTCACCAGCTATGGTTGAATAGATATCTGAACCAGGTAGACAGCTCATGGAATACCTTATTGATGCAAGAAAAACCACACTAAACTAAATATAAGAAAAATATGCTACGCCACTTCATCTGAATGCTTCTGGTCATGTAAGAACGTGGGTGTAAGTGAACTGAATTTGGTCTAAGAGAAAGAGCTAAAGGAGCTATCCTCACCGAACTATCCACCATTTTGTCAAAATCATCATCAAAGTCTGCTTCTCCAGCATCTGAAAGACCAGAATATTAGTATGATTAACAGTTCCGAATGTCCAGTTGCACAACCATAAAACACTGCAGTAAGTCAGATGGGACTTGTAGAATCATAAACACCAATCAAGTAGACATAGTCAAAAGCTCTCAAACCACCACTAAGGGCAAATGACATGACGTGACAAGTTGTTGGCTATCAACTAATGACTGGCAATTATTACAGTTGAGAACAATAGCATATGACCACATAAGCTCTCATAGCATTCCACCAAATTTTTTTTACAATAAAGTCTGCCATCATCAAATTTTGCGGATGAATCAACAGACAGATCAAAAAAGCACCAATAACAGCAGAAAATTTATCTGGTCATAATACCTGGTCCCTCATCATCATCTCCAAGATCTCCCAAAAGGAAGACATCCAAGTCTTGCTCTGTTGAGGTGGAAGTCTTGCTTAACTTACTCGGATTATTTGGTTCCTTTGCCTCTGCTTTAGATGCTACTCCAGCATTTGAATGTTCATTAACTTCTTCTGAAGCTGTTTGTCCAACATCTTTAACTTCTTCTGAAGCTGTTTGTCCAACATCTTTAACTTCTTCTGAAGCATTTTGTCTAACATCCTCCATGTATCGCCTCTCATAGCTGCCAACAACAAACAGTAAGGAAGTTCACAAAGTGCATAAAAGGCAGAACAGTCAACAGGCATGATTGGGGACAACCAAAATCACAGGAAATTTAGCAATCAAACATATGATATATACATTTCCGTTTATTCTGTTCGCCATGCTGACAGGATGTCTCCATCTTTGGAAAAAGTATTCGTTATGCTAACATATTCTAGTTACTCAGTACACTGCAAACACTACAATCCTTCACAAGTACCATTGCACTAGATGCAGTTCATTTAGGAAGTCAGGCAGTGTCTCAATCTTCACCAAAAAAGGCTCCAGGCAGGATGAAGAAAGTCTCAAGAGAGTTGAACTAAACTTGGCTCCACAGTCTTTCAGTTAGCATTAATGAAAAATTGATCAACACTGCCATGCAGTTTTCTACAATATGTTTTTTTAAAGTGATAACAGGCTGAGTCTAAACTATTGAATTGAAAACCTTGGGCTCAAATCAAATCAAGGCAACAATAAGAAGATTGAAAAGACCCCTGCTCATTCTACTATGACATCCCATAGTAGCTAAATATAAATAATTAAGAACCATGACTCATTTCCACTACCATGACCGACGCTAAAGATCAGAAAATCTTAATATTAGGTTTCCAATGTACTCAAGTCAAAGACTATCGAAAGTTACAAAACTAGGCATCAGAACTCATCTCAAAAGAAGAAGAAGAAGGAAATCTTAGATAGAGATTCCATCATAGTTAGGATGCATACGGTGCAACATGGCTATTAACTAGGATAAAATATATTCTCCAAAACTTCCGTTCTTTCATAATCCGCGGGCACAACTCATATCTCAACTTCGAGATTTCCTGCAATAGGTCAATGGCAACCAAATATTAGAAGTAGATAGCATTCCCACAATTTATTTATTTTAGAAAGATTGTGATTGATGTGCAAAGCAAAATTAAAGACTTTGGCTGAAAATAAGATCTACAAAGATCTCTTCCTGACAATAGAATTAGATGATTAAACTTATACTACTTGACCAGGAATTTCATCCCTTAGATAAATTTCATCAGGAACCTTAGAAATGTTGAGGATGGGGCCAAGCTCAACTCAGCAATAAACTTAAAAAGACCTTGAAGTGTGTAGGAAAATTGTCCAAGCACCATTGTGCCATAAGTCTTAGGTAACTGACTTTGCCTTCAAAACTCTTATGTAGGCACAGAGAAGACTTCAATATGTAACACTTTATGTTTAACATGATTAATCAATTATAAGCGAAAGTACAGCCAACCTTCCTCAAAGAAGACCCCCTATACAACTGTGATTCTATAGCCTTGAAGGCAAAGGTGCTGTTTACCCAAATGTAAATGCATAGATTTACACCTCTTTTCTCTCCATCTCTCTCTCTCCCCCCTTGTGCATATCGAGGATTTGCTAATGGAGCCAACATTAAGTACCTTTACAGACGAAAGAACAAGCTTGGCATGCTTTTCTTGAAACTCCGTAAGGTCCTGCCTTACATTTGAGACCATAGGAACATCTGACATTTCAGAATCATCTGCAAAAAGCTAGGAAACATCAGCGACCGGAAAATGCAAACGTTCAACAATAAGCAAAGGATTACATTAATTCCGTCGTTATGCCAAGCCAACACAAAATTCCCAGCTCGCATGCCTGATATCATTAAAAAAACCACTCCCCTGAAACTGAGCAACCACCAAAAGAATTCCCTAGGAACCACAGAACCTCTCACAGCAAAACCTCAGCGAACCGTGCAACCAACAAAAAACTTCCCTCGGAAGCTCAGAAGCTCCCACTGCGTAACCTCAATCGATACTCCATCAAGAACAAGCTAGACAAGCTAAACTATAGTCATCAACACCACACTCATCGTCAGTGCACAAGAACTCGAAAAATCGGCACAATGCGAGCGACACAAATCGAAGCAATTTCGCCAGACGATTGGAGCAAGCAATTGCGCCATTTTGGTTTCTTCACATCAAATCGCCAATCGAATTCCGCGACAGAACGTGATCACGCCAAGATTTCCAGCCTAAACTCATTCGAGTTCGGCCTCGACAGACAGAAGCACACCATTTCTAACGTATTAACGGTCATCAACTGCCAGACATACCTGGCAGGGGAAAATCCCGGAAGGTGGTGACGTTGATTTCCTGGACGAACTCCCTCAGCTCGTCGGTGACTCCGAACCTCTCCAGATCCGCCGCGGCCGCCGCCTCCTCCGCCTCCTTCCCCGGCCCCGCGGCGGCGCCCTCGCCGGAGCCCTTGGCGGCCAGCGACCGGAGCCGATCGGCGCGCCGGATGGCCTCGAGCTTGATCTGGTCGGCCCGCCTCGACGCCTCGGCGGCGATCTCCCGGGACCGCTTCGCCGTCTCGGAGACGACGTCGGCGAGCCGCGAGGGGCCGCCGGCGGCGAGCTCCTGGGAGCGCTTCGCGGCCTCCGCGGTCAGCTCGTGGGACCGCCTGGCGGCCTCCTCAGCGAAGGTCCGAGCGCGGCTCCAGAAATCCATGGCGGCTCGAGCTCGATGATCGCCGTTCGCCGGTTCGGCTCTGCTCTGCGTCTTCTTCTTCGTACTCGTCTTCGTCGTTGTTCCTGATTTGTGGCTAAATCGATCGAAATTAGTTTTTTGGCGAGAACGGAAATCGATTGGTTATTGATTGGGCCTCCGGTCCGATTGATCATTCGGGTCGGACCCGATCCATGCTTACGAAACGAGCCTGATTTTTGATTGGGTTAAGACACGAATCATAACTATTCTACTGAAAATTGATTTAAAAAAAATAGATTTTTTTTTTTTATTTTTTTCAACGAGCTTTTAAATAAAAATATGAATTTGATAATGACATAAAATTTCTATTCTCAAAATAATTTTTTTTAAAGAGCAACACAAAATTTCTTCTTACGAATAGCCGGCTAGTGGTGAGCAACCGGCGGACGATAGATGGTGGATAGCCTAGGAGAATGGTGGAGGATGGCCGGTGATGGTAGATGGACAATTGGTTAATAGTAAGGACAAACGATGAAAAAAAAATTATTTTTATTTTTATTTAAGAAATATAGAAATAAAATAATTTTACTTTTAATTTTTATTTCAAATCTATTTTAAAGTAAAAATTTATTACAAAAATAAGAAAATTAAAATAATTTTATATTTCTATTCTATAAATAAGTTTATAACAGAAAAATAATTTTGAAATAGAAATAAAATGATTAACATGCGTATTTTTAAAATCTATAACTTCGGATTCATTCAACTTTTGCTGCTTGCTTGCGGCCATTATCGTTGCACAATAACAAAGCGTCTTTGCTCGAAAATCGCTGCCCTCGAATCGTGTGGACTTGACAATGAAAATTATTGTGGATGCGCTCATCCATCTTCTTCAGGTGCGCTCCTTTACTATCGATGAATGATTGGCCTTTCCCGAGGCCTATTCCCGGACATTGAAATTAAACTTTTGTTCCATGTTTGATACCACAGTTGTTTGTGCCTTCGAAGCGTGAGTACAATAATTGGATTAATTGAGGGCGTGCATGGAAACGTTCCAAAAAAATATTTTAATATCTTATACTTTTTTTTGTTCTCGAAAAAACAAAAAAAAAAAACGAAACGCGTTTGGTTGCGTTTAAATTTTTTTTGTTTTTTTGTTCCTAACAAAATTTAAGCGAAAAAAAAGAAACACAAAAAAGTTGTTTATGGAGAAAAGAAACACTTCTTCAAAGCCAAAAAAGAACAAAAATAAAAGAACAAAAACGAAACACTTCTCCCTTCGCTCGTGCCCTTCTCCGTTCGTTCGTGTTCGTGCCCTTCACCCTTCGCTCGTGCCCTTCTCCGTTCACCACCGGCTGACTCTCCGGCGCCTCCCCCTCAGCTGACTCTCCGGCGACTCCCCAGACTCCCTCTCGGCTGACTCTCCAGCGACTCCCCACTCCGCTAACTCTCCGACTGAAATAAAAGAAAATATTAGAGCCAGACGCGGGCGTAGCTTCTAGCACTGACTGGAGAAGACAAAGATCAATCATCGCGCGCAGAGAGAGAGAGAGAGAGAGAGAGAGAGAGAGAGATGGAGGGGGAGCCGACGAGGGTGATGATGGGAGTGAACGAATCGACGATCAAGGGGTACCCGCACGCGTCGATAAGCAGTCGGGGAGCGTTCGAGTGGACTCTCCAGAAGATCGTCCGCTCCAACACCTCCGGCTTCAAGCTCCTCTTCCTCCATGTCCAGGCCCCCAACGAAGACGGTCCTCTCTCTCTCTCTCTCTCTCTCTCTCTCTCTCTCTCTCTCTCTCTCTCTCTAGCTTTTGCGTTTGCGCTTCTTGTTTTGGTTCAACCGGAGGAGATGTGATTGGTGTTAGTTTCGTCGATAGGCGCCAAGCATTCCTGTTAGTATCGGTGTACGGTCGGTTTCAGTGTCGCATTCGCGTCAGGAATAGATATTGGCGCGGTTTTCACCGTCCGACGATAATCGAATCCGTGGCCTGTTGGTTGATTAGTTTTGTGTGAAAACTGAATGTGGATGCTTTTCTCTCTCTCTCTCTCGGTTTTTGTGCGCATTGAGAGGTTTTTGGCGTACCTATCGTTGGCGGTGTGATCGGCAGAAAATTGATGCTGTGGATGGCAGGAAGATGTGGAGAAGAGTTTGAGAACGATCAAATCGATTAGAACTAGGCAGTGTTGTAAAAAAACTTGGGAAATGGAAGAGGACTGAATATGCTGCGCATGTTCTATATGGTAATTTAGGTACTCTCCCCTTTGCCTAGTCCGAGTTTCGGCAACTGCAGACCTCGGATATTTTGCAGCCGCTTGAAAATCTTGTTCTAGTTCTGTTGTCGTAGTAAATCAGCAATGGTGATTGATCTTCTCTCTTTCCCCTGCACAAAAAGAAGTTGAGGTGCTTGAGAATACGCCTCTTCTTTAATTAGCCAAGCCTTGTGTTTGAATAGCCTGGAGAGGATGAGTTGCGGGAAGGGAGAGGGATGACCTGGATCTTCAGATCTGTTGTCACTGCTTGTCATCAAAGGTACTCTCTTACTTAAAGAAGTTCCCGAATGGAGGGTGGGATTTTGGTGTTTAGGAAGAAGCCCATGTTGAATGAGAGAGATGCGGCATGTTGTACATGGCACTTCATCCTTCTCTGGATTTCGATGGAATGCTCTGATTGATTTATTGTGATATGTGTCATGTTGTGACCAAAAACACGGTAGAAGTGCATAGTCATCTGTATGTGTCTCTCCCATCTCTTATTCTGTAAAAAGAAGAAAGAGACTTGAGGCATGAGCCGTTGTATTTAGCTATGCAGTTTTAATTTACAGAATGTGAAACTTGAGTTATTAATTCTAGGCCTCAAAGGGAAAGCCCTTGAAACATTTGACCTTGAAACATTTGATCACATATGTTCTCTGAGAGTGAAGCTGGACCGGGTGTCCAGGCTCAGAACTCTTGCATATTGATTTTGGAGAGTATTATCTGCCTTTAGAATGCTGAGTGATTAGATAAATGAGATCATTCCCAACCAACAGGTTTTGTAATCATTTCCATAAGAAGTACTTCATAGAAAGATCAATGTGGGGTTTTGCTTGTTAGACTCTTGGTGTGGCATTTATATATGTATGGCAATAAGTCAGTCATGCCTTTTGATTCAGCAATTCTTGTTGCCCAGGCGAATTGTTTGAGGAAATCCTGCATCCTTACTGATATATGGCCTCTCACTTTGCCTTTGCCATAGGTTTTGATGACATGGATAGTGTATATGCATCTCCGGACGATTTTAAGAGCTTGAAACAGAGGGACAAGGCGAGAGGAATTCATCTACTGGAGTGCTTTGTCAACAGATGTCATGAAATCGGGGTATTGGAGATTTTTCTCCTCTCTTTTTCCTGAATAAACATTGCCAACAATAATATTCGCCATTTCCTTATGATGTGTTCATGTTAGGTACAATGTGAAGCATGGATCAAGAAAAGAGATCCAAAAGAGGTGATTTGTCACGAGGTGAAGCGAGTTAGGCCTGATTTACTTGTTGTGGGAAGCAGGGGTCTTGGCCCATTCCAAAGGTATATTGAGCTCTTTTCTGGATTCTGCTTTCAACTGAACATCTCATAAATCGAGAGCCTGCCCCTGTGGAGTCCCCATAGGCTTCAAGACAGTTTGATCTTCCTCTCATGACCTCATCATTGACTTGCTGGGTGAGTGGAAGTTCTCTTACTAGTTGTCACATCTCGCATGTCAATACATCTCTATCGTCTGTTTAGAGTTAGCTAATGTCATGCATATTTCTGGAAACACCTCATTGCTTGATCTTATCATGCACATAACATCACAGGGTATTTGTCGGCACCGTCAGTGAATTTTGCGTGAAGCATGCTGAGTGCCCTGTCATAACCATCAAAAGGCCCGCAAATGAAGCTCCTTAGGACCTTGTCGACGACTGATTGATTTCTATTTCGTGGATGACCAATTTTATCATGTTAATAGATTGGTCGTTGATTCTCGGTTGGAGACTTTGGGCCATGAATCGAGGATGTATCTGAGTTTGCAAATCATGTGTCGTTCGTGTATGGCTGTTGGCACTTGAATCCCGAACTTCATTTTCTCGTGATTTTTGATTGATCAATTCATCTGCAATTTTGTCAAATCAAATGTTGTTGTCTTGTGTATTGCATCGAAAGAAATCCCAACCAAAAAGAAGCCCAAAAAGATCGATCGAAACGAATGGAGAAACAAGAAAAGAATTTGGAGATTCACACAAGTCAAATTCCTCATTACAAATGCAAATACAACATCAGCTTAGGCAAAAATGAACAACCATTTCCTTCCCACTATAACTACACTAAACCCTCTCACCAAATCACTCTTCGATTTAAACCCTAAAAGACCATCACTTCTTATCAGCTCTGTATCAATCGCCTCAAATTGGGTCCTTCCCTAAACAATGGCGACCTTCACACCGGCCTCCTCGAGCTGCTTCTTCGCGTCCTCCGCCTCGTCCTTGGACACCCCCTCCTTGAACTTCTTCGGCAACCCCTCGATCAGCTCCTTGGCCTCCTTGAGCGCTGTGCTCGTCTGCGCCCTCACCGCCTTGATCACCGCCCTCACCGCCTTGATCACCGCCCTCATCGTCATTTCATGAGAATGAGAATAAGAATTCAATATTAAATTTATATTTTATAAAAATAAAAAGTAAAAAAAGTACTTGAAAAAAATTTGATACAAACTTTACTTACAAAATTTTCTACAAAGTATGCCATATGATCATGTTCAAAATGTTTGTCTTCACTCACCATGAACAAAATAAAATTAATGAGCATTTCATGGGAATGAGAATTCAATATCAAGTGTAAACTTTATTTAAAAAAAGCATTTTTTTAAATTTAAAATAGAAATTTTGTACGTTTACCAAACGTGTTTCTATTCTTTTTCTATTCTAGGAACAGAAATTGACATAGCGATTACCAAACGTGTTTCTCGTTTCTTTTTTTATTTCAAGAACAGTTTTTTACACTTACCAAACGCGTTCTTTTGTTCAAAAATTGTTCTAACGTAAACACTTTTTTTTATTTCTGTTAAGTGAACAAAAAAAGAACAGAAGTGTTTCCATGCGCGCCCTGAATCTGTCGTCAGTCAACACCTTTTGTAACTGTTCACGCCCTAAGAAACCGGTTACAATAATGGATTGACTCGATTTGTCGGTCAACCCCTTTGGTGCTCTCGCCAAAGAGTTTGACTGCAATAAGGTTCCCTCCATTTATCTTTGAAGTCAGATTGGAAAATTTGTTACAAGAGTCATAAACCTTATTTAATCCTAAACTTTTTTATGAGGTGATAATTTAGTCTTAAACTCTTTGATTAATATCAATTTAGTTTTAAATTTTTTGATCTAGTGTCAATTTAATCCTAAATCTTTTGATTTAATACTTATTTAGTTCTTCCAATTAATTTTGGCCGGATATTGTTGATATGGACACCGATCGACCAACACAACATAGTTGGGGCTGACACGAATAATTTAATCATATTTTAATTTTTTGATTTATTTATAAATTTATTTATGTATTTTCTTTTTCCTTCCATTTTTCTTTTTTTTTTTTCCTTCCCCTCCTCCTTTCTCCAACTAGTCATCAGCTGGGCAATTGGCCAAAAGCAAAGGCCAACGAGCCTCACCAGTGATGGTGAGGGGAGCCTCACGCTAGGCAAGAGAGGTCGAGCCTCAGCCAGCCCCTAGCAAGGCTTGAGTCCTCACCGAAGCCATGAGGTCACTCCTGCAAGGGCTTGAGCCTTAGTAGCTCTCGCCCTTGGCCGATCACCATGGGTGATTGGTTGAAGAAAGAAGGAGGGGAAGAAAGAAAAAAAAAAGAAAAAGAAAATAAATTAATTAATTAATAATTTGAGAAAAAATCAATTATTATTAAAAGTTATCTATATTAGTGCTAGCCATGGCATGTTAGCCAATCGAATCCCACATTAGTAATATCCAGCCAAAATTAATTGAATGAATTGAATTGAATTGATACTAAATTAAACAGTTTAGGATTAAATTGATATCAAATCAATTTTTTAGGACTTAATTGACACCAATAAAAAGTTTATGACTAAATTAGCATCAAATTAAAAGGTTTAAGACTGAATTATTATTAAAATGTTTAGGACTAAATTGACACCGATACAAAAAGTTTAGGATTTTTTTTTTTTTGCACTTTTTCTCAATATGATTTTAGCTAAATTTTGTGAACCAATGTCGATGCTTCTCGACTTCGGCTCTCAGTCAATGGCCAAAACTACTCATGCCATATTGACTTAATTCCACTGGCTTCTCACAATCAATGCTAATATTTGACCGTCGATATTCCTAGTCAATCTAGACGGTTTACTCCTCGTTTGTTGGCACCCGACATGTTCAATTTATCGGTCAATACTCATAATCGGCCTTCACTAAAGCCCGATGACTCTACTTTATGTCTTTATCATACGGATTCTCTGTTTACATTCCGAGCCGCACAACCACAACCTTGGTGGGACGAAGTGGAAGCGGAAAATCAATTGTGATTAGTCTTATAAAGAGGTTCTACAATTTGCAAGAGATTTCTTTTTATCTCAATGGTCTTAGAACTTTTACATCGACATTGGTCAAAGTTGAGGTTTTGTTTGTTTCGTAGAAAATTTGATACTTTGAAAAATAGTTTCCAAGAAGTCATTTTTTCAAAAAAACAGAAGACAAATTTTTTTTAGTGTTCGGTTGAAATCCAAAAATGAATTAGAAATTATTTTCTATTGGTTGAAAAGGAAAACTTCCTTTTATTTTCCTATAGAGATATGCCTTATTCATGCGTATAAGAGCTATGTGTGACTTATGTCATCAAATTTTAAACAAAGGTTTATCAAATTAAATATTTGACAACATATCTACCTTAATAGATCGTAAACAATTATTTAGCACATATCTCATTTTGATTCATACCTCGCGGGAATTCCAAATACGGGAAAATATTAGTAAGGTTCACGTCTTTATTTTATTTTCTCGCACTTCGTTTACTTTATTTGGTTTTGCTTTAAATTCCAAGTACCCCAAGGCCGGGTCCGGGAGCTAAGCACCAGAGGTCGAGTTTTATAAGAGAAAAAGGATTGTCTATTAAAGTATATATCTTTTGAAAATTCAATTCAACAAAGCTTCATTTAAAATTTGATGATATAACATATATAGCCCTCATATCGCAAGAATAGTGTACGTCTTTTTAGGAAGATAAAAGCTAGTTTTCCTTTTCAAACAATGAAAACTATTTCGAGTTTATTTTCAAATTCCAAATACGGGAAAATGTTTTCATTTTTGTATAAAATGACTTCTTAGAAAATATTTTTCAATAGTATTAAATTTTTCATGAAAGAAATAGACTCTTTGAAGTTTTTTATTTATCCTGATCGTTGTCCATAGTGGAGACAAGACCGAAGATTACAATGTCAATCCCGTTCCATATTTTTCTTTATTAATGTTCCATCACTGAGTAAGTTAGCTTCCATCTTTTGATCTTGCTCCAGTTTGGAATCGATTATGTTTTTGCCATTCTATTGTCACGCTTGTGCTAGGTTACTAGTTCAGCCCATTTGTTCATCATTCTATAATGCAATTCAAATACAAACATGAATATAGAAAAATAAGGGATAAGTACATTCGAAGTCCTAAAATTTGTTATGAAAATGCAATTAAGTCATAAAACTTTCAAAAAGTATAATTAAGTCCTCAAACTTGTCACAAAGTGTAATTAAATCCTAAAATTTTTAAAAAGTACAATCAAGTTATAAAACTTATCAAAATTGTTCAATTTAAGTCATTCCATTAATTGCATTTTTTTGAAATTTTTAGGTATCGATTGCACTTTCAAGACAAGTTTTAAGACTTTATTGAACCTTTTGAAAATTTTAGGACTTAATTGAATTTTTGTGACGAGTTTTAAGACTTAATTACGCTTTTTGAAAGTTTTAAGACTCAATTGCATTTTTATGATAAGTTTTAGGACTTTCAATGCACTTATCCCGAAAAATAATGTTTTCATGCATAAGAAAAATCATGCTCACTTAAAAGAATTGGAAGGGAAAAGGAAAGATTTTCGTGGAATTGAGAGTTCGGTTGAATTGCGCAGGGCTTTCACGAACCAAGTTTTCTACTTTTGGGCCTGAACACTTCGAGCCCCATGATCGCAGGCGTAAATCACGTTGAAGGAAAATCGTTAGTTTTAAAGCATGATTGAAAAGAGAGAGTTGAGAAGATTGGAAATTTAAAAAAAAAAATGATTTTTTTTCTTATCAGAAGTGAAAGTTGTCTTCCCTGAGGTTGGCCCGAGACCTAAGCAACAGATGCCGAATTCCCTAAGAGAGAAAAATATAACTTGCTTACAATCTATTTAAGTATATATGTGATGAAAATTAGTTCGCATAATTTGATGATATAGCATACATGGCACGAATGGTGCACGTCTCTTCAAAAAAATAAAAGTAATTTTTCCTTTTCAAAGATGAAAAATATTATCATTTTTTTCCGAAAAAATGACTCTTTTGGAAAAAATTTGCCATAGGTGTCAAATTTTTTACGAAACAAACGAAGCCCTCAAGGTTAATCAGTCAAAACCAATCAATTCATAATAGGAAGACAAGACCAAATAATAATATCATGGAGCCAATTCTCTTGCATAATTTTTTATTTATGTTCCATCACTAGGTAAGTTAGCTTCTATCTTTTGATCTTGCTGTGATTTTTGGTAACGTTGTCGCCATTCCATTCTCACGCTTGTGCTAGGAGTCAATAGTTCAATGCTTATATCATCCTATGTTACAATACAAAACACAAAGATAATGTTTTAATGCATAAGAAATATCATTCTCTTTTCTGCACCTAAAGAGATGGTAGTGATAAAACGAAACATTTTCCCTGGAATTGAGGGTCCGACCGAATTGGTATAGAGCTTTCATGGACCAAGTTTCCTGGTTTTGGGCCTGAACAATTCGAGTCCCATGATCGCCGGCGTAAGGACCCAAACCCTTCTAGCCGTGACATTTGACCGCATTGTTTTGCGAAAATTTCATGATAAAGAAAAACGTGCTCTGCAAAAATCGTTTTGAAGGAAACTGATTTATTTGTATTTTATTGGCAGTATACTAAGAAACATGATTGAAAATGTTTTTTGGTATTTGGATCTCATCTTTTCAAAAGAAAGAGCTGAGAAGATAAAATATAAAACAATGAATTATTTCTTGTCAAATGCAAAGGCCATTTTCCGCAATCTAAACTTTTTGTTTTCAATCCATGAAAAGTGTTTTCCATTGATCAAGTAGTTTTCCGTCATTTGAGCATCGAAAGGTCCGAAAACAATTTTTTGAAAATGGTTTTTCATTGGACAAACCGACTTCGATATTATATTCAAAATCATTGTCGATGTACGGTCAATGACATCGATTCTTATTAACTTTTAAGTATCGTACATCAAAGTCAATTTCTTTTACAATACCAACACAAATATGAGAAGCGTTAGTAGAATATTCGGGAGTGCGAGCTCTTAGAGATGAACGGACCAAGTTGAGCTCAAGTTAAGCGCACAAGTTTTGAGTATCTGCTTGCTACTATCTAGTATGCCAAGACCCTAATGATCAATGTCATGCGTGCCGTTCATGCACATACTCCATAAATCTATTCTTTACTAAAGCAACCTAAAGTCAAGAAGGGTTACTTGTTAAAATAGGTCTTAAACTTATTTGTGGGTCACTTCAATTTTGAAGAGCCTACTTTAAAGATGTTTTAAATTTAAGGCTAAAATAAATGGGTTAAGTTTAGAATCCATTTCCAACTCACTAGGCTCTCACACACTCTCTCCCTCTTCAGCCTTATGAAATTATTTTTAAAAAATTGAAATTATAATTATTTTTTATTTTTCTTTTATTTTTTCTTTCTTCTTCCTTCTTCCATGTTCCTTAGCCACAGTGATAGCCTATGGCTGACCAACCAAGAGACAAGCTCACTAGAGGCTAGTGAAGCTCAAGCTCACCGATGTCTAGCACTAGTGGGGCTCAAGCTCACCTTTGCTAGTTGCCGGCTAATGAAGGCCTAAGAAGAAGGAAAAAGCAAAAAAGAAAATTAAAAATTAAAAGGAGTATATGGAGGAAAATCAAATTAGATTTCCAATGCCAAACAGTGGAAAATATTTTCTAATTTATTTTCAGATTTTAGGTAAATAGTAGAAAATATTACTATGTTCTTAGAAAATAATTTCCTAGAAAACATTTTTCAAGAAACAAACAAACCCTAATTTTTTTTTAAAAAAAGAAATTTATAAAAATTGTCCACTCAATTTGTATTGCATTAAAGTGTTTTAGCAATACAATTTTTTAAAAAAAAAAATCACAGGAAACAAGCTTTTCTAGATTTGGTTAAATTGGTTGGGTAAGCCATAGGTTAGGTATAAGTCAGAAATTTGTATTACAATAAATTGATTATAAACGGGTTAAATGAATCAGTTTGAGTCGAACAATTTATGACACGACTCAAACTCGATCCGACCCACCTATTGTACACATCTATTGTTGAGTGGCTCATTCATGCCCAAGACATAGCCTCATCCTCCTAGGGAACTCGATCGCCAATTCATCCTCTTTGTCCAAAACCTACTCTGTTCAATTGCAACCGGTTGCCACTCTTGATTACTGTCTCTATCCGGTACTAATTGCTAACTAACTAGCTAGCCACTAACCAGCCGACCAAACTCATCAATTAGCTGCTTATTGATGGGTTGGGCCAAGAACGTGACTGGACCCATGTGGCAGGCCCTCCATCCGCACGAGACCCGATCGATCCCCTGCATGTGCGCCCATTGATGATCTTTGAAAAAGAAAGCCATTATCCATTTCGTGCCCCCACGCTCGTGCGATGACATCGAAGATCATCATCATTAAAGCCCGTCCTTCGATTGTACAAACAAATTATTCGACCACGAAAACGATGTTTACCTGAACGAAGAACCAGGACGATCCACGATCTTCTTTCCCCAACCCATTAAACTATTATTCTTTTGGTTTTAATCCCGAATCGGGAGGAAAAAGGAAAAGAAAAGAAAAAAAATGAGATGACGGTCGGATGAATTAAGCCGGTGCTCACAAAGCCTCGATGCAATCTGAGGGGTAATACTGATCGATGCTTCTATTAGGATTTAGCACACAATTAATAGCAAGAAAGAGAATTTAAGATGAGATTTTGTCTTAGTTCACTTTTAAGTTAAAATTACGTGCAGCTGAGAGGAAGAGAATATAAATACCCAATAGGGGTATTAAGAAAACCTAACCCTACTCAACCTAGGTTTTTTCTACAGGTCTTATGTATTTTGGGTCGGATCGGTTTAAAGAAAACACGGCTCTTATGATCAGGTTGAGGGGGACTAGAGAAATCCGACCTAACCCATTGACACATTCATGAGTCTGAATCCACTAACAATATAGGCTTAATCTACACAAAACCCTTTGGCATCTTGGGGGTGTGCCCCGCGACTCTCGCCACGGCAGCCTGCGGACTCCCTTGTCATCCTATCAATGGGGAAGCGTGGACCATAGCCCGACAAATTCGAGCACGAGAGTTGACTTGAGTACCAACACAACACGAGTCGGTCCGAGCACAAAGGGCGCTCAAATCATGGGATCAGTTCAACTTCCATCCCACCAGCAATCGCGTGCGCGATCGTCCCAAATCCCACTTCCACGAAGCAAAATGGCCAAACCACCGCACGCACAAAGAACCAGAAGAAACCCCTCCTGTTGTTGTAATCATTCACGGCTTCAATTCGACCTCTACTAGCAAAACGCCTCGTGCTCGTCTGACCGGCCTTGATCCTGACCCGTCGTCGATGATTCCCTGCTCTGGTTGGCCACTGTGAGGTCGTCCACTCCTCGCACGATCTTCAGAAAGGCCCATTGGAATCTAATCAGATCTCGATAAAATAATTCATTCAATTCGTGGTCTGTTCCTTTTGCATCAGTTCTCTTGCACAGTTTCAGGATTCGGCTGTCTTTTTCTTTGTACTGTTGGAGAATCCAACGTAGGAAGCCACTTGACAGTGCGTAAATAATTATGGATGGGGGAGCTGTTGAGGCGCATGGTCACGTCTGCGTGGAAAGGATGTTCAAATGGAAGTTAGCTAGAATCCACGATCGGTGCAAAAAATGAAGTATCCATCCAAGACCACATCTTTTGGATGAAGACCAGGCCGATGAAAAAAATAAGATCACTTCTTATAGACTCTTCGAGAACGATTTTGATCTAGTTCATGGCTTATCAGAAGTAGAAGGCATAATTCTCTTATATCCCAAGTTGAAGTCTGAAGGGACAGCCACAAATACGAAGCTACTTTGCAGTTAGTGGGATGCGAAGGATCAAATTGGGACCATGTCCAGATCGTGCTATTGTCCGACCCTCGCTCACCCGACTAATCCCATATGGTTGCACTGTCGGTCATGAAATCTTGAGGAGCATTGTTAATGACCTAAAGGCCTCAAGATTAGGTTGCATCTTAGGCCCCTCTTTCAGCTTATCAAGAAGCTAGCAGCCCTATATGAGAAACATTGATGAAATACCACCATATACTTCGAATCAGCCCTCTATCACCATATTTACCCAAATATCTAAGATCGTATGATAACATCTACAACACCAAAGCACATCATCCTAGAGATAGATCTATTCATTATTTGAGTACATTGATTCTTCTAGGTTTAACTATTAAGACACGTGCAAATTCGATCGATAGCTGTTGTTGTTTGCTACCTATATAGGCATTGTTTGGTATGAAAGGGTTCATGGGAAGAATCCCCAAAATGTTCCAAGTTGGGGAGCCTCATGAAAAGTCAAGACAACCCCCATATCGTTGCCCAAATTACAACTCAGTCGGTAAGCAATAAACATGTTGAATTAATTTGTTTCACATCATATGTTCTTTATGTTCATATGATCTTAGCCTAGAGATCATTGTCAATCATGAAATCTTAAGGAGCATTGCCAATGGCCTGAAGGCCTTGAGGTCAAGTCGCATCCTAGGCCTCTCTTTTAGCTAACCGTGATGCTAGTAGCCTCATAAGAGAAAACATCGACAAGACACCGTCCTATACTTCGAATTGGCCTTTCATCACCATGTCTACCCAAATATATAAGATCGTACAATAACATATGCAATACCCAAGCACACCATCCTAGAGATAGATCTATTCATTGATGAATACATCAATTCTTCTGGGTTAACTATTGATCAATAGTTGCTGTTGTTTGCTACTTATAAAGGCATAGCTTGATACGAAAGAGTTCATGAGATGAATCTTAAAAATGTTCCAGGGGAGAGCCTCACAAAAAGTTGAGACAACCCTCTGCATTGCCACCCAAATTACAACTCGCTCACTAAGCAGTAAACATATCAAAATAATTTGTTTCACATTACTTGATAATGAGTCATTTATACTCTTTATATTCAAATAATCTCTTTTTATTTATTAACATAATTTTTTAAATTGGACTTTTTAATATGATAATACAGTCATTGATAGTTGATGATGATAAATTGGTTTTTATATTCAAGCGAATTGACATGCTAGAAAAGGGAAATAAGTAAGAAAAATTATTATGAGAGAGAGAGAGAGAGAGAGAGAGAGAGAGAGAGAGAGAGAGAGATCAAGGAGATGTGACTACGAGATCTTGGCCTAGGGTTTCATCCCACCACTAACGTCAAATAAAGTTAAATCTTTGTTTAGAGGAATAAGAACGATAGCAGAGAGATGGAAGGGAGAACGGGGGAGAAGGAAACAACAGAGGAAGATGTGTCGATTTGCATGTGTTGTTGTCGCGTGGCTTTGGAGGAGGGACCAACGTCGCAGACAAGGACGAGGGCCGATTGACTCGACTCGCCTAGCATCGTGTCATTTCGTTGTCAGTGTCCCTTGTCCTCAATCTCACTCCCTCTCAATCTCTCTCTCCTTACAACATATACATATACATATATATATATATATATATATATATATATATATATATATATATATATTATATCTGAACCTTTTAATTTGACATTTTCCTTTACCAAAGATTCTTTTCCGACGCGTAAAAATGATTAATATCATTAAAAATTTCAAATTGATATTTATTAGAGTAATTATATATTACACAATACTTTTATCTAACAATTTAAACCTTTAAAATAATTGATAGTGATCTTATAAATTCTCATATGGTATCAAAATAAGAGGTTTTAAGTTTAAATCCTTTCAAATCCTAATTTACCTTTCCAATTATAAAATTTCCATGGTTAAAGCTTAGGCTAAAATCCAACCTATGGGTGAAAGATAATGTTATTTTTCATGTCGAAGAAGAAACTTAACTTAAATTTTTAGAATAGTTGACATTAATTTCACAAATTCTAACAATATTCTATTGATACATTCACACTAAACTAATTCACTACTCACAAGAAATCATTACTCGATGTCCCTATTCCAAATCCACCCTCCATTAAAATGCATGTATCAACACGTGGATTTTTCGCATTTGATAATGTCATTTTCTGTTTTGGAATTGCCTAGTGATCGTCTATACATATGTTGACATACACGTGTTTTAACGGGAGACTAGACGGGATGCTAAAGGAGGATAGAATAGGGTCGGAGGATCAATACAGATTTCATTTCTGAGATGAAAATTAATCTAAGGTACACACGTCAAAGGGGTATTGGTTTCGAATAGATATGTCACCGGGATACCAAAAATTAAATCCGGAAAATGTTGATTAAATTAAACAAAAGAAACGAGTCGTTTGGAATTGGTTATGCAGTTCCTTCGTGAAGAGGACAAGAGATGAACTGGAAGGGGGGACCCAAACAGCATTCAATTCCAAAAGCTCACAAGTCACGACTCGACCTATCGATCCTGCCTCCTCCGGTGAAAATTGAACGGCATTTGGCTGGACTAATGGACCGTCGCATTAATTGAAAATTCTACACTAAAGTATCATTTTTTTAATGACTTGTTTATTCGATCCACCGTGATATCACATTATAATACCGCAAGAGTACATGTTTTTATATATTCTACCTAATTCGAGGGGACCACGGCCACTAGACATTCTCTCGATAGGCCGAACCTAATGTTGTAAAAGAGATCGGCCACCTCAAGGTTCCGTGTGCTTCGAAGATGATGTGGGGTTGAACTTTGCAATGCTTTTTTTGTTAAATATTATAAAGTATAATACGTAAGGTATGGAAATTTCGAGTCGGCATGATAAACGTTATACCGCGTGATGCTTACCATCATGCTTGCATGATTTTGACATCACATAATGAAATTTGAATGCGGGTCACTTCCCTTTTCTTCTCGCGAGTTAAGATTGCGAATTGTCGGTCTGTTGGCAACGAGAATCTTGCAGAATCCACTCAACATATTTTGATGAGTGAAATGTTGCGAAAGTCAAAATCATTTCCCTCAATAACGCAACAAAAAGCTATGCCTAGATTTTCAACAATGGGATCATATTTACAGGCACAATTAAGCTTAGCACTTATATAATCGTTGGAGAAAAGGTGGGTTCATTCAACTTTCTCACAACCTTGTTTTCGATTGAACCGGAATTCTTTTCACATGCACTATTTAGGTGCCATGTTATGTCATTTAGGCGTGTTTGAGCTATTTAGGACAAGAAATCTTTCTAAATAAAGTTGGTATGTATTTTTAACTTGAACTGGAATTCTTTTCACATGCACTACTTAGGTGCCATGTTATGTCATTTAGGCGTATTTGAGCTATTTAGGACAAGAAATCTTTCTAAACAAAGTCGGTATGTATTTTTAACTTAATCTCCACATTTCGATCTCTAAAGTCATCCCTATGAGCACTGACCCAATTGAGATGTACATAATGCCCCACGGGTCCATGAGCGCCGCATTTGGTTCAAGGTAAGAAAGGGAAATTGCGTCAAGAAATATGCAAATTTCCAAAAAGTCATTTCATCGAAATGGTAGGGATCAAATTAAGAAAGTTACCCATAAGACAAATTGTAGCACAATTTAGGGATGGTAGGGTAGGCTAGCACTCAGGGAGGTAAGCTAAGGTTTCGAATAATAACTCTAAAAGACCAACCCTAGAATCTCACCATCCATCTGCGGAGCCAGCGCCGGGCCGTGTAGGGTGGGTCGTGCCGTGCCCCTGCGCGCAGGTACTTCAATTATTTCCGCTCTTAGAAGGGCTAGCAGATTCAATTTGGGGGGAGAGGAGTGGGGGCCACACCCAAGAAGGGTGCCTCCTAGCCAACCGACTGGGCCCATCTGGCCTGAGTCCATTGGTCAGTGTCCTAGGACAATGACCCTGAGAGAGAGAGAGAGAGGACGAGTTGATTGATATCTTTTGCAATCTCTAGAGATGGTGAAAGGCGCCCCGTTTAGGAGGAGGGAAAAGATCTCGAGAGAAAAAGGATACCCGATGCAAGGCATACCATGCAAGACTTCCCATCTACGTTTGGAAATCTAGCGAGGGATATCAATCCTATCAAGGCAGGCACGCACAGATATAGAGGGAGAGAGAGAGAGAGAGAGAGAGAGAGAGAGAGAGAGAGAGAGAGAGATATAGAGGGAGAGAGAGAGAGAGAGAGAGAGAGAGAGAGAGAGGGAGGGAGAGATGTCGATGGAATAGCAGAAGAAGAGACCTTGTCGTTGTTTCGCATGGGATCGGGTCCCCTTCTTCTCCTTCGATCTGCACCGTCCCATGTGCAGTGCATTCCTCTCGCGCGTGCTGGGGATGGGGAGTTTGACCCACTTCGACTTTCGACAGAACAAAAGGGTACACAGACAGATTCTCGGGTCGTGGTACTTTTACCTACGCCGTTCTCGAACAGCAACCACCTCGCACGGTCGCAGCGATGAGGACTGGCCTCGGTTTTTCATGCAATGCGTCCCCGCCTTCATTTTGCTAATCCATCGTTCCTTTCGTTACTTTAGAACCAGGTTGTAGTTCCACGATATAGATGGAGAACGAGGTGCATTCCCTAAGAGCATTCTAGGTGTCTAGGGCATGGTTTGGATGTTAGAACGTGTCATGCCCTGAACCCAAGTGCGAGAGCATCCCTTGACGATAGATTAAAATGCAATGTTTTAGGACGCATCGTCGATCCATTCTTTTTATCTTTCGATTAAACTCATGCGGAAGCGACTTAAATATAAACATCTAGTCATTCAACAAAATAGGGATAGTTTTCCAAAAAACGGTACATTTATTTATCTACTTGTTGACCCTAGGAAGTTTGATATTTACAAGTATACCTTTGAAGACAATTTCCTAATGATCAATAGGCAAAAAGGGTCAAAGAGGGTTGGGGTTAGCTTAAATTTCACTAACAATGAGACCAACCAAAAGTAATACTAGGCACGCCCGCCCATTGGTCCATCGAGACCCCAAATTGCACGTGACAATTCTTCATACTACAAACTTGAAAATAATTAACAACAACATGGTGAAATGCAACTCTAAGCGAGTTAACAACCTAAAACTCAATTAGGACGCAAATTCATCTTAGAGGTAGCCTAAACAAGCACTACATACAAACTTACCTCATCTTGACACACTTTTGTATATTAGCACATATCACATGACAATAATAGTACAACATGCATAAATAATAATTAGAATACATTCTAAAATTCCATGAGCATTGTCAACACACGTGTTCAAATTATTATAACCCCTCGGGCCACGGCCAACACAAGAGTCGGCGGTCTTTTGACATGACCATGCATCATCCCGCCCTATTGGCCACGGCATTGTCAAAAAACCCCACCTTGATGGCATTCCATAAAGGAACATCTATGCAGCCTTAACCACGACTCAGTATCCGAATTCTTGCCAAGCATCTGATAAAAATCGGGCATCGCTCCCAAACTCCCATTAGGTGACGGGTTCGATTAAATGATCACTTAAACACACCAACAATCAAACCAATTTTTATTGCCATTAATTAGCTCAAAGCAAAAAGTTCATTTTCAAATAATTAACTTTGGCAATTTTTTTTTCATATATAAAAATTCCATAAAATATTCGTACGTGATCACGTATTTGAAATCAACTTGTCAAACTTTACATACTTTCATTTTAAAACCCCATGGTTTTATTTAGTACTTAAAATTCGGCCTCCAAAGCCAACACCTTATATTTTTCTATTTTCTTGCCCATAAAATCTCTTTGAAAATAGTAAATAAAAATATATAATTGAACAATCAATAATTTAGAGTCACACGTGCAAACAACTGGAATTATGCACAATCTCATCTAGAAAAATGAGCGTAAAATTATATTTAACGATTAATCTATCATTAAATACACTAATCACGTTTAATTAAGCTATTCATGATTAATTAGGATAATTACAATTAATTAAAATAAATTTGATTAATTAGCCTAAATATAATTAATTAAAAATTAATCGATGTTAACTAAAATAATTACGATTAATTAAATAAATCATGATTAATTAATCTAATCATAATAACTTAAACTAATCGCACTTAAATTTAATATAAACCATCTTTAATTGCAATTAAGGCTAAATTAAAATTAACTGATAATAACCGTCATTAATATAAAACTAATCTATCCCTAAACATAATTAACACATTAATTCATGATTAGAATGTTAATTCACGGTTTTTGACGCGGACGAGCTCACGGCAACAACAGCACAACGGTGTGAAGGATGTGACACTCGTGGCTTGAATGGAGGCTCGACAGTGGCGGCGGCAGCTCCAGCTCACGGCTCGAGCTTGGGTGGCTCGAGCAAATGGCGGCTTGCAGCTACGTCAATGATGTCAAGGGTGTCGGTGGTGGTGATGGTGGTTTGGTGTGGTGGCGGAGATGGGCGAGTGAAAATGACGGTGGAAAGTTGAGATGATGATGCAAGGAAAATCAAGATGATGAAACGAAGAAGAAGATGGTGGAGAAAGGAAAAATGGAGGAGGGGAAAGAACGTGGGGAGAAGATAGAGGGAAAAAGAAAAAAAAAATAAAAAGAAAAGGGGGTGGTAGAAGGTGGGCGTGAGGGAGGAGGGAAAGAGAGAGAGAGAGAGAGAAAGGGGAGTACGTGGGTTTGGCAGAAGGGGGGGAGGGGATGGACGAGAGAGACAATAGAAGGAGCCCTAAAATCCCTAAAATCTTCATGATTTTGCCTTCCATCCGCTCTCCATAATTTCCTCTCAACCAAGAAATTTATCCCATCAATTTCTTTTTATTTTTAACTTCCTAAAAACAATCTTTTGGTCCATAATTTCAATGTTGTCTCTTGATCCGAATTTTTTTTTTGTTCGATAATTCATTTTTTCAAAATTTCAGACTCGCCAATAATTCAACGGACAATGAGTTTACGTCCAATAATTAAATCTCGAAACCCTCGAATGTTCAATATCGAAACTAAATTAAATTTCGTGGTTAAAAATCGATTGAACGTGATTTTAATATGACCTAATCTATCTAGTGGCTCTTAGAGATTCTCATGCAGTTGACTCGTGGTCGATACTTTCAATCCACGTTTGTGCATCTTTGAATCGCGAACAACTCTCTCTTATCACCACCCGCCACGGTGGCTCACCGGTAGGCACTAGGCTTCCATCGAGGAGGTCTAGTGTTCGAAGCGAATACACGCAAACTTGAGACTCTCGGTTGTCACGTGTGTGTAATAAAGACGCGATGATTCAGTGATTTTACGTAACTATGAATATAAGATCAAAAAAAAAAAAAAAAAACCAACTCTCCCTTATCATGTAATTGCGATGATTCAATTACGTACCTTGAATATAAGATTAATATAAAATCGGTTTATCATCATTCGACGCGAATATCGTGATCGTATGGAATCACCCGCAAACCAACTACGTAATTTCGTCGAATCAATTTATATTCATTCGCTAATCGACTTATAATAATATAATATTAACCATTGTCGATTCTTATGGTTGAGTAATCGATTCTAATCAAATTATCTAATCTTTCGTGTTTTAATCATTTATTGCTACACTTAATAGATTAGTTAACTCGTGAGTGATTAGTTCAGAGTAAAGTAACTATAAGCACATTGACGAAATAACCCTTTCATATATTTCGAAATAGGGCCGACATTTGGGACGTTACAAAACGTACTGAATTGAAGTTGATACAACTTGACAAAGGGAACCAGGTGGGGTGTATGTGATACTGCGATCCAAACTTTCGAAACCGACGCGAACGAATCATCACAGAGAACAGTAGGGCGCGGCTCATGACAAAATGCCCGGATCGTTCGGATCTTTTGGGGCGGGGGGATGATGGTGGAGGGATCTGTTTATGGAGTGATTGACGTCGGGTCGGAACGAAGAACAGGTGAGATCGACATTGAAGTGGCCACAAGCGTACGCACTGTTTCGTCACATTCGATAATGCCCGAAGAGAATGGAGGGGTCCTCGCGGAGCTCTCTTGTCCGAGCGTGCTTGGATGAGATATTGGGATGTGGATTGGCCTCTCGAGTGGGGCTTGGACTTTGGGACCAACATTTATCGGACACGCGCCCATTTGCACCTACTTTAGTGTGCCGATGTGTCGAGCACGTGTCGATCTCGGATACGTGTGCGCTCGAGTCGTCGGGTCGAGTGCATCCTATGTCAGACTCTTGATATCGAGTCTTCAGATTCGTCTGGAAATATGGTAAAAATACACCGTTGACATATTTCATAATTACTCGAACTTTTAGGAAGAACAGTCTATTGAACATGGTATCGCACGGATTACGAGCATCAGAACTTGGCAATCTCTCTTTATTTATGTCTTAATAAGATTTTTAGAGGAAAAAGAAAACATATGTCTAACGAGATGAACGCTATTTTCAGTATGATCGTCTCTCTTTCTCCCTTAGGATTTTCTCCTCTCCCTCTCTAATTTTCCCGCAGCTTTCTTCTTCAATCTCTATGGAGGGGCGGAGTTGAGTTAGTTCTCTCCCTCCCCATCATTTTTTTTTTTTTTATTTTAGCTGATTTGGTTCTCTATTCTCTTTTTCTTACTTTCCTCCCATTTTGTGGAGCTTTTCTCTTCTGATCTAGTCTAGATTTAGAAACTTATCTATCCTATTTTAAGGAGATTTCTATTCCAATCTAATCTAGATTTGGGGATTTTGCATGTATGATTTTGGGTTTTCACTTCCCTTGGATTTCATTGGTGTACAAATCCAATTTCAAAGGAGATTGGATGACCTTCACAGATGTTTCGCTCTCGCAAGTGTTAAATCTTTGCTCATTCAACTTTGTTTTTTTGAACGGTAATGGTTTTGAGAAGCCCGAACGTAAACTCATGGTGTGTCATCCATGTTCATACTAGCAATGTTTTCTTCCACCATTGTAGTGGACCAAGGGTATCGAGTACTCAATATCGGAGAATGGCATTTTGCATTCCTTTTGCATCCATGCCATCGGTCTTAATATTTGATGAATGAGAATGTCCGGTTCAAGTGATTGACCAAATTAATTGTTAGGTATGCATAACGTATGAGGCCGAAACATCAACCGAGCAACAACTTTTTGTTTTTCGGTCAAAGACGGAGCAACAACTTAACATAGAGGAAAAATTGCTACATGATAGACGTAGCAACCCTAAGATCCTTACGTAATATGGTAAATTACCCAAGTTCGGAAAATTCCTTTTTTTTTCTCATTTCTATTTAATTTTTTTGGGGTGTCGGTATATAGAAGCTGGAAGGCAAAATACGAAACATAAATTCTAACCATCAGCGACCGATTTAAGTCCATCCTTAGTGGTGGGTGCACCGTCGCCTTTAGAACGTATCCAAACCGATCGATCGGACTCCATAAGGCGCCGAGAAGATTGGTGTCAGTCGTTTCTCGTCTTGCTCGTGTTAGTGCTCCCAAGTCATGTCGTTGTATTAACGTTGTTGGATGCTACTATTGACATCTCGCTTGTTGTTCCATCCGGATCTAGCAAGCTTTGTCCAATGGGGCATACCACAGCAATTAGTTCTTATTGGTTTATGAACCTTACTGATTCAACAAATTTCTCCTCGGATGGCTCAATTTTTTCTTTTGTGGAAAACGAATGATTTAATGAACATATTCTTGTAAATGATCATTTGTATTGCTTGAAATAGTTTATAGGTGAAAAATGTTTTGTGAACGATGGAGATGTTTTTCTTCGAGTAATTATTTTTAGAGGTGCGAGCGATCCTTTATAGGAATATATTTTCCAAATTGTTCATCTTTTACGAAACAAACAGAACCTTAGAAAATGATCTTGTCTTTCAGTCATCACATTTTATCCTGTGAAGGACTTGGTTCCTAAGCTAACCTCCGGTCGTGATTTCATGTACTTCCATCCCAAAGTGGATGGAATATGCTAACGGTGCTTCAAAGATGAGCACAAAGGCATGACAAAAAAATCGGGGAAAATTTGCCAGACTAGTCATCGTACCTAAAGCTTATATTTGATTTTGGTCCTTATACTTTATTTTGTGAATGTTTCCAATCTTGATTTCAAGGTAAATTTTGTGTCACCTCCAAAATGGAGATAGAATTTGATGACTAAGTGCTAGAGATGAACAAATGACATCGCTGCTAGACTGAAGCGTTATATATTATTCCAATATTTTAAAACTCTGACTCCCTAATTTTGCATAATGCAAGTAAGGAGTCAAATAGGAGTTTAGAAATATTTGAACTTATGACCTCTTATTCTAATATCATATAAGATTTTGTAAAATTGCTATAAACTGTTTTAAAAATTTAAATTGTTAGATTAATATGCGATTTATTATTTAAATATTTCAAGAGTAATGATTTGTTTCGACATTAGTAGGCCATTGGTTTTGCACTAGTTATAACATGTGGATGCCGAGTGCTAAGCTAAAGCATTTGGCCAATATTTTTATTTGCATTTAAACCGGAAAGTACGCAAATCACCTGCGAATCGAGAAATAGAGACTAGTTCATTGATCTGATCTCTTAGAAAGTGAAGCATGAGAACCAAAACCCAGTAGGACGATAGTATAGGGACCAATCCTTTTGTACCAGCACTGGTGTTTGGTCAGCCTGCCCTCTTGACATTTGAAAATAATTTTATATCCGGTGCTCGAACCATGACGGAAGATTAGTTCACGGTCGAATTTATCACGAGATAAAATATGACGACCGGAATTTTTTTTTTTTGGTATTTAAAAAATCGAAAACGTACCACGGTAAGTATTATCACCAGAAATCAAATGTCTCAAGCTAATTCATCCCGTTGTATGACTTGTGCATTGATATTTCAGAAGTAAACCGCTAGATATATGGGGATGGATTGATCACAAATTGACAGATTCAATAACAAGACAAATTTTTTTGACTATTTCTTAAATGAAACTCACTTTTTTTATCTAGTAATCGTGTGAGAGTTTGACCAAAAATAAAATATACTTTAGAAAAAATATAACATAAATGGTTCATTAGTTTTGATCAAGGACATGCTCCAACGGATCCTCGATTATAAAAAAAAAAAAAAAACTCACTTTTTTTAAATACATTTGTGAGTTTGACCAAAAATAAAATATACTTTAGAAAAAAAAAAGGGAAGAAAAAAATGGGAATTTTTAATTTGTTCAACATAACCTATGAACTTTAACTAAATATGTAATGTGGTCCTTAAATTTTAGCTTGGCATGTAATGTGGCATTTGAATTTTTAATTTGTTTAGTGTGATCATTAAATTTTTTAGTTACATTCAACGTGGTCCCCAAATTATCAGGTTATCCTTCTATTAATTCAACATCAGAGACAACATTGAACATTGTCTATGAACTAAATTGAATATATATATATATATATATAATTTAATAATCATATCTAGTAAATTAAAAATTTATGAATCATATTACATATTATATTAAAGTTTAAGAATTACATTGAAAACATTAAAAGGTCATAGACTGCATAATAAATTGGACAAAGTTCAGAAACTGTTTACATCTTCCCTATATGTATGTACATATATTACGGGATCGAATCATTGAACATTCTTGTTCTGTATAAACCGAAAGATTTCTCGGCGAACACTGGTTCGTACAGTATCCGGTTGGATGTAAACTGACACAGGCACAGTTGTACCTCCAAAAAAAAAACACAAAATCAGTTTCGACGGTTCGGCCAATGGGCGGTCGCTACGTGGCGGCCCCTCCGCCAGTCGCAACAGACAACTTCCCCGGAGATATCAGATTGAAAAAAAAAAGTACTGTGGCCGACAAGCCGACAACAGGACGTTTGTGGACAGCAGCCGCGGGGGCCTCGCGGCCGTCCACGTGTCGGGAAACGGACGGGCCGATGGCGCCCCCGTGCGCGGACCTATCGCGCCCCCTCGTCGTCGGCGATGTCAAAATCCCCTATTTATTTTTAACCCCCCAAAAAAAAAAAAAATCGCTATTTTCACCTCCCCTAATGTTGCCTCGGCAATAGGCCATGCACTAGCGCACGGAAACCGCCATTTATAGTCAGGACACAAGTCGCCATCGCAGGTCTAAAGAAATATCTCTGATTGGACAGATTTTCGTAATTTTGGGAATTTGCTGAAATTGCCACGGTTCTAATTAATTTGGAAAAAAAGGGGTAAATTAAGAAAAAAGAGAAAAAAAAATGGAGCAAACCCAGCATTTGATACTAAGATGGTGAATTAGTTTCTTTATTCTATTTATAAAAGTCCAAAATTATATCGGTATGCAATACAATAGGATTACATTATATAATTATCAATAGATCACTAGGAAATGCTTGATATAAAATAAAATAGTAAGATTTTCGACTGAAAAAATATCAGGCGACATGACGTGGTGTGTACATTTAGACTATGGAGGGGGAGCTTTCGGTATGTTTTATGCGTCTTTAGCTTAGAACCACAAGATTCCATTCACTTCACAAAATATCTCGTCTCTATCGATGAAAAGCATGTCGTATCACCACCAAAAGTACATGCATGATCGTGTTAGGTGCAATGTTACATTGCTTAAGTGTGCGATTATAATGTGCCTTATATGCAGGTCGTGTCCATTCACTCGATACCTCTAGCTCTCGAGTTAGGAGATTTTTAAACTCGGCGTATGAGCATATGTCAAGATCTCGAGTCATAGTACTCCAATTGATCCTTATTGTTTGTGATGGGTTCAAAGCTCAATTGTAGGAGCTGTGCCTTTTTCACAATATACGGTCGAGTCAAGCACTCATAAGCAAAACAAGTGTTGGGTGTAGCCTCGCATCACTAATTACGTGTTTGTAATATGCCCTTATAAGCATACCACTGCACTCCACCAAATAATTTAAGTTTTTTTGGTTGACTTTTCTTAACCTAGTTAATTGGCTGTCCTTTTTCGATCGAAACCAATTACATATGCCGTTACATCGAATTTGATAATCAGGTAATACGTCCTCCTTCTCCGAACAATCCTTCTAGACTTCGTTCATCGAACCCAGGTGGTCTCAACATATAAATTCGAGAAGTAATTACTACTTATGTCATCGCCTAAATTTTGCCCTAAGGACCAGTCTCTCTACCCATGCTAAATCAGGAGACGTCCCGGTCACTAATAAGTAACTCCATGTACGTCAATCTGTGCAGGGCTAATTTGGTCATTTCACATCCCCCCAAATGAAAGTAAATGAATAAAGGAAAATAGGAACTGATGCGGGCTGATATTTCTCGCTCCTCTCTCTCTCTCTCTTCCGCAGGCTGAAGCCGCTCGCTCTCGCTCTCGCTCTCGCTGGCCTTTTTCTAAATCATCATCATCGTCGTCGTCGTCGTCGTCGTCATCATCATCCTCGCACTGCGAGAGAAGATGGCGTCCGCACGCGCCCACCAAATGTGATCCCGTTGCAAATCTCTCTCGAGCATCGCCGCGACGATCCCCCGACGAATCCCGGGTCGCTCGTCTTCGAGGAAGAGGAGGTAGGAGGAGGAAGGGAGGAAGGAAGCGAGGAAGGAGGAGGAGAACATGCAAGATATCCACTCGATCCCAGGGGGGCGGATATTCGGAGCCGCCGCCGCCGCCGCCTCGTCCGCCGTCGGGGACCGGAGGCTGCGGCCGCACGGGCACCACCACCACCAGCACGGCCACCACCCGAACCACCAGGCGCTGAAGTGCCCGCGCTGCGACTCGCTCAACACCAAGTTCTGCTACTACAACAACTACAACCTCTCCCAGCCCCGCCACTTCTGCAAGAGCTGCCGGAGGTACTGGACCAAGGGCGGCGTCCTCCGCAACGTCCCCATCGGCGGCGGCTGCCGGAAGTCCAAGCGCTCCTCCAAGCCCAAGTCCTCGCCCGCCGCCGCTGCGCCGGCGGAGCCCCAGCCGGCTGCTGCGGCCGCGGCGGCGGAGGATCCGCCAAGGGAGCCGAAGACGAGCTCCCACTCCAGCAGCGAGAGCTCTAGCCTCACCGCGACGACCACCGCCGTCGCGACTGAAGCGGTCTCCGCGCCGTCTTCGGCGTCGCACCAGTCGAGCTTGCTGAACATTAGCGATTACAAGTCGATGATGTCTCAGGGCATGAACGCGAACCCCAGCGACTCCGGCTACGAGCATCCGGGCTCCGCGGAGGGCGGGCTCGGGCTGTTCTCCGACATCGGGAGCTTCACGAGTCTGATCACTTCCTCGAGCGGCGACGGCCCTCTATCCTACGGCTTCAGCGCCGTGATGGCGCAGCAGAATCAGGACCACCAGGCTCAGCAGAACCAGTGGCACCAAATCGCCGCCGGCGCGGGCCCCGGCGACGAGATGAAGATGCCGGAGATGGGCGGCGGCGGCGGCGGCGGAGGCGGGTTCCTCGACCAGAACGTGCTCATGGACCTGCCCACCTCGACGTCGCAGGTGAACAGACCGGGCGGCGGCGGCGGCGGCAGCTGCGGCGGAGGTTTCGGGGCGTTGGACTGGCAGCCGGGCGCCGATCAGGGGCTGTTCGATCTCCCCAACGCCGTCGATCATGCTTACTGGAGTCAAAGTCAATGGAGTACGGACGGAGACCAAGACCCGGCGGGCCTGTACCTCCCGTAAAATCTCTCTCTCTCTCTCTCTTTCACTCATTGCCTTTACTCCCGAAAAGGCGGACGGAAAAAAAAAAGGAAAAGGCCTTGGGAAAGAAAAAAAGATATAACAAAATAAACCGAAAAAAAAGAAGATGGGAAAAGAGGAGGAGAACGTTATATCGACTTATATTTTTGCAGTAATCGACTTTTTGTAAATTTTTTGCTTGCGAGTTTCTCGGGCCTTTTTCTTTTTTTTTGGGATGCGAATTTTTTTTTGAAGGGTTTTAATTCTTAAGTTTCGCATGGGTTTGTTCTTGATGTTCATGTGCGGTGCAGCCACGAGCTAACCTTTTCCCTGCCCATTCCTCCGGTTTGCATTTTCCCTTTTAATTTCTCTTGTGTTTTTGATTTTTGGGGCGGTTTTTTCTCCATGTAAGAAAAACCAAATTATTGGTGGCGATAATAGACGGGATTATAGAGTGGTTTTGCTGCTAAAAGCTTTGCATGCTCACTCGAGAGCGCGCCACGTAGCGGCCGTTTCGATCGGAGCCGATGCTGATAACGACGTCGATGGGTTTGTTTTTCTTTTTTTTTTTTTAGGGGTTTTTTTTGGGGGAGGTGGAGGAGATCGTACGGACCAGATTTTGGGCGGGGGAAGAGGGTAGTTGGCATACGAGTCGGTTGGGTGGGTGGGGCCCAGGTCGGGGGCGAGCTTCGGGGTGGTGGGGCAGTGACGAGTCGCACGCGCGATTATGACTCCACGTAGCGATGGCGACGGGGCTTTAAGCAGTTGGGGGACACGCGGTGGCCCGTTATTGGCCGGGTGGCGGAGTGGTCGGTTTGTCCCGACTCGGCCCCCGAACCGAACCCCACCCCCGGCCACCACTGCGATATCTCCCCACAACGTTTTCAGTGCCCAAACAGCGATCTTTGCATGCGTCGTGTATTGCAAGACAAGTATGGGAAAATTCGTTTTTTTTTTTTTTGAAATTTTGTTTTTCTTGACATGTAAATTTCGGATGATGAAGATCGTGGGATTTCGCCGCTCGGTTAAATTCCTCATGCTTCGCGAAATATGTTTCGTTCCGGGCTTTTGCCCTGAAGAATTCAGGCCGGCGGGCCGGCGAGCGAATGCCGTGATTGGCCACGTAGTCGAGGCGTCTATGGTGGAGCGGGTTGTGGTCTACGTCGGCACACGAACGCGAAATATCTACTCGGCAGCACCGGTCCCGGGGGGGGGGGAGGCGTAGCGGGGATGTGGACGGGTCGGATGACGTGGAGGGGCCAGGTGGTCGGGGGGGGGGGACCATGTTGGGTGGGGGTTGCTCGATTGGGTGGGGCCGGCCACGTGCGGCGGGAGTGGCGGCACGTGCGGAGGGGAGGGGAGAAGAAGAATGTGTGGGATTGGACATCGTGACTCCCTCGTTGCCTGCTCATTTAAAAAAAAAAAAAAAAAAACTTTCGAATCGGACTTCCACGTCTTTCCCCAATTTCGATTAAAGCTAGATACGTTCTCGGGTACGTCAATTCGATCTCGTCTCGACGATAGCAACATCTACGTGACACATCGCCTTAACGAATTCCGACTATATACTTTTCTTTCGCGACGCACCAATTGCTCGATCCGGAACGGTCTGCTGCATCATTTAATTTTTTGGGGGGGGGGGGGGGGGGGGGGGGCCTCGGCCGCCCTACGCATGCGAACACGGGGAGGCCCGTCGCCATTAATGGTGGGTTTCCTATAAACGGGTCGACCGTAGGCCCCATGCCAGAGCGAAGCACGCCTCGAACGAACTTGGAAAAATGCCTAATGGAAAGACAACCTAACACCACGTTTGTTCAGTTTTGCGTGCACCGTCCTTTGACAAGGGGCCTAGAGAAGGGGGATTAATCGGGGGAGTGAAGCGCATTAACCTCAGTGCCTCTCTCTCTCCCCCCACCCCCACAAGGGGGAGTGGTCCAGGGCATGGTTGATCGTGACCCGCCATTACTAGGGGCCGGCCTAATTCTGGAGGGGGGGGTGGGGGTGGGGGGTGCAAATTTGCTTCTTTTTCGTCACCTAACGCGTTTGACAATGGAGGGTCAGGGGGGTCCTTGATGATGGAATTGAATGGAGGGCACGCCTAAAGAAGAAGTGCTGTAATGTGGCCAGTACCCCACCTGGTTTTCTTGAAATGTCCAGGTGGGTGGGGGAGATCTCTCACGGTTCCAGCGGTTCTTGATCTTCTTGTAGAAAGAAATTTGGTTGCTTAATTGCAGGAAGAAGTCAGCTAATGTAAAAGCCTGATTCTTGTGTTGGAGTTGTGAAATCTCGTTTTCTTGTTCCTAGGATCGTGATTTGGTTTACTTCTGGAACAGGACTGCACTGATTTCGTGTGTAGTCGCGATCAATGAGTGCCTAAACTTCGCTTGTAGAGATGATTCTGCCCGGCCTAGGCTCGAGAGATCATAGGCGACCCCGTGCCGGCTTACATTGCTGAGCTGAACGAACGGATTTATTATCCCTCTAATCAAATGCCGTGCCCCTCCGCATCGATCATGGAGCTCCATGGCTTAGACTAAGTCCCTCTTTTGACAAGAAGATTCGGTTTCGGTCGACTGTTGGTGAAGGCATTAGCTTCATCTGTCTTTACCAAAGTAATCAGATGCATAGAAACTTTTGTGTCGCAGTCTTTCGAATGGCCAACAGCTATTTATTACACAACAACTATTTCATGATCTTATGAGCAATCTCATCATCCGAATCGCACTGGCTTATGTACTTCTGTTTGCAGCAGACAAAACGTGTCCACCGCGGCCTGTGCTGCCGCTCCTGCAATTTTGTCTGGTTGGCTTTCGCCATCCTTATCGGGCTGCCATTCCATTCGAAGGGCAATCTGTTCACGCACGAGAAGACTCGATGGTGAAACCTCTTCGATAATTCTCATGGTATTG
The DNA here is from genome assembly GCA_017140325.1 of Eucalyptus leucophloia subsp. euroa. Classification (NCBI taxonomy): domain Eukaryota; kingdom Viridiplantae; phylum Streptophyta; class Magnoliopsida; order Myrtales; family Myrtaceae; genus Eucalyptus; species Eucalyptus leucophloia. The sequence goes on along the minus strand of CM029469.1, from coordinate 7,865,439 downwards.
TATAGGATGTGTAGTTGGAGAGGAATTCAGGCTTACAGTGGAAATGAAAAGGACGTAGAGCTGGTTGTACTGCTATTCGATTTCGAGCGAAGAGAGATAGTACGGAAATACGGTACTGTATCCGACTCCGTGGGAGTTGTTGTGACTGAACTAGCTGCAGACAAATAGGCATTGCCGCAAACCTGTTTCTTTACGAGTATCTGACCTGATCTTCTTCCGGCTTCTGGCATCACGCTTCCGAGCATCAGCTTACTTTCCACTTCGAAAGTATCTGAACTCCCAGGACACTCTCGTCGTTGGTTAATGTTGGGAGGAACGTCGTGCTCCATTGCTGCCGCTACATATGAAGCTGCAGAAATTGGTGCCGCAGATGTCTCACCTAGAATCTGTAAACATCAGACTATACCATTTAAATTACCACGAATAAGATGGCATGTGACATTGTTCGCTATTCACGGAAGTTTATGTTTATTAAGTATTGACATGTTGAGTGGAAGACGTATATAACAAAATGCTGCAGCCGGCATGTTCTTACATGTCCGTGTACCGGCGGCATTTCAGGTGAAATATGCTTGACTGGAATCTCGTCTTTCACATGAACATCTGTTTTCTTCTCCATCGCAGCCTGTCCGGGACTGCGTATCTCTACTCGATCCTTGTGGAGCACTTTCTGTGCCTCGAATTTTACGGCATATGACGCAGAAGTTTCCGTCCATAAAGCATGTCTAGTCGCCTGGCTTCTGCTGTCTGTATCCGAGTCAAGTAGGCACGAAATGGCATTACGGTCGAGTTCACAACCTTGCACCCTGCACTTTCCGTGAGGAGGATGTCGTTCACCAGCAGCGCTTGTATCTTGCAAGAATGCGACTAGCTCTGGGAGATCCAGATCTATGGTGGACTGGTAATGTACTTCCTTGCACCATTTTGTTTCAGCTTGAACTTCAGCATGCTTCACTAAATTGTCCGCCTCATCGAATTTTCTACTTACGCCAAGTCCATTGCCAACAGAACAATGCAAGAGCACCTTGGAATCTCGACTTTGTAAGTCGAGAATGAAGGGATGCATGTCCTCGTAGCCCTGTTCCTTTAACTTCCTCATCCTGTAAGAACTTTGTGGTAGTCGTCTGTTCTGGGATTTATGGCTAAACCTGTAGGAAACACATAGCGGACAGAGTCAAGGTCGAAAGGCCCGAAAAGGCTTTTCCTCGTAACTATGTTCATCCTTGCTGGCAGGCATACAGGATATACTCTTGCAAGCAGGCTAGTTCTGCAGTGCAGTATAATGCAGATTTCTATTGGCATTGCATTGATATACAGGCGGATCGGTTGAGCTGAGGAGATTCATGGGTTTCTTTGATGAAACGAACATAGCTGTGCAGTACACGCTAAGGCACAGAAGGGTAATGCAGAGGCAGAACCTTATCCTGCAACAGCATTCATAGGCCAAAGTACCAACCTGCTTCATACTGACGATGCAAAATGGAACTCAAGCCGAGCCTACCCTACCCGCTGCAACCTTTCGAAGATCGAATATCGAATGAATAAGAATAAAAAGCGACGTATCCTAAGTGTCGATGTCGAAGAAAAGGCGATAGAGAGAAACTACACCGGGGCATAAAATCAGCTTGAAAATTTCTTAGGCGGCTGTTCTCGACCTGGTTGACACAAGTTAAATCATCATGAGAGCACAAGATCCTTCCAATGCCAATCCTTTCCGTTTCTATAACCAAGTTTCATTCTTTTCTCGTGGTCTGGTGTGAACTGACAAAGATAAGACCATTGTCATGAGCCAGAAGGGTGTCTCTTACACCCGGAATAGATGTCACCCATTGGAAATGAGAACTCATAGCAATAAATAGCGCATGACCTTTCAAGCAGTTAGGCTCTTGCTAGATACATGATCATTTCCAGAACGGAAATTGATTCGCATGATGACCTAAGAAAGAGCAAATAGAGATGTAAAAAGGCCCGCTGATTAAAACCACTCAGTCAATCCGAAGATGTTGATTCTGTCTTAGATGAAAGCGGAAACAGGGAATAGCTATAATGAAGAACCTGAAATGTAACTTAACAAGCAATTAATATAATAATAATAAAGAAAAAAGAAAAAAAAATGCTGCACTAGTTTGTCATCTATCTTACCATAGAAAAATCCAGAAGAGCATGTGAATACAAAGTACACGGGGTAGTTCATGAAAAAGATTCTTTCAATTGTGTGATTTCTTGATTTTTGACCCTGTTTCGATTAAATAAAATGAGTTTTTCATCGACGCACCTATAGTCTTTTTCTTTGAGCTGATTAATCACAAGATAACTAATTTGTCCGATGAAGTCGTTAAAGGATATAAATGCGCAGAGACATAAAGAATTGATCAAAAATCGATGCTTTCGACCGTACTAATCGGCAAGGGTTAGTATGGCATCGTTAAAATCGATTAAAGACCGGAGATAGGTCGATTCGATAGAGACATATAATTAAATTATGTGATTGGGTGATTCAAAATCTAAGACTAAACCGATTTTTCTATCGATTTTGTATCATGTTTCTGTAATTGAAACCTTGAGATTTTTATGGCAACCGAGAGTCGCCTATGAGTCGGAGATGTACAATGTGGATAAAAAAATAATTGACCACGGGTCAAATGTGCTAAAAATTCCTAAAAGTTACCAAATAGGTTAGGTCATGCTAAAATCGCGTTTGGTTGAAATTAATCACTAAATTGAACTCGTTTTCAGGAATGAAAGTTCTGTTGTGTCACGATTTATTTTTAGGACATCAACTCATCCTTTAAAGAATTTTTTACGAGCCCGGATTTTCGGCAAAAAATCAAAGAAAAAAAGAGCATGTGAATTCTGAGTACACGGGGTAGTTAATGAAAAAGATTCCTCCAATTCTGTCCAGAAGCCGAAAGTTTGGGGAAGGGCAAGATGTCGATTGACAGAAGGAAAGATGACGAGCAACAAGTTGCGGAGAACGCAGTGAAACAAATTAGGTGATTCGAAATGCGATCGGAAAATTTCTGGGCGAAGATTCGGATCGCATAACCAGCTCTTTTCTATTCTAATCATCAGCAAATTCGCTGAAACATCTTCAAATATGCTTGTGGACATGTTCTTTCTAAAAGCTCATGAAACTCAACCTGCTCTTATCGGTCCATCGTTCTTGAGCACAGTTGTTACAGATTTGATTGTATGGGGCCCTTTGAGAACCCCCGACCCCCTTTTGTTGATGCTAAAAGCAGAGGCCCTCCTCCCTTCAAATGGTGGTGTGCATCTCTTTCGGCTTCCTTCCCGTTAGTACTTTTGTCCTGCAAATTCAGGGATTCACAGTCAATCCACATTTCACATTTGGGCTTCAAGCTTGTCTTAATGGCATTCGGCCGGCTTGATGGGGGGTGAAATGAAGCCCATAAAGCCCATTCATGAGGGGTGCGCACTGGGTCTGGTTCAGGGCACAAATCAAACAAAACTGGTTCAGACCGGTTGATTCGAGGTCAATTTTAGAGGGCATTGGTTTGATTCCCGGTTTTAAAGGCCGAAACTGCCCGTTTTCCAGTCATAATCCGGTTCGATTGGTTAAACTAGTCCCACTCCAGTGTTAAATTGGTTCTGGACAAATTTTAAAGCCTCTTTTAGGGGGGAAAAACTTTTGTACCCATCGATAATCGAACCTGTCTTCAAATGAAGAAACTACTATGTATTTACTTGACCAACATATGTTTTTGAGTTGAAACTGTGCAACCTTTGTATATTATAAATAAAATCATTTCTTACAAAACACAAAAAACAGACTGGTCCCAACTCCAAGCTATAGGGTTGGTTTCCTGTTCTAGGTAGGGAATCAATTCCTCCGAGATAGTGACTTTTGGAGTAAAGATCACATGTTCACAGAAAAAGAACCATTAATGAAAATACATCATTTGATTTTGAAATTCTATAGATAGTGAGAGAGAGACATTGAGATAGAGCTTGCTTGAAATTCCAATGTGACCCTTGCCGGGATAATATTTCTAATGCTCAGTTGAATCTCCTAAATTCCGAATTGGAAAACGAAAACAAAACAAAAGACAAAGCTAAGAAAGGAAAAGAATAATCAAAGAGAAAAGAAGATAAATTGCACGAACGGCCGACTTCTCAGAATCTACAGCACTGAAAGCGGACTCGGACTCGCGGAACTCTCTGCTTCTTCAAGAACGGCAATCCCTCCTTTGCCTCCGGTCTTGGCATTTGCACCGGACTTCCCGTCCACTCCACCCTCAACCTGCATCATTTTCACGATCAACAACACTCCGTCACGCAAATGTTCGCGAGCCATTCGATCCGTAAACTAGGTCTGATCGAGGCTTACGCGGGGAAGGAGAAAGAGCCGCGACCGCTGCCGTCCGATTTGATGGAGTCCGTCCGTTCTGTCGTCTCCTTCCCGGCGCGGCTGACTCCTCCTTTCTTGTCCTGTAAAGATCGTTTAAAAAGGAGGAAGGGAAAATGCGTGAGCTCTTGTGGCATGATAACACGTACGGTTCCTATCTTATGATGATGATCTATGAGAATACGTCGCTTATATGATCAAGGGTTGACCGACTTCTAGGGTTTATGAACTCGACCTTCTTATTCGAGCTTGTGCATTGCCCGTTGCCTCTCGATCCATTCCGTTCATCTTTAGACCGAGAATGCTCGACGACTTCGTTCCTTACTGTTTCGATCTTGCTATGATCGAGCTGCGCTCAAGAAGATCAAGAGAAAATGATAATAAAATTAGCCAACTTCCCCAGTGAGAGAAATTGAAAAAATGAACGTACGTTCGATGCAGATCATGATGTTCATAACACCGGCGTATGCGAATATATATAACATGACTTGCATCATCTATCGAAACTTAAACTTTTGGAACAAACATGGAGGTGCACTGAACCGACTTTCCGGTCGACGGGCCTTGGAGTCGGAGCAGTCGAATTCACGCCATCGAGCTGAGACGATGCCGACGCCAATGCCGACGCCGACGACTTGTCCTGGTTATCCTTGATGACGTGGAATACGCCGTCCTCTCTGAAACAGAACTCTATGTAGTCCTCATCCTCGGGAAGAATCTTCCTACTGGTCTTGTTGGCCATCATCGCCGCTGCTGCGCCGTCGCTCCTGATCGTCGCCATAGCATCGCACGATCTCTTCTTCGCGGTCGTGCTGCTCCTGCTCTCGTCTCTCTGATCAACACCCATGTCCCTCTTCTCCTCCTTCGAAAACGAGAGAAAATGTCTGCTACTCCAGACCACGAACCTTCTGATTTTATATACATATACGGCGACGACGTGGGATTTGAAAGCCCGTGTTGCATGCGATCTCGCAACTCTCGTGACTCTCATCATCCCATGGATCGGGCCGAACGGTAGAATCTCGGGGCAGAATATCTTTGAATGACGATGGCGATGTGAGAGAGAGAGAGAGAGAGAGAGAGAGAGAGAGAGAGAGAGAGAATGATGGGGAGGAAATTAATGACGGCGGAGACAGAAATGCGCAGATTTTGAATTTCGAAATAATGGAAATGGATAGAGAGGAAATCCGCACGAATTCGGGCCGTATTTATTATGTATTTTACGTAGGAGAAAAGGCAAGAAAAAGGAAAGACAGCAGTGCCAGTGCCAAGATGAACTGTCCCTAGTGACCGTTGTATATAATCAATGTCTCATGTAGCGAGGTTTCTATGCATTGTGCATGGCGTGCATTGTGATCCAGTGAACCTACATAACATTTTGGATGATTGATCTCGAGATATCACACCAAAGTGAAAATTGAAGTGGTGATTTTCATGTCTTGACATGTCAAAATTTCAACCGTTTTGTCATTTTCGCAATTCTAGAGGGGATTTTCTTTAATTAGATATTGTATTTTTTTTTGACAAAATATTGTATATTGAACTGTTGATTTTTCGCACTGCGCATACATGCATAAAAAGGAATTGGGAACGTTTTGTTCTTTCTTAAGAGCTTTCGAGTCACCATTAAATGGAGAAATAAAGTTCTCTGGAGAGAGATATGCACAAATTCAAAATTCATTTGGGCCTGAGAGTGGAGAGAGGTCCACGAGAGTCTGATAGGGAAGAGATCGGACGGCCCAAAACGGGCCCGGAATAGTGAACTTGGATCGGCCCATAAAACCTTGTTCTTTTACCAGTTCGACTGGGTTTTTTTCTCCTATGTGAATCATCAGGAGGTTGAGCCAGTCAAAAACGGGTGTTGAACCGGGGTCAACCGGTCGAAGAGGTGGCATGTTCGACCGCATCCTGGTGTTAAATTTAACAAATGGTGTATGAGGTGACGGTTCAATCCCTAGGTTGGACTGTCCTGCTGCAAGGGCGGAATTGAACACGTGATCTTGAAGTGTATTAAGACATCCTGATTTGAGGGAAAATTCCAAATAAAGATTTGGAGTGCTCTTATTTTTTCAAATAAATGCTTGAAATGGGCCTTGTATTAAATAAGAGTATAAAGTGACCATGTCAATTTCAAATAAAGGCTTGCACTGGCCATTACAATTTCAAATAAGAGATTGGCCTCAGTGGTCGTCGGTCAGCTAAACATTCCGACTAATTAAGGATATTTTCGTCCACAGGCAATTTTAATTTTTTTATTTTCTGGCAAGGGGACAGCCCTCGTTGGATGTGGCTCCTTGCCAGATCTAGTGCTAGATTTGGCCGAGGCCCCCTTGCCTAGATCTAGCGAGGGTCGGCCTGGCTTGTGGATTTCAAGTGTTGCCTCCCTAGATATGGCATGGCGAGGGCCAGGGCTAGCAACCCTTGCCTTGGGTGAGGCCATCCCTCGCTTGTGGTTGACAAGGTTGGCCCTCACCAAATCGGGCAAGGGTCTGGTGTGGGCAACCCTCACTTATTCCTCTTCAGCCATTGCCTGAGATTAGCCATCGGCGTATAAAAAGGGAAAAAAACTAGGGGAAAGAAAAAGAAGGAAATAAGGAAAAAAAGAAAGGGAAAAATTCAAAGAAGATAAATGATGAAAATGCGCTTCATCAGCTAGAAACTTAGGGTTTTTTTTTTTTTAAACTGATATAACCAGATTTTTATCTAAAACAAGTTCTACTATATATAAATGATGACACTTCAATTATTATTTAGAATTTTCCCTCGGTTTGATTAAAGGACATACCAACCGGTTGCATCAGACCATATATTAACAAAATTTTGTGTTCTTAGTGATATGAGTAGGCCAGTTCAATTGGTCGAAACAAGTTGAACAGATAATAGCTTGCTCGTCCGATGTGGTCATTGCCTGTCGATATGATTTCAAAACATTATCTCTTGCATCGTATCATGAGCTCGTTCTTGGGTCCTTCGGCTTTAACGGGCCGATGAACATTGTGGTTAACAACTCATTAAGGCCCAAAAAAAAAAAAAAAAAAAACAACCCTCTCTCACCTAATTATCTGATTGGAATCTGTTCCCAATCGACTCGGAACAAGAGAAAAAGGACATGAAAAAAAGGGTTAGTAAATGAGCTCTTTCATCCATAAAGACTTGAACAAAGAGTCCTCAAGTTGCACATGCGTGCGCGGCAAAGCCTTTGTTTATGCCATTCTAGAAGCACATTAGAAAAAGTTTAATCATGAATCGCTTCTTAATAAATTAGGGTACGGACATTGACATCGAACTTCCTAAAATCTCATCAAACTATTAAAATATTTAACTATTTAAGTTTTTAAAACAGTTAGTAGTGATTCCACTAAAATCTCATATGATATCAGAGCTGAAGCTAGCGAGTTCGCTTCTTTCCAAACCTTATTAAGTATGAGGGGGAGTGTTAGAATATTTAAATAATAAATAATACCTTCATTTAATAACTTAAAATTTTAAAATAGTTGCAATGATCGCACTAGAATCTTATCAAACATCTCCACAAATCCCATCGGGTGGTTAACTGTAGACCTTTCATCTATGTATATGTCCTCTCGAAGCACTTACACATTATTGGTGAGGTTTGAATAGATGAATTTCGACTTCCCAACGGAAAATTGTGAACGTCAGACCAATTGTGCAAATATTCAAAAACGTTCTTGTTGCCTAATTTTTTTTTTTTGGGCGATCTAGCTTTCTTGGAAAATGAATTTTGGCTCGCGATCATGATAACTTAAAATAATATGTTCTTCTCACCTGGCAATCTCTGTATTTCTTTTTTACAAAAATTCAAGCATGGAACAGATCCAAAAGGAGCAACTGGCAAAGACTAGTCTGCTTTAACCCATACGGGATTTTGATTCGCTTTGCCTTTTAATTCAAGTTACCAAATATCATGAATAAACGATGGCGCAGTCCCATCGTTTGCAAATAAACAAGACCTAAAATTAAAAAGTAAAATCATCCCTTGAAAATTCAAATGATACGTGAGTACATATAAGGACAGTATAATGCAAATGCAATCTTAAACAAATAAATCTTTGATACTTAGGGTTCGTTAACTGTTTTCGGATAATTATTTTATGACTTTTCGATATTTATTATACGGAAAATTAATTGATGTGCAAAAAACATTGCTGCATTTGTTTCACTAAAAATTTCATGATGAAAGCAGAATATTTTTCATGAAAATTATTTTTAAGGAAAAAAATATCCGTTTTTATTTGTTTGGTGATTTTAAGGAAAGTGTTTTCATTCTTGCCAAAAAAAAAAGAGATTGTCTTTTTCCCAATCTAGGCTTATTGTTTTCAATTAGAATAATTGCAAAAAAAATTCTAAATCTATTACATTTATGCCACTTTTGTCTTAAACCTTTTAATTTGGTCAATTTAGCTTTAAACCTATTACACTTATACCAATACGTCAAGAATTCAAGCTTGTCACAAAGGGCCCGGGAACAGGTGTTGGGGTTACTACACCAAAGAACAAAGTTTTTGGTTCAAATATCGATATCTAATAATATTTTGGAAAATGATTTTCCGATCATTTTAAAAAAGGAAATTATTTTCTTGAATTTAAATTTGATTAAGTAAACATTTTTAGTTGACTTATTCAATTTTTTAAGCAATCTAAATGTAGGAAAATGAAAAAATAAAATATTTCCACACGAAATAAACAGACCATTGCTCTTTAATGAAATCTTCACAGGATGTAATGCAATCCTACCTTTATTCTCAATTGCAATAAAGGATCGTGATGTCATGATTGTTTCTTGATGCTTTTCTACGATTTGCTTTGCGAAAAATGGGGATAAGATCGAATTTTAACTCCCACATAAGAGCGGGGTAATAATTTGAATGAAAAACCAATCATGTAACAGGAGCCACCAACCAATCATGTTTCTAACTTTTCTTTTATGTCAATAATGTTCTCGATCTTTTTTTTTTCCTTTTGTTCGGTAGTGTCAGCGAGTAGTATTTAAGGTAGTTGCTGATCGTGACTCGTTGGGCCTCGGTCGTGGACAGACGCGCACGCACGGTCGTTGCAGAGAGATCGAGCGAGAGGTGCGGTGGTGGTGGTGGTGGTGGTGGTGGTTGGTGGTGGCAAATGGGGTGGGCGATAGCGTTGCACGGCGGAGCAGGGGACATCCCGCTGACCCTGCTGCCGGAGCGCCGCCTCCCGAGGGAGGCCTGCCTCCGCCACTGCCTCCAGCTCGGCGTCGACGCTCTCAAGTCCAAGAAGTCTCCCCTGGACGTCGTCGAGCTCGTGGTAATTGATTTGCGCTATAAGCATCGATCTTATTACGTGTTTCGTGGTGGGATAGCGAGTTCTTTTAGTTCAGGGTAAAAGAACAGAACAGGGAAAAAAAGTCATCTTTTTGAGCTGATTGGAGAGTCGTGCTCGTAGATTTCGAATGACCCATCTGGTTTCTCCGTTCTTGCTCTGTATCTCTTTTCGTTTTTTCGGGTTATGATGGTGTTCTTAGCAAAGGAATCCCGGGCAAATGAAGGATCCGCAGCTCATCATCATACTGAACTTTGAAGTTGTGCATGGGTCCTTGTGTGCACTCAGTCTCTCTCTCTCCCTCCCTCTCTCTCTCCCCCTCCCTCTCCAGGTGAGACTAGATCTTCCAGTGGCAAGAAGATTTAGTACATGAAATTGGACAGTTTTGAGTTTTCTAGTTTTAGTATAAGATCAAGATGCTTGTATTTTACTTTTACACTGTTTTTTGCTACAAAATACACTCTGTTTTATGTTATGCAAACATTTCTTAAATCTGGTATTCTGAACACAAGTATGGCTTGCTTCATCTGGAGCTCTAGCGTCTCTTCAAGAACATTCAGTAAACTTGGAACTATAGTGAGGGCATCTTAGTCCAAAGTGTTTTGCACTTTCTTGATTGGAAATTTTCTATAGAAGAATTTCAGGTCTTGCTAGAAATTAATGCTCAAAAAAATCAATACACAGAAGGAGTTTAAACAGATTTTGGAATGAGAAACAAAGAGGGTGAGCCAAAAGTTGCTGGGTTTACGCCTGCTGATGTTTTGAAAGTCTTAAGACATCTTCCTGCAGGTTACATCAATCTTGACTTGCTTGAAACGTGAACTATGCTCGTTCAATTTTACCTATGATTTATGGCTACAGTTTGTCTATGAGAGCCTATTCCATGTCTAAGAATTTGGTCGTATACTTGCCGTGTTCGGGGATAACCAGGTCCGGGAGTTGGAAAACAACCCTCACTTCAATGCAGGCAAAGGGTCGGTCTTAACCAGCAGTGGCACTGTTGAAATGGAGGCTTGCATCATGGATGGAAACACGATGAAATGTGGAGCTGTTTCTGGGCTCACCACAGTTGTCAACGCCATATCTTTGGCACGACTGGTCATGGAACGAACTCCTCATATATACCTGGCATTTGATGGGGCAGAAGCATTTGCGAGGGAACATGTGAGTTAAAAGTCTCACCAGGTCACTCTTCTTAAGTGAAGGAGGTTCGATATACTCTAGCATCTCTGTAGTCTTTGGAACTTAATTGGTGATCAGAAGACAAAGCCAGATCTTTTCTTTCTTGGCTGTATTTTTGTATTTTTCTAGATGTTGCTCATTGATTCAACCTCTCTAGTTCAATCAGGCCGTTTTAGCTTGCTAAATCACTTCTACAAAGATATCAGGGGTATGCGGCATCTCTTTGTCTTCCTTTCCAATTCTGAACTTTTGTGAACACATATGCATGATACATCTGCATTTGAACCTCTGATAGAATTGCCCTTCCAGTTTTCTTGGTTTACAGTTGCTTTGGCTTCTACTCTTGTGTTTAGTGGAGGTTTTAATCTATGCTGACTTTTCAAATATGCCAGGGTGTAGAAACTCTTGATGCATCTCATTTTATCACTCCAGAGAACATTCAAAGGCTAAAACAGGCCAAAGAAGCAAACAGAGTGCAGGTATTTTCCTCATTTGAATTTCTGCGACTGCAAAATGGATTTCACATCTTCAATCCTTTATAAATGCCTTATTTTCTATTGCTTCCTGATGATCAACCAAATTTTAGGTTAGTGCAAATTCTCAAGAACCACTAAGTTCAGAGACATGCGCAAAAGAGTTTACTTCCCGTATGTGACTTCCTCCACTTACATTTTGTGGTGGCTAAAGTATCAGATCCTTTAACGCCAGAATATCACAAAGCCAGACATATGCCGAATGGCGTGAGGCATGTGACACCATGAATGTTCTCGGCTGGGCCATGAAGAACTTGTTTTTTTCTTGCTTGTTTTGGTTCAAGAATCGCTAGATAACCCTAGTTGGAATTTGATTCTGTGCTCACATTTCTGTCATTTAACTACAGATTGATTATACGCAACCCATGCAAAAGAAAGAGAATGACACTGCCACTGCTCATGGTGACAGCCAAATTGGTACTGTGGGATGCGTCGCTGTAGATAGTGATGGGAATTTAGCTGCGGCAACTTCTACTGGAGGGTTGGTCAACAAGATGGTTGGAAGGATAGGAGACACGCCCCTCATAGGGGCAGGGACGTATGCCAACAGTTTATGTGCAGTATCTGCTACGGGCAAAGGTGAGGCTATAATACGTGGAACTGTCGCAAGGGATGTGGCCGCTCTTATGGAGTTCAAAGGACTCTCCCTGGAAGAAGCAGCTGCCTGCGTCGTGAAAGAGAGGGTTCCGAAGGGGAATGTTGGCCTCGTCGCAGTTTCTGCGACCGGAGAAGTCACTATGCCCTTCAATACGACCGGGATGTTCCGAGCATGTGCTACCGAGGATGGGTACTCGGAAATTGCAATATGGCCTTTGACAAAAGATTGAAATGGTTCAGATGTTTGGGGCAATATCTTGTCTTCACCATCGATCAAATGCTCCTTCTATTTACGTTAGTTGCAAAGAACCGTGCTCTAAAGATGGTCCAATTCCCGTAAGTCGTCGATGTTCAAGTGACGTATCTAGGACTAGGACATTTACTGCCATTGTGGTGGCTGTCGGGATGGCCTATTCCTTGTCCTTAAAATCCTCGTTTCCTTTTGTAGTAACTTAGTTTATGTACCTTTGCAGATCTATCAGCAACTTGATCTTTTGCGTCGCCTAGCTAAGGTTTCTATCACTGTATTACCTTTACTTGCATGAAGTTTGATCCTTGTTTGGTGGAAAAAAAAAAAAAAAAAAGCTTTGATCCTGAAGTTTGAAATGTCTCAGAACCAATGTATTGCGGTTTAATTTACTGCAAAATAAGCCTCCTGCCCTTTTTGCTTAAAGTCAGTCTGTCAAGAGAACCACTGAGATTGCGACACTGAGCAAGCAACAGCCTACGGTCGTCCGTAATTGGTTTACCCTATGTTGTCCAGAGGAGATGAAAGACTGTCATGATTCGAAAAAGATGATTCGTAAACAGCCTATGAAAGCGGTCGAATTGCATAAATGTGATCATACAACAGCTTCATGTAGTTTCCACCAATAATCTGTATTTAAGAAATCATCCGCATGTATCATGCATCTCCCATCACAGAAAACTTTGACAGCAGTTGTAAAAGTTCAGCTTCAATACGCAGGAAAAGCGAGTATAATGCCAGCATAACTATCGGAAAACCATTGTTGGTCAATCGTTTCTCCAATATGAATTGTCGCAAAAGAGGCCTCCACAGACCAGAAAAACATCGCAACACAACCAGTAACTTTTCCATTCCGTCTTGAAACCTTGTTCTATTACCAGTTCGACTGGGTCCCGTTGCTCCTATGTGAATCATCAGGAGGTTGAGCCGGTCAAAAACGGGTGTTGAACCGGGGTCAACCGGTCGAAGAGGTGGCATGTTCGACCGCATCATGGTGTTAAATTTAACAAATGGTGTATGAGGTGACGGTTCAATCCCTAGGATGGACTGTCTTGCTGGAAGGGTGGAATTGAACACGTGACCTTGAAGTGTATTAAGACATCTTCGTTTGAGGGAAAATTCCAAATAAAGATTTGGAGTGCTCTTATTTTATTAGATAAAGGCTTGAAATTGACCTTGTATTAAATAAGAGTATGAAGTGGCCATGCTAATCTCAAATAAGGGCTTGCAATGGTCATTACAATTTCAAATAAGAGATTGGCTTCGGTGGTCACTAGTCGGCTAAACATTTCAATTGATTAAGGCATTTTCATCCTAAGGTAATTTTATTTTTTATTTTTTATTTTCTGGCAAGGGGACAACCCTCATTGGATGTGTCCCCTTGCTCGATCTGGCCGAGGTCCCCTTGCCTAGATTTGGCAAGGGTTAGCCTTGCTTGTGGCTGGTGAAGGTGGCTCTTGCTTGTGGATTTCAAGTGTTACCTCCCTAGATCTAGGGTGGTGAGGGCCAGGGCCAGCAACCCTTGCCTTGGGTGAGGCCATCCCTCGCTTGTGGTCGACAAGGTTGGCCCTCCCCAAATTGGACAAGTGTTTGGTGAGGGCAATCCTCACTTAGTCCTCTTCAGCCATTGCTTGAGATTAGACATTAGCGAAGAAAAAAGGAAAAAAAAAAAACTAAGGGAAAGAAAAAGAAGGAAAAAAAGAACAGAAAAAATTCAAAGAAGATAAATGATGAAAATGTGCTTCATTAGCTAGAAACTTAGGTTTATTTATTTATTTATTTATTTTTTTATTTTATATAAACTGATATGACCGAATTCTTATTTAAAACAAGATCTACTTTAGAGCTTTATTGGAAAATATGAAAATATGTTAGATTTTTATTTAAAATAAGGCCCATTTTGAGCCTTTATATATATTGGAATTTTTCCATGGTCTGATTAAAGGACATACCAACGGGTTGCATTAGACCATATATTAACAATTTTGTGTTCTTAGTGATATGAGTAGGCCAGTTCAATTGGTCGAAACAAGTTGAACCGAGAATAGCCTGCTCGTCCGATGTGGTCATTGCCTGTCGATATGATTTCAAAACATTATCTCTTGCATCCTATCATGAGCTCGTTCTTGGGTCCTTCGGCTTTAGCGGGCCGATGAACATTGTGGTTAACAACTCATTAAGGTGAAAAAAAAAAAAAAAAAACAACCCTCTCTCACCTAATTATCTGATTGGAATCTGTTCCCAATTGAATCGGAACAAGAGAAAAAGGACATGAAAAAAAGGGTTAGTAAGGGCGCGTTTAATAACGTTTCTGTTTAAAAATTGTTCTAGGAAACAGAAATAGAAAAAAGTATTTATGTTCCAGGGAACAATTTTTGAACAAAAAAACGTGTTTGGTAAACTTGTTCCGAGAATAAAAAATGAACGAAACACGTTTGGTAAATTTGTATAAATTTTTTTATTTCTTTTATTTTTAAATATTTTTAATTTTTCTATTTTTATTTTTATTTTCTTATTTATTTTTCCTTTTTCCTTTTTTCTTTTTTCTTCTTTTGGTCGGTCGCCGGCCTCGGCCATGGCCGGCAACCCGCCGACGAGGGCCGGCGGCCTCGCCTTGGTCTGGGCAAGCTTGAGCTCGCCTTGATTCGGCGAGGCTAAGCTCACCCAGCCAAGGCGAGGCCGGACCTCGCCGGCTCTCGACGGCCGGTCGTCGGCCCCCGGCGAGGCCGAGACCGGAGACCAGCCAAAGAAAAAAAAAAGAAAAAAGAAGAAGAAAAAAGAGAAAAGAAAATGAAAAGTGTTTCTAAATTTTGTTTCAGAAACAAGAAACAACTTTTTTTTGTTTCTTGTTTTTGTTCCAGATGTGTTTCTGGGAACAAAAAAATAATTTTGGAACAAAAATGCAAATAAATGCGTTTCTATTCCTTTTTTGTTCTCAGGAACAAAAAAACAGAAAAAGTGTTTAGAAATAGAAAAAAGAAATAAAAACAAACGCAGCCTAAATGAGCTCTTTCACCTATAATGACTTAAACAAAGAGTCCTCAAGTTGCACATGCGTGTGCGCGGCAAAGCCTTTGTTTATGCCATTCTAGAAGCACATTAGAAAAAGTTTAATCATGAGTCACTTCTTAATATATTAGGGTACGGACATAGACATTGCACTTCCTAAAATCTCATCAAACTGCTAAAATATTTCAATGATAAATACATTTTCATCTAATTATTTAAGTTTTTAAAAGTTGACAATAATTCCACTAAAATTTCATATGGTATCAGAGCTGGAGATACTGGGTTCAATTCTTTCGGGCCTTATTAAGTATGAGGGAGAGTGTTAGAATATTTAAATAATAAATAATACTTTCATTTAGCAACTTAAAATTTTAGAATAGTTGCAATGGTCGAACTAGAATCTTATTAAACACCTCCACAAATCTCATTAGTTGGTTAACTCCAGACCTTTCATCTATGTATATGTCCTCTCGAAGCACTTACACATTATTGGTGAGATTTGAATAGTTGAATTTCGGCATCCAAACGGGAAATTGAGAACGTCGGACCAATTGTGCAAATATTCAAAAACGTTCTTGTTGTCTATTTTTTATTGTTCGGGCGGTCTAGCTTTCTTGGAAAATGAATTTTGGCTCGCGATCATGATAACTTAAAATAATATGTTCTTCTCACCTGGCAATCTCTGTATTTCTTTTTTACAGAAATTCAAGCATGGGATAGATCCAAAAGGAGCAACTGGCAAAGACTAGTCTGCTTTAATCCATACGGGATTTTGATTCGCTTTGCCTTTTAATTCAAGTTACCAAATATCATGAATAAACGATGGCGCAGTCCTCTATCGTTTTCAGTCCTCGTGGTAAACAAGACCTAAAATTAAAAAGTAAAATCATCCCTTGAAAATTCAAATGATACGTGAGTTCATATAAGGACAGTATAATGCAAATGCAATCTTAAACAAATAAATATTTGATACTTAGGGTCTGTTAACTGTTTTCGGATAATTATTTTCCGAATTTTTGGTATTTATTATATGAAAAATTAATTGACGTGCAAAAAATGTTGCTGCATTTGTTTCACTAAAAATTTCATGATAAAAGCAGAATATTTTCCATCAAAATTATTTTTAAGGAAAAAAATATCAGTTTTTATTTGTTTGGTGATTTTAAGGAAAGTGTTTTCATTCTTGCCTGAAAAGGAGGTTGTCTTTTTCCCAATCTAGGCTTATTTTTTTCAATTAGAATTATTACAAAAAAATTCTAAATCTATTACACTTATGCCACTTTAGTGTTAAACCTTTCAATTTGGCCAATTTAACTTTAAACCTATTACACTTGTACCAATACGTCAATAATTCGACCTCATCGCCAAGGGCCCGGGAACAAGTGTTGGGGTTACTATACCAAAGAATAGAGTTTCTGGTTCAAACATCAATATCTAATAATATTTTGGAAAATGATTTTTTGATTTTTTAAAAAAGGAAATTATTTTATTGAATTTAAATTTGATTAAGTAAACATTTTCGGTTGACTAATTCATTTTTTTAAGCAATCTAAATGTAGGAAAATGAAAAAAAAATATTTCCATACGAAATAAACGGACCATTACTCTTTAATGAAATCTTCATAGGATGTAATGCAATCCTACCTTTATCCTCAATTGCAATAAAAGATCGCGATGTCACAGATTGTTTCTTGATGCTTTGCCCCAATGACTACCATTTTAACATGGAAGAAGGAGGTAAGGGGTTTGAATCCCTATATTCTTAGGGTTAGGGTGAGGATGATATAGTTTTAAGTGTGGATTTCGATTAAATGCCAAGGAGGCCTTGCGAATAAAGAGTGAAATTTAGAATATGAATCAAGTAGAATCGACAAAAAAATAAAAATAAAATAAAGGAGCCACCAACCAATCATGTCGAGGGCAAAATCCGGTTCTAACTTTTCTTTTATGTCAATAATGTTCTCGATCTTTTTTTCCTTTTGTTCGGTAGTGTCAGCGAGTAGTATTTAAGGTAGTTGCTGATCGTGACTCGTTGGGCCTCGGTCGTGGACAGACGCGCACGCACGGTCGTTGCAGAGAGATCGAGCGAGAGGTGCGGTGGTGGTGGTGGTGGTGGTTGGTGGTGGCGAATGGGGTGGGCGATAGCGCTGCACGGCGGAGCAGGGGACATCCCGCTGACCCTGCCGCCGGAGCGCCGCCTCCCGAGGAGGCCTGCCTCCGCCACTGCCTCCAGCTCGGCGTCGACGGTCTCAAGTCCAAGAAGTCTCCCCTGGACGTCGTCGAGCTCGTGGTAATTGATTTGCGCTATAAGCATCGATCTTATTACGTGTTCCGTGGTGGGATAGCGAGTTCTTTTAGTTCAGGGTAAAAGAACAGAACGGGGAAAAAAGTCATCTTTTTGAGCTGATTGGAGAGTTGTGCGCGTAGATTTCAAATGACCCATCTGGTTTTTTCGTTCTTGCTCGGTATTCTTGCTCGGTGTCTCTTTTCGTTTTTTTGGTTTATGATGGTGTTCTTAGCAAAGGAATCCCGAACAAATGAACGATCCGCAGCTCATCATCATACTGAACTTTGAAGTTGAGCATGTGTCCTTGTGTGCACTGTCTCTCTCTCTCTCTCCCTCTCTCTCTCTCTCTCTCTCCCTCCCTCTCCAGGTGAGACTAGATCTTCCGGTGGCAAGAAGATTTAGTACATGAAATTGGACAGTTCTGAGTTTTCTAGTTTTAGTACGAGATCAAGATACTTGTATTTTACTTTTACACTCTGTTTTATGTTATGCAAACAAATCTTAAATCTGGTATTCTGAACATAAGTATGGCTTGCTTCATCTTGAGCTCTAGCGTCTCTTCAAGAACATTCAGTAAACTTGGAACTATAGCGAGGGCATCCTAGCGCAAAGTATTTTGCACTTTCTTGATTGGAAATTTTCTTTAGGAGAATTTCAGGTCTTGCTAGATATTAATACTCGAAAACATCAATACACAAAGGAGTTTAAACAGATTTTGGAATGAGAAACAAAGAGGGTGAGCCAAAAGTTGCTGGGTTTACACCTGCTGATGTTTTGAAAGTCTTAAGACATCTTGCTGCAGGTTACATCAATCTTGACTTGCTTGAAACGCAAACTATGCTCGTTCAATTTTACCTATGATGCATGGCTACAGTTTGTCTATGATAGCCTATTCCATGTCTAAGAATTTGGTCGTATACTTGCCGTGTTCGGGGATAACCAGGTCCGGGAGTTGGAAAACAACCCTCACTTCAATGCAGGCAAAGGGTCGGTCTTAACCAGCAGTGGCACTGTTGAAATGGAGGCTTGCATCATGGATGGAAACATGAAATGTGGAGCTGTTTCTGGGCTCACCACTGTTGTCAACGCCATATCTTTGGCACGACTGGTCATGGAACGAACTCCTCATATATACCTGGCATTTGATGGGGCAGAAGCATTTGCGAGGGAACATGTGAGTTAAAAGTCTCACCAGGTCACTCTTCTTAAGTGAAGGAGGTTCGATATACTCTAGCATCTCTGTAGTCTTTGGAACTTAATTGGTGATCAGAAGACAAAGCCAGATCTTTTCTTTCTTGGCTGTATTTTTGTATTTTTCTAGATATTGCTCATTGATTCAACCTCTCTAGTTCAATCAGGCCGTTTTAGCTTGCTAAATCACTTCTACAAAGATATCAGGGGTCTATGGCATCTCTTTGGCTCCCTTCCCAATTCTGAACTTTTGTAAACACATACGCATGATGCATCTGCATTCGAACCTCTGATAGAATTGCCCTTCCAGTTTTCTTGGTTTACAGTTGCTTTGGCTTCTAATCATGTGTTTGGTGGAGGTTTTAATCTATGCTGACTTTTCAAATATGCCAGGGTGTAGAAACTCTTGATGCTTCTCATTTTATCACTCCAGAGAACATTCAAAGGCTAAAACAGGCCAAAGAAGCAAACAGAGTGCAGGTATTTCCCTCATTTGAAATTCTGTGACTGCAAATTGGATTTCGCATCTTCAATCCTTTGTAAATGCCCTGTTTTCTATTCTTTCCCATTGATCAGCCAAATTTTAGGTTAGTGCTAATTTTCAAAAACCACTAAGTTCAGAGAATGGGCAAAAGAGTTTATTTCCTGTTTGCAGAGGTCAAATATAATGGGAAATGACTTCCTCCGCTTACATTTTGTGGTGACTAAAGTATCAGATCCTTTAACGCCAGAGGATTACAAAGCCAAACATATGCTGAATGGCATGAGGCATGTGACACCATGAATATTCTCGGCTGGGCCATGAAGAACTTGTTTTTTCTTGCTTCTTTTGGTTCAAGAATCGCTAGATAACCCTAGTTGGAATTTGATTCTGTGCTCACATTTCTGTCATATAACTGCAGATTGATTATACGCAACCCATGCAAAAGAAAGAGGAGGACACTGCCACTGCTGATGGCGACAGCCAAATTGGTACTGTGGGATGCGTCGCTGTAGATAATGATGGGAATTTAGCTGCGGCAACTTCTACTGGAGGGTTAGTCAACAAGATGGTTGGAAGGATAGGAGACACGCCCCTCATAGGGGCAGGGACGTATGCCAACGGTTTATGTGCAGTATCTGCTACAGGCAAAGGTGAGGCTATAATACGTGGAACTGTCGCAAGGGATGTGGCCGCTCTTATGGAGTTCAAAGGACTCTCCCTGGAAGAAGCAGCTGCCTGCGTCGTGAAAGAGAGGGTTCCGAAGGGGAATGTTGGCCTCGTCGCAGTTTCTGCGACCGGAGAAGTCACTATGCCCTTCAATACGACCGGGATGTTCCGAGCATGTGCTACCGAGGATGGGTACTCGGAAATTGCAATATGGCCTTTGACAAAAGATTGAAATGGTTCAGATGTTTGGGGCAATATCTCTTCTTCACCATCGATCAAATGCTCCTTCTATTTACGTTAGCCGTAAAGAAGCGTGCTCTAAAGATTGTCCAATTCCCGTAAGGTGTCGATGTTCAAGTGTCATATCTAGGACTAGGACATTTACTGCCATTGCGGTGGCTGTCGGGATGGCCTATTCCTCGTCCTTAAAATCCTCGTTTCCTTTTGTAGTAACTTAGTTTATGTACCTTTGCAGATCTATCAGCAACATGATCTTTTGCGTCGCCTTGCTAAGGTTTCTATCACTGTATTACTTTTACTTGCATGAAGTTTGATCCTTGTTTGGTGGAAAAAAGAAAAAGAAAGCTTTGATCCTGAAGTTTGAAATGTCTCAAAACCAATGTATTCCGGTTTAATTTACTGCAAAATAAGCCTCCTGCCCTTTTTGCTGAAAGTCAGTCTGTCAAGAGAACCACCGAGATTGCGACACTGAGCAAGCAGCAGCCTATGAAAGACTCATGATTCGAAAAAGATGATTCGTAAACAACCTACGAAAGCGGTCGAATTGCATAAATGTGATCATACAACAGCTTCATGTAGTTTCCACCAATAATCTGTATTTACGAAATAATTCGCATGTATCATGCATCTCCCATCACAGAAAACTTTGACAGCAGTTGTAAAAGTTCAGCTTCAATACGCAGGAAAAGCGAGTAAAATGCCAGCATAACTATCGGAAAACCATTGTTGGCCAATCGTTTCTCCAATATGAATTGTCGCAAAAGAGGCCTCCACAGACCAGAAAAGCATCGCAACACAACCAGTAACTTTTCCATTCCCTCTTGAAATGAGATGACATTATTACAAAATCCACTATTGAAAGGGGGAAAAAGAATAACTCTATACTTCTAGAAGGCTAACAGAAGGTTCCACCAGAAAAATTTGAAGCCTCATATAATAATGAATTTCACTTTCTCCTCTATAAGAATAATCCTAATAATTTGATATATAATTAGGGAAAAAGAAGAAAAAGAGAATCTCCTAACGACATTCAAAATTTTCTGCTTGTAACTCTATGCTAGAGCTGTGGCGGCTATGAAAGTGTCTGTTGTTGTGTGCGCTACCAAAAATCAAGAGGTAGAACATTTCATGCTCCAACACAATCTTGAAGATATGGATGACTTGTATTCACATACCTTTCCCACAGAGGCTTATACCTGCCAATTCCCAACTTGAGCCACGGCTTCATATGGCCATTGAAGTGAATGACAGCTGCGCTCTCTATTAGACGACTGTCAATGTTCATGTCATAGCCCAAACCCAGCACATGCCATCGTCGATCAAGTGGCTCTGTGAGTCCATAAAAGGCTAAAAGGCCAGGTGGGAGCATACCAAGCTTCCACAGTGTCCCATCTGTGTTCTGCTGCTGCCAATAATGATACCTAGACGTAACATTTGCTTTCCTCCATGCAATCAGATCAAAAACATTCATTCCGAATGCCCAACCACATGCTTGAGGGTCAAACTTGGAGCTTATGAGTGGACTCGAAAAATTAAGATACCTGTAGTAGCGATGAAATGCCTCCAGGCATGTCTCCACTGCTCCATTAACATTTCCATGCATTTCCAATGAAAACAGCGGTGTCAATTCCTTCTGGACGACAACATCATCTTCCAGAAAAACCACCTTCTCCAACTGTGGGTAGATATCAGGAATGTAAAACCGGAGGTGATCTAGTAAAGATAAATACTTTTGGTTCCATGTCTTCGGCTCAGCATCTGCATCCGACGGCTGTTTCATGATAGGAGCAAAAGAAGCATTCAGCCAAGTAAACTCCTCGATATTCTGCACTTCTATGGTTGCTCCTTTTAAGTCATTATGATGAAACCATGCCTGCATCGCTCCATAACTTATTCCATTCGTTACAACATGAAAGACAAGCTGTTGAGGATGATCAGCATTAGAGACAGTAGAATTAACAACTACAGATGTCGCCAGCAAATTATCAGAGAATATGCAGAAGTGATACAGATTGTTGTCGACAAGCCGAGGAGAATATCTAGTCTCTTCCATGAGTTGTTGCAGTGATGGGTTCTTGATCCAATCAACGGTGAGTTTGACATTTAGGCAATGGAGGCTTTTTGGTAAAGCTTCTGCTGCCAGTTGTCCAAATACTGTGCTTTGAACTATAGCTGCATTTGCACGCTCTTCAAGGGCTTGGGTATGGGATTTCATTGTTGTTATTATGGTTGCTATGTCGTAGTGCGCATCTTGTGCCTTAAAAATTAAAGAAGATAGGCTTTTAATGATTGGCTCTGCCTCATCTAACGTGAGGGGCTCTCCTCTCTTTGCAGCTTTTGAGAGTAAGAGCTGGCAACTTCGTATCCTTGAGCTCAGCTCCCATGCAAGGTGAAGGTTATTGTGTTCCTTTGCTATGACAACATACGCCTTGGCAAGTGTCATTTGCTCTGCCAACTGCCGAGAAAGTGATGTTGTGCTCACGAGCTCTTCAGTAAAATTTAAAACCTGATGAGCTTCCCGTTGAGGACTTTCTCTCATTTCCTGAGATACATTGTCAAAATTTATACCAATACCAATTACAACACTTACAGTCCAGGAGCAGGGAAGCAATGGGAAACATTCAATTCAGTCCTGACAGTGCATAAACGGGGAGGAGAAAAAGTGACCATTTTGATCCTAAGTAAATCAAAATGATAATCAGCTACACTAGAAACGCCAATCTACACATTCCGGCATTGGAAGCTATGCAAAACCTAGCAGAAGAGACAACATATCGAACTCTGTGCGCTCACTCAGAAATCTTCTACCTCTAAGTGCAACAATGTCAACAAGCATGATCTAGCTAGTTTCTCAGCCACATGCCGGACAGATTAACTTCTTTGTATTCCCCTGACCTTTTCCACTCCATCTAATCCCTCTTAATAATTTTCTAGGTAGAAAGCATGGGTTGGAAAATAATTATGACTGAAACCTTCATTGTGGCCGCTTATGCGAGTAAATAGCTACCGGAGTTACAATAAGAGGTTAATCTAAACAGAAAGAGGAACTAATACCGAGAGATAGAACGTCTACAAGTTGAATGACAAGCATTTCAACTAAGACACGACCAATTCAAATAACGAGGGTCCAGAGATCGCCAGCTGAAAATCAAATCGAACCCGCAGGAGGCCATGGCACCACCAATCAACTAAGATCAAATTGTTACTAAATGGGATTTCCCTTCAAATAGCGTGGTCTACAGATGAAACAGAACCATCAACAAAGAACCCCTGCAATCATACCTGCACAGGCTTCCCGTCCCGATCCTCATTCTGATTATGCTGAACCACGAACAACAGCAACCCAGCGACCAAGAACAGGCCAAGAAGAGCCCAGATCCAACACCAATACTTCCTCCGCACCGGGCGCCGGTAGTCGGCGGCCCGCCGCCTCATCCTACGGCCACTCGCCCCCCGACACAACAATTTCACCAGCGAATCAAGAATTCGCGAGCACCCATTTCCCAGATTCGATCAAGAAGCCATCAAGAAAGGGCGGGCTTCCTCGCGCACGTCAAGAAGCCATTTCTTGCGGCGCGGCGCAATCCAACTCGATCGAGGCGGCGACCCAACAGAGATTCTTCAATCAAGAAAAGGACGGCCACCGACTAGGGGAGCTCGACGCGGCGCGAAATCGAGCACGGGCGAGTGGTGGGTATGTGGAGAGGATCGGAAAGACAGGATCTTTGAAGGGAACGGAGGCTTTCCGAGTTGAATCGCATGCGATGTGGGGGCGGTCGAGGTCGAGGTCGAACGGGGCGCGTCAATGTCAGAAAAAGATCAGTTCCAGTGGGAGGGAAAACAGCAGAAAGGGCGACGGCAGAACAAAGAACATGTCATGTGAAACCACGTGCCACCCGGTCACACGTTGTCTCGCTTGTAACGCAAGGTTGGCAAAAAAGAATTGCAAGAATTTCATGTCGAAAATCACTGTTCGGGAATGAAATGACTTTCCAGTGCCGGATGGCACCGTCAGGCCTCGCCGCAAATCACTATTTAGACGTAAATTTAGGGAAGTTAGCCTAAAACCCCAATATCAAGACCCCAACTTCAAAGACTTTAGTAATGAGATGGTTTAAATTCTCGATCTCTGTGATGAGAGAGAGAGAACATCATACTGCGCGCTTCCTGTGGTTGGATTTTTGGGTTCATTGGAGTGTCACATAGAGATAAAAAAGATACTTGAATGATAATTTCGATAAATTATTTTATATAAAATTTTAAATTTTTTTTAATGTCCATTTCAAATAAGAGCTTCATTTCTCGCCTACAACCAGTGACGCCGCTATGGCCTCGCCCATGGTCTTAGCGGCCAAGAGCAAGGTAGCCTTTGCCCAATCTTAGGTGAGGGTTTCTTGTTGCGACCTTTGCCGGCCTTAAAAAAAGTGAGAAAAATAAGAAAACAAAAAATAATTTAAATAATTTAAAAAATTGCACATGCTATTATCGATGAAGCCATGTAGGATGATCGACGTCAACATTGATTTTCTAATGGGGAAAATCATTGATGGCACTCAAATCATCAATTTTTTTTTTTTATTATTTGTGTCACTTAAGTGAACGAAAAATAAAGTTATGACATCAAGTGAGCATT